>LQNS02000052.1:15728-45193 GCA_001587735.2 Parhyale hawaiensis
TCTTTTGTTTTCTCCACCCGCTGGGTTGGTTGCGTGGGGGTTTGTTAACCTCATGGAGTTTCTCCGTTCCTACGTCGCCAGCCTGGTGTGATTTAATAATAATAATAATAATAACCCCAGATTATGCAACATCACTCTCTAGTCAACATGAGCGAGAAATGCGGTTTAAAAAGTGAAGAAAAGATCAAAGTGACCTCGTTATTGGCTTCTGGTAAGACAGCACTCGAAGTTTCCAAGGAGTTACAACGTGATCACCGAACAGTTAAGGCTTATGCAATGAAAAGTAAGGTTAGCCTGAAAATTTCGGATAGAGCCTCTACGAGAGAATTGAATGCTCGGGATATGCGACATTTGAAGGTTTCTATTGCTAGAAAACTACTTTTCACAGTTAAGGTGATATTTGAAGACGCTGGAGCCCAATACTAAGCACAAAGACAAGATGTGAGGTTCTGCAGAAGCTAGGGAAAGTGAAAAGGGCAATTAAACGACCACATTATTTTAACAAAACTCACAAAAAATAGGGACGAATGGGCTGAAGAGAACTTAAAAACTGATTTTTCCAATGTCATATTTACTGACGAATGCAGAGCCACTCTTGATGGTCCAGATGGATGGGCGTCTGGATGGTTCCTCCATGACCGACCTCAATAGACACGGCTTAAGCGTCAACAATGTGGTGGAGGTATAATGTTTTGAGCCGGGATAGCAGGTGACACCCTTATTGGTCCATTTGAAGTAGCACTAGGAGTTAAACTGAATGCAGAAAGGTACTGCCAGTTTCTTGATGTGAACTTGATTCCATGGCTTGATGAGTAGACCATCGCACGCAAATCCAAATCGTTATTTCAGCACGATAACGCTCCCTCACACCGAGCACGGTGCACTGCTACCTGGCATGCGGATGGAGGATTTAAATCAAAAAGGATTATGACCTGGCGAGCGAATAACCCCGATTTAAATCCTATTGAGAATTTTTGGGTTATGATCAAAAGGAAGGTCTGTGAAGGTGGTCGGCAGTTTTCGATGAAAGTAACCAGTGGAATGCATGCAGCAGCAAATTCTATTCCACCATCTGAAACATCAAACCTGAGAAAGTCTGTTGATAATCGCTTTAAAAAATCATGAAAAATGGAGGTTGACATGTTCAAAATTAACTTGTTACGTTTGACACTACTGAACACTTATTTCAATGTTTATTGAATTGTTTTGGTTATAATTTCTGGGTTTTGGACGTTTAATAACAATATTCCTGGTCAATTGTATTTATTTCCTCTCTATGACGTTTTTATTAGCTTTTTGCATAATTTGAGGTAACAGTAAAAAATTTGTGAAGAACCAAATTGTATGATAAACTTAACCAATGGCTAAATATTTATTTCACAAATGCTGTTTATATTGGCCACATAGACATACATTTGATTGATATTGATTTTTCAAAGTTTGACACTCATCTTGAAAAATTAGAAAAAAAAAATCTATCTATAGCGGGGTGTGCTGCTCGATAGATCAGACCACGTCCGAGGCACTGTAGCCTATAAAAGGGAAATTTTTAATGTTTTTTTTTTCACTATAACTATCGTGTTAACGCTGGCAAATGCTCGGTTCTGTATGATCATTAAATCGAAGTTTACTTTTTATTTGGATAACGGTAGTTTATCCATCAAAGACTTATAAACCACTTGATCAACATCCTGTGAACTACATTATGCAAGATTTTTTTCTATTGGTAAACCGCATTTGGATCGCAGTTCGTTCTTCAAGAACCTGAAAGTCATTCAGCTGCGAGCTGGTGACCGGCATGATGTAATTTTTTCCTCTCTGTAAACCTCATTTAAGTAGGCACGTAGCTCGTTTACTGGACACCTAAAACTTGCCTTACTGCAACCTGGTGTACTGCTGTATGTAACATTTTTACCCTCAACTTAACACGTCACTGGTGCTTATTGTATTGACTGCCTTGGTGTCTCCTCTGTTATTGACTTCCCTGACTTGCGTATCTACATTTAACTACAGCTACGAGTAGAATTGAGTAGGTATTCACGATTTTTTGCAGCACTTATGGTCGTTCGTTGATCACCCTAGTTGTAGTAGCATATACCTATAGTTACAGTATATGGTGCGTGTTCTTAGTCGTAGAATTGGGTTGAGGTATGTTACTTGCCTTTCACTCGTAGAACGTTGCATTACCTAATACACATAGAATGTATTGCTGTTTGTTGAGGTTATTACATTCTCAAAAAGCTCTTGATTACCTGATTTACTGTGTCAAAACTTCAGGTAGAGATGCAGCTTTCTCTTGAAGTGACCTCGGAAAGTTGATAGATGTGCTAAGTTTTGAGTTGCTCTGTTAATCATTATTTTCACTGCACTTGCATTGTCATCCGTGGTTCTTGGAGAAAGTTGGTTACTGCATTAGTTTTTGATGCTAAAGTGTTTGCAGCATCGATTACCAACTTGTTTATTTGACCACGGACATTTTAGCCTCAATTTTTTATATACTAAACTATGCCGCAAGCTAGCCACTAAAGTGATGACTGGTCACGAATAATGGCGAGAAGTATCGGGTGACTGGAGTGCAAATCGGTAGAATGCGATTATTTGTAACGGCTTTGTTTGGTCACCAAACACACTAATGGTGCCCCTATTGATTTCCGTTGAACGTGCGGCTCGCTGGAGAATGCAGGGAGATTAGCAAATTGCAGCGTGGAGTATAAATATTACGGCTTGATGCTGAAGCAAGCTGTGGTGCTGTGGTGTAGCTGCAATGAGCATTTCGGGCCACTTTATTCAGTTGCCGAATATAATCGTGAAGGTAGTTTAATATCGTTATGTTGGAGCAGAATACTTATCAAAGAGAGAAGAGAATATAATGTATTTCTGTGACTTCCTGATGGTCACAGAATTACACCAAAATATACTTACAAGTAAGAAATCTATATCTCTTGTGACAGTGAACTCACGATAGTATGTGTTCATCAATATTGCTTGTGTCCTTACCCTTTTTACTAGTATGGCGATGGAGTTCGTAAATTTAGAGCTGTCGGTGTTGATAGTTCAGTGCATTAATAACATATTCTAAACTTTAAATGACTACGTTTTCTTCCTACTCTTATTTTTTACAGCATTAAATAGTAAAAATTCCTAGGAACGCACTCCCAGAGCTTATACCCCCGGGAAGCAAGGCAGTATTTACGAAAAATCCAGTTTGGTCCTGAAAACCGGATTCTCCTTTTCATCCTAGCTAAAATTTGGTCATTTGAGCGTCTTGAATTCTGTAACAGTTCCTGTATTTTTGCAATATATTCGTAACTTTCTGAATTATGCTGTCGCGAACACTAAGTCAAACCTCTAGTGAAACGCATAAACGGACGAACCGATCCTCACCAAAATTTCGTCATTTGTGTGAATGTCATGAAAATTTTTCCATACCATTTTGAGTTTTTGTAATTATTAGCAAACATAAAAAACAGAGAAACGATGAGGCAAACGAACTAAAAGATCATCATGTACATTTAGTCAGCTGCTCATCGTAACATTTAAAACGATGCCTGTAATTGGCTTAAAGATCCGTCCAAAACTATTTGAGTCGTTACCAACAATACACAGACAGACGAACAACTGGTTGGGTGTAATTTTATCAAAAATTAAAGATCCGTTCCTCCTTACATCCCTAACAATCAAACATGACCCGTAGTTTTCCTAAATATCAGCCCATAACTTTTCCTAAATATCAGCCCATAACTTTTCGAGTAATCTTGGTGACAGAGAAACAGTCAGGGAAACCCCCACAACAACATAAGCTCCTTGGCGGTAGTAACTTCTGAGAGTTAGTGATATTGAAGCAACAATGTCAAGTTGCCTATTTCAACGTTTTCAATAGTAGGACGATTTCCTTTGTGCCGTAAAATGATTTACTCATAGTTACCCATGGAAACAGTGCCTTCGTCAATTGAATTGCAAAGTCTACAGACTGTGCAACCTGCATTCAAGATACTCCCATTTAAAGTTTTTATTATTGTTTGAGTTTGCTGTAGTCATATTGTATCTCCGTTGTCATTTAGTTCGCCGGTTGCTACAGTCTCGTAAGAATAACACTGAGAAGCGGGCTCAAAATGCCATTTATTCCTGCACATTTGTCAAAATTACTGCTGGATGCTGCCTGAAAACTGGAAAAAAATGTCACAGTTTAGTTAGCCAATGGTAGAAGCTTCACATAAGAATACCAATTGCAGTCTTGTGCCCAATTATACATCGTAAATTTCTTGAGTGTGTCCGTCCTCTTCGTTAAGATGCTAGCGATATCTATTTCCTATCTATTATTATTATTATTGAAGGGAATTTGTGCAGTTGTTAAGTTTGGCTGTCAGTTGTCCCTTCGCAAATTTTCCGTGGTCATCTCATTATTTCCAGCGGTCTTATGCCTAATCTTCTTGAAATAGACGCCTGAAATGAGATCCAAAGAGACGATTCCAGCCAAGAGCTTTGAAGTTTAGTGAATTGTAGAGCAACAGGGATTAGATGAAATTGTCTACATGCAGTGTGTGTATAAAAGACAGCTTGGAGTATTCTTTACTAGATCCCGGGACTGATGATGCAACTGTTGAACAATATGAACAGAGTGAGTTTCAGGGCGTTAGACCTCATCAATAATTTAACAGAAAGTTAACCAACTATCTAGAGATGGCGCGGACTGGAAGTTCTCAACAGGAAAAATAAACAAATGTACTATGTCCCACTGAGTCTCATTATATTGTAAAATTAATAATATTACTAAAACTTCACGTACTGGCCACCACGGGCAGGTAGCACGACTCAAATGAAGCACATTGCAACACCGGTAAGCCCGAAATGCTGCTAGAGGAAACCCGACAAAAAGCCATTAACAGCTGACTTAAACGCCTGCAGGCCACCATGACCGAAAGCCGATGCCGAGAAAGAATTCCAAATCCCAATAGACAAGGGCACGAAGCACTGACCGAACTGATTAGTTTGACATCTAACCTCCTCCAACGTGAAAGTGTGCGCACCGACCGCAGCACGTGTTTCTCTCCTAAACAGCTCAAGTGCAAGGACAGACGAATAGAACCAATGCCTCTTATTGTTGTACAGCTTGGCCACTTTAGAAAAAAAAAGATGAGATAAATACTGCTATCACTTTTTAATGTTTCTGATAAGGTTAAGCGACTTATTTACTTTTATATCTGACTTAAGTTGTTGGAGTTGCTGCAATTTCTATGCCATCAGAAAATATGAACAGTTATCGTACTGTAAAAATATTTAAATTATGTTTTGTTTCCCGTGACGTTACGTTAGAAACGCACTTACCTTGAACTTACCTTGAGAGTCTTCGGACGAAGTCCAGGTGACGTTGCTCACGTCACCCCACGTGTGTGGAGTCACTCTGCTGGGTGTCTTCTGTGGTGCCGCAGTTTGCGACCAAAGAGAGAGCCAGCAGCGAATTATCTCCACAGTGCACGTAACCGCTGACCGCTGGTCTATCTGGTATTCTTCTTAAATGTGAATCCAGCAACGAATCTCACTACATAGAGTTATAAACTAAAAAGCCCCATTTTGAGTCAGTCCTGGCCTGATTCTGACCTGCTGTTACAGACTTCTCACGCATAGAGGTACATATTTTAAAATATTATCACTCCCGTTTCTGAGCCGAACACTGTGCCTATTAGGCTTATGAGTCCATTTTGAATGACTGATGACCTCGTACTGAACTGAAAAAACTCAGGTAATGTCATTTTTTTTGCCATTAGGTGGATATAATTTTCAGATTTTTGCGTGATGTTTCCAAAAGAAACACGAGACCACTAATGCTATGCACATATGTTGACTCTTTCCTGTACTCATGGTGGAAAAATTACAAATATTTTTCAGCTTACAGCTGTGATCCACTTTGGTAATATTACTTACACTAACAAGTATGGGCTCCGTACCACTTTTTTTATTGCACTATAGTGTAATGATTTTAGTTATAACATCGCGTTTCCGCGGGACAATAAGCACAAAAACTCAAGACATTGAAGTTAGAGAACTGTCTGCAAAGACCTTGAAGTCCTTAGCTGCTCTCATTGCTGACACTTCAGAGGGGGAAGACCGCACAGACATCAGCCTATGTGTCAGGATTCATGGAGGTAAGACCCCTTATGTTTCATCACATGGAATTTGAAATATTTATAACGTTTGCAGTTAGTCTATTTGTAACTCTGATCGAAATAGTCTAGTCTTGTTAGATTTCATTCTCGAGCATTCTATTTACAATATCATTATACGGTATTTTGAAATTCAAGTGTAACTGGTTCGTGATCGACGCCTGAAATAAGATTCAAAGAAGAAAAACGAGAGCTGCAGAGAGGTAAAGGGGGCATCCTGTTTTTTTTTTTTTCAAAATGTTATACTTGCTGACCGATTGTTCTGAAATTTTTGTAAAAGAAACACATTTTGCTTATACAACTAATTTGATATAGGTCTTCGTTTTTGAGATAATGCGGAATAAATATAAATAGATTTTTTTCAGAAAAAGAAGTTAATGAATTTTCATGCTAGAAAAAAAAGTACAGTTTTGGAATCCTTAAAACATTCATAACAAAGCGATAGAGTCGAATTTTCCATTTTTTGTTTCGTTTTCTTTCGATATGCAATTTTCGAACGCTAACTGAAGTATAGGAAAATCTAAGTTTTTGGTTTTCAGCTGTGATAAAAAAAAAAAATATATGAGGGCAAAAATGGAAAATCTGGGTCCATAGTGTTGTTAGATTATTTGAAGGATTCCAAAACTGTCTTTGTTTTTCTCTTAGCATGAAAACTCATTGATTACCGTTTTTTTTAATTTAGAATATATATTGGTATTTATTCCCCATTATCTCTAAAGCTAAGTCCTAAATCAAGAAAGTTGTAGGAGCAAAATGTGTTTTTTTTTTTTCAAAATACATATATATATATATATTTAAAGAGTCATTTAGATTTTGATCCCTCTGCCCCCCTTTTGGGGGGTTGCAGTGCCCGTAACGTAACCCCTTAATAATCTGTGACACACTTTCCCTTTACCTGACGATCTTTTTTTCAGCAAAAACTATGTATATTTGACAAGTCTGACCAAAATCGCCAGGATGCCCACCTTAATCAACATCAGAGAATGAAGATGCATATCATATTTTTCGCTATGGGAGACATATACATATACCCTGATATTGCTGCTACTTATACTGATACTTGAGAAGGGCAGCTTATAAATTTGTATTTGATTTAAATTCGAACTAATTGTATCTAAAAATATTTGAATTCATTCAGGGACTTCAACTTCCAGTGCCATGAAATGTAACAGACTTGCCTACATTAATCAGAGAACACAAAGGGCATTTAATTGATTACTGAAGGGAGAAAAATCCCTAATCGGAAATATTTTCTAATATTTATACTGTCACGCTCAGACGACTCAAAAAACTACAGTATTTACCATTGCGTTTGTTTTTATCGCTTTCATGAAGACATGAAAAATATTACTAAGTTCTAGATGACAGTTTGCCATCGCAGCTGCAGGTTTTATCTGTCCCATACATAGTTATATAAAACTGAAATAACTGTCGATGCGTGAGAAGAATATTTGGTAATTTTTTTTATCTATTTCAGATGATCATCGTTTCTCTATCTTCACTCGTTTGAAACTGCTGATGTTTCGCTTGAGTAAAAATCTTGCTATTCACTACTGCTATGCCGATACTGCACCTTTAGAGCAGTTCTTTTCTAGAAGAGTTAAGACTTACGAAACCAAAAGTATCGAACATACAAAAGAAAACAATTCTGATGTGGATGAAATTTCCGGTAATTTGCCTTATGATTACACCACTGCAGAGGAAGAAGGAAAAATATTGAACGTTAGTATGAATAAGTTGAACTTGGGAAAGCTCAGGGATAATGCTCAGTATACTGTTCCATTCCAAACGACATCCCCCACCTGGAGCCCTGAGTTTGTCCGCTACAGGGCCCAGCGATGGCAGCTGAGCAAGAATCGCTGCCACCACAGCCTGCCGATGGCCCCCACCCTGCGGAGTGACGGCTGTAGCTCCCAGCGCTGGCCTCTGCAGGTACGGTAAAATCTATTGGATCAACTAAAAGTCCTGTTACACTTTATTTGTACATGTCTGCGATAAATTTTGAAAAATGATAATAGTTCATCAATATCGTAATCTAAAATCAACAATATTCATCCGATTTTAGCCTTAACATTGCAGATTCTGGCTTTGAACGCAACTTAACATAATGTAACGGCAGTTTTACAAAACCCAATGGTGAAGATTTGTCTTAATACAGGATTAAAACATGTTAACCTTTATTACCCGTGTTGTTAATAATTATGCTCTGAGATTTTTGGAATTATCAAAACTTGAATGGACATGAAATCGGGGAATATCTTTTTCTAGGTATGATTTTTAAAACCAAGCAACAGAACAATATTTACAGTGTGAAGGTAAGTACAGTATCTATACTTTACATTCTGTACATATCGCTGTTTTGAGGAATGTTCAGGTATACCTGAGCGACCATGCAACACTGCCCCGGAGCCTGGCGGAAGCGGAAGTGCAATATCAAGTGGACTGGGGAGCAGTGCATCAAATGGTCATCGGACTCAACACTGAAGGCTGGGATACGCTGCTCACCACTGGCAGGGAGGCTCCTGGTAGTCCTTCTGTGGTTCTATTTGCTCAGTACCTTGTGGTGAGTCAGTAGTCTATTATACATTCAGTGCTCTGACGCTTTTGTGGTCAATACTTGGGACTTACAGTATTATCTTTGGTAGAAACAAGTACCTGCACAGCTTTTGTGTTATATTTCTTTTACTTCGGTTGTCAATTTGAAACGAATTCCTTGCCAGCAAGAAAACAAAGTAATCATGGGAGGTTTTCCGTAGATATGGAAAACTAATTCAAGAGATAAACAATAGAAACAAGTTAAAAGCAATAACGTGTTACAAATAAAAATTTATTTGTAGTGCATTTGACGGTATAGTTCGTTTATGCGTATAAAATAGTCCTTGGAGCCCATACTGATGTCATATCCTCACCAAATTAAGATCAGATGAACCATTTAATCTATATAGAACACACAGCGCCATTGCTTAAAACATTCAATCGGTCTCTGAAGTACTGAAGAAGTCCCATGGATTGGAAACTTGCTAACGTGACTCCATTACATAAGAAGAGTGATAAGAACATTCAAGGAACAATCGACTTCTCAGTCTTACCTCGGTTGTCAGCAAAACAATCAAACGCTGCCTGAAGATATTAACTCATCACTTACCCCTTAAGATGTATCAGATCATTTCCTGCATCCAGCTTGTCTTCGAGATAGAAGAAGCTGCCTAACTAACCTACTGGACTTCTTTTTAAAAGTAGTAAAAATCAGCGTTTATCCTCGCTTATCAAGACTTCTAATAGGCACTTGACTTGAAGAAAAAATTGGAAGCCTACGGTATCAAGGGAGACTATTCACGCTGGATCCTAGTATGACTCACTAGTCGGCAGAAGGCGATGAATCTGCATGGAGTTGCGAGCGACTGGATACCGATCTGATCTGGGGTTCCACAAAGAGTCGTCCTTGACCCACTTGTGTTCATAATTTACATCAGTGTTCACGATCTTGACATCCGTAGCAAAATTTTGGTGGCCCTCCGTGCCGGGTAGATAACAACATTGATTCTTGCTGTTGTTGCTGGAGACCGCGGTGTCTTCTTGTGGATATTTGTCTGTTTGACATAGTTTATAGGCCTGTACATGTCTGCATTTCTGTCGCCATAACTTTTTCATGCATCTTATTTCTGTGTTTCCACTGGAGGTATTATTAATCTCGAGAATGGCACTAGTTAGATGCCAAAACGTCTATATCAATTTTGAATTCTTTATTGCTAGAGCAATAATTTTTTTTCTCAAGAGTAGTTTTAAATAAACATGGTGCAACCGCTAAGGCGTATTTTAGAGCGGTGGAAAAGCACTGTAAAGATATTACTAAGATGAAAGCTAATATATCCTACATGAATAACCGTTTATTACTGACGTTTTCATTTGTTACCTAAAGAAGGAAAAAGTACTATATATAAAGTCGACTGTTGGTAGAAATTAACGTTTCGGGATAGTGTTTCCCATCTTCAGAAAATATTAAAATTTCAATCTATGCCCATGAGGTAAACGAAGTTGACTTTGTACGAACATTCTTTAAAAATAACGGTTACCCACACCATTTCTGGACCACTACTGCAAACTGTTTCTAGACAAGTTGTTTGACCCCGGCATCCGTAAGCCCTCTGTCTGTAAACTAGACTTCTTTCACTCACTTCCATATTACAACAAAGCCTCTGTTAGTGCAGTAAACACTTGAAGACGTACCTCTCTGAAGCCTACCCACACATAAACTTCAAATTTTCATACAAAAACACATTTACCATAGGGTCCTTTTTTAAATTTGGAGACAAACCTACCACAACACTTTTATCGAATGTTTTCTACCCTTACAATTGCCGGGCCTGTTGCGCGTCTTACATCGGTAGCAGTGGACAACACTTCAAAGCCCGTATTGACCAACATTTAGGTGTGTCTAGCCGAACCGGTTTACCGCTTGCAAAACCGTCACATTCAGCTTCCCGCCTACATGCTGAACAAAACAACCATCCCATCAGCAAAAATGACTTTTCCATCATAGCTTCCTCTAATCCAATCGAAATCACAACGTTAGAGTCCCTATTCATACATAGAACCAGACCCAACCTTATGACCTCGGCTGTACCACTGCACGCGGTTCCCACTTAGCTCACACTCGCTGACTGTACAGGAGCCGACGTCCTGGCCCTCCACCTACCTTGGTTCATTTGCTTACTAGACTCTCCCCTGATAGCACACATGCTCCCTCAACTTAAGTAATAAAGAAATAAAAAACTTTTTATCTCATAGGCATAGATTGAAATTTTAATATTTTCTGAAGATGGGAAACACTATCCCGAAACGTTATTTTTTACCAACAGTTGACTTTATGTTTAGTATTTGTATATATCCTGGAAGCAAAAAGTATGCTAGTTTGGAAATACTCACATATATTTCTAAGTTTCTCGAATTTACTAGTGATTTATATGTGTCCCACTATCAACGGCAATGAAGTACTGATGGGAAATACATGCCTATTTTGAAAATTTTAGGAAATAAATAAAAAAAAAAAACAGAGCCAACCTTATAAGAAGATCCAATACTTTGCAAATTCACCCTAAGATATGCTATAATGTCTTATGGATTCAACATAGAAAATATTGCGTCGAAATGGATAACGCAACTGCATCAATGGAACAGTCGCGCTAATAATTTTTTTTTGCCTGTAGAATATTACTTTTGATTCAATTTCCGTATTGAGTTTTGAATCAATTTGTGAAGAAATAGTAACGAACAGCTGACGTGAACTGAATAGCGAGTCCCCACGGCTAGTATAGAGGCAATTTTAATTACATAGTTGCTTAGAAACCATATATTTTTTGAATTTAACTTCTAACATCTATATTTCTATTAGGCGAAATGTTCATCAATTGCTATTCTTACAGAATATAAACTGTACTGACTGCACGAACCTCCTAATCTTATTTTTGCCTAGGATGCTGACACTGCAAACCTAACTCACATCTACAAGTTCCGGGACTCAGAGGGCCACGTTCTTCAGCCAGTGGGCAGCTGGTCGACAGCTGCTGGACTGTCGCTCAACAGGCACTTCCATGACGGACCCTCCGACTTCCAGGGCAACGTCCTGCACTTCACAATACTGGAGGTAATAAAACTCGTGTGACTTGACCAACTGTGAAGAAAACTCACCATATTCTGCTCTGATTTTGCGAAGTGATAGTTAATTCTACCTCAAATACATTTCGTTCGTCTTGAGTCGGTAAATCATTTTTTTTCTGCAATTAAAGAAAAATGGAGATGCATAAGCTCACCGGTCAAAAAATTAGTCACCTGATACTAATATTGTGTAAGACCTCCGCCGCTGCATTTCAAGACTTGTTGACCAAAATCGCTTAGCATCAAGGATAAAATTGCAAAACATCAATGACGGCATTCTGCTACTATTTCTGAGCGGACTCTTTGTAGAGAACTCTAAGCAATGAACATATAAAGTCGTGTAGCGCGTAAGCGACCAAGTTAACGGCAACTCATAAAATTTCTGGTCTGAAATGGGCCAGAGCACAGGCACATTGGACTGTCCGTGACTGGAGAAGTGCCATCTTGTCAGATGAAGCACGGTTCTGTCTCTATATAAACGATGTCCGCCGTAGTGTTCACTAAAGACCACATGCAGCCTTCAACGGAGCCTGCGTGCAATGGCAGATACAAGCAGGAGGTGGGTCTGTCATGTTCTGAGGCTGTTTTAATTACTCGAAAGTAGTCCCTTTTGCTGAAATAACCATCAAACTGAATTAGGGAATCTAAATTTATTTGTAAAATGGTCAAGTTGTGCATGACGATCGAACTGCTACTTTGCCAATCTTCCCGGATGATAACTACTGTATGCTATGTCGTACATGAAACTTCATTCCTTTGAGATAAATTTTACCCCCAAAATGTGACTGTACAGTGTGTTACATTAGAAGCCCAAGGCTTGCTCATGCTCCTAGAACGGCAGGCTAAGTCGCCAGACATGAATCCAATCTAGAGTTTATGGGAACATCTTGAACAATAAGCTAGGCGCTGAGAGGATCCTCTTCGTACTTAGCTCATTTAAGGGGACCGTCAGCGGGGAAAAACCATAAATCGTACTTTTTGGTTTTTTCATCTATTTTCTTGCATTTTATGAACAAAAACTTGTTGTATATGATGTAAAAAAATTTCATAATGAAAAAGAGACAAAATCATCAAAACAAACAAAAACTATTAACCCTTTTCTTTTTTATTTTATATTATATTTCTTACAGCCAGCCTTCAATTTCCTCTCAATTTGAATGAAATTTGGCATGAATATACTATTATTGATTGTCAACAATCCTGCCGATTTAGATTTTTGATTTTAGTTTTAGTTTTGAAATTATATATAAATATATACATATTTTTTGTCGGGTGTTTACAAAATCACTTTTCACATTTTTTAAACAAATTTTTTGAAAAAAATGCATCCACAGAAGTGTTTTAAACTATTTTTCTTTGATTTAGAAAAAATCATGACATTTGGTGCATTAATCATCGAGAACTGTTCAATTGAAGATCAATAACTTAGATCTGAGATATTCACCGAAATGCAAAAGCCACTAAAATATACACCGTAAGTCAGATAGCAATCAATCTTTCGGTTGTATTGACATTCTTTTGCCTTTTGTCACGGCACACGATATTGAGTACATATGGACAGAATTTCATTCGAATCGGCCCGTAAATAAAACCTCAAATCTGAACCCTTCGGCTGAAAACTTTTTATGGTGAAATTCGAGAACACGACGGTGATGAAAACTTTTTTATTTATGTACCAATTTGAATGAAACTTGGCACAGGTATATAAAACCAAAAAAGAATGTGGGTTGCAATCAAGTATTTTTTCCAATTTTCGCCATAGAAAACGAGTTATTCAGAGAAAACGAGTTTTCCGCTATAACCCGTTTATTTCGAATAACTCGTGTTCTATGGCGAAAATGGGAAAAAATATTTATGTTAAAAGCTCTTCTTTTATGATTTTAAATATGTGTACTAAGTTTCATTCAAATCGGAACGAAAAAGAAAAATCTAATTTGAACCCTTTGGCGGGAATTTTCTTCATATCAAATTCAAAAATACAGCTGGAGAATTTTTTATTTATGAAGCAATTTATATGAAACTTGGTACACATATGTAAAATAGAAAAAGAAGAACTTCTGACTTCCATACTTTTTCTAAGGCGAAAATCGAAAAAAAGTACATGAGTACAACCCTTATTATTTTACTTTGTTACGTGTTTGTGCCAAGTTTGATGAAGTTCGGCCAGATAATGAAAAAGTTTGTGTAATAGGTGTAAAAAAAATCTTCCCCATCCCCCTATTCTAACCCTTTAAGGTTACACTTGCAGCCTAAAATTTTTCTTCCGAGTATGTCTGATGTAAAGCTACCGATTAGTGATGAAAAACGAATTTTGAAAATTTTAATGGTCCCTCCCCCCACAGACGGTCCCCTTAATTAAGCAATCGATTGATGCAAGAGTGGTTGAAATGGATCAAGTGTACATTACAATTCTCGTACACTCAATGCCTTCCAGAATTGCAGCGATTATACCTGCTTATGGATGTTTTACACCTTATTAGTAACAATTGACTAATTTCTTGTCCAATGAGCTTATATCTTACCTAAACGAGTAGCTATTTAGAGAAAAAAATTACATTTTATCAATCGAAATATATTTTCACCAAAATCTAGACTTTCGTAAGATACGAGTTAGTTATATTTATCGAAGAGGTATGTACAGGCCGTTACGCTTCACTATGCAAGTTGACGCTCTTGAGTAAACTTGAGCAAAAATGTTGGTCTTGTTGCTGTCGATTGTGCTAGAATTATCCATCTTTAGCACAGGCACGTGTACTCTAGAAATATCTAAAATATATGAATCGTGACCACCGATTCATAAAGACTTTTTTGTATTATAACGAAACGGGAAGGAATAGCCAAAGAAAAAAACTTTCGAGGAATCTAGCCACATGGGATATTCGTTAATTGAAGATGTAGATGAGAATGAAACTCACTGGAACTAGTAAGGCTGTCCTTGATGATGCTGGCCTCCCAAAAATAGGTAAAAGAACGCGGTACTACACTCTGAAGACCCTCGACATCGTAATGAAATTTCTAAAATGACCTCCATTTAACAGATATCACGAAAGGCTTGAATGGGCGCACAGGTATCTAACGACCAATTTCAGTAATATTTTTATTCACGGTTGAGTGTCATGCTGCATGTTTCGGTAGACCAGATGATTGATTATTTGGTTGGATGCTGAAGGTACTTTAAACAAGATTTCAGATTCACCGTCATGACAGCGGCAAAGGCATAATTTATGTCCTGAAACCATAGGTGATGTTTCTACTGGACCATGCAAAGTAAACCAAGAGGAAAAGCTCAATTCAGAAGCCTACTGTGAGCTCTTTACGTACAATAAAACTGCCTCGTGTTTTGCAGCTGGGCCACCCGTATTCTTCGCGAAAGTCCTTATGGCTTTTCAACATGACAATGCCCTTGCCTATAAATCTCGGTACTTTTCGAACCGGCTCAAGGATGCTGGCTGTAAGGTAAGAAGGTAATGATGTGGACTTCAAAACCTCAGACTTGAATCCCAGTGAGAACCTGTTGGGCCATCATAAAGAGGAGAGACTATAGCAATAGACGACACATTATGAGCTCGTTTGTAGGTTTATTGGGATGTTTCAGCATCAATAACGTCTCCTATAAAATATCAAGCTAAATAGCTTTACAATTGACCGCCGGCGTACTATGATCTCTGGAAACAAGGGATGATATATTTTTACTGAATTTGATGAAACTTTATTTCTTTGAGATAAATTTTGCTCCCAAAATGTAACTGTATGTTGCATTAGAAGCCCAAAGCTTCCTCATGCTCCTAAAAATGTGATGCATCGGTATTCTTTCACATAATAGGTTTTCACTAATGACGTTGAACATTTGCATAATCAAGGTGAACAGTGGAGACACAACCTATTATGAAAATTAATGATGAAGTCTTATTTCGTTAGATTTTCATAAACTTTTCCTTCATATCATGTCCTAATTTCCGCAAACTGCTTAAAATAAAAATTTTAAAAATTTCCATTCTGTAGAAATCCATTAAAACTATTGTTATTCATAATTAAGTAAAGCTTACTATAGATGGACACTATTATTCGTGTGACTCGAGACGAATAAAGACCTTATTTGTAATGCAATGACCTTATTTGACGACTATCAACCAATTACGCACCCAAGATTATGATAATTTCTTCTGTAGGAGATAAATTTGCAAAATTTACGTGAATAAATGTAGAGGTATATTTTTGTAATATTTTATATTAGTTTGTTCCCTTATTAGTAGATATGATTTAATTTAAAATGCTATTGGGAATGAATTTTTATGAAATCTACGGATATAGCACAAGAACAGATGATTAAATTTTAGCGACGAGTAAGAGGAAAGCTTAGGGTCGATCTGGACCATTAAAAAATTTCCATCACTTGGCGAAGGTTTGCGCTCTCTGAGTGCAGCTGTAAATTTTTCTTTTTCATTTATTTAATTTAACTACACAGTCCTTTCTTGTATGAATTTACAGAAAAACTCAGAATTACGTATTCGGGCGTAGATGAACTACAACGGCTTTGTATTCACTTTGTCATGACTGCACTATTCTTAGGCTCGTAAGTGGTGGTGACTAGAGACCTCGTGAAATAGACGCATAAAGGCGTCTTTTTGTGGCCACGCCCGTGATCAGAATCACCGTGATCTTGATCATGGTGATCACTGAAAAGTACAAGAACGGTCAACGATTTGTAAACAAACCAGAGACGCCATGTCAATTGATGAAAAATATATTTTTATCCTATTTTTACGGGAAATAGTAGGGAATGGATTTCTGATTAGCTTTTATTTATTTTGAAGCCAATGCATAACTGAACTAGCAGTATTTAAAGTATTTTGAACATGCACAGGCATAAAACTAAGGAAACTACAATTCTGGAAGTCAATATTACAAACAATCATCATAACATTATTCAATTTATCCCTAACTATAAGAAAACATCACGACCTTGCACTTTAAATTTTCAATTTTTACTTGTCCAACGGCTATAATCACTCTTTGATCATGCATGATTAGCCTGCGGAAAAAATCACGCTGCAATCAGATCTCACCACTGATCACGGTTGATTGCTACAGAATCACGTCATATTGCGGTCACAAAAACGTGCGAATCATGCGCAATCAGGGAGAATTATCTGCGCGGTGGTCACAAAAAGACACCTTAAATAGTTGAATTGTAATTCTACCCTTAGAAACCGAAATAATTGCTTTTGTACAAATGTTCATATTTCATTTTTGCGAGATCAAGTTTTCATGAAACGTGCAGGGAAATCGTGACATCTTATGACAACACTGTTCAGTTTGTTTACATTTTGCTGTATCTATTGATTAACAACCTTTTGCGTTTTTTTACATTTTGAAGTGAACGAGAATAATATCTTCTTGTATATTCTGCTAAAATGTGACGTTGAAAAGCTCTAACAAAGGGGAGAAAGAAATTAGCATCAAATAAACTGCTGAAGGCACCTCTTCTGATGTTATTGCCCGAAAAATAGGACGCCATATTGACATAATGACAAGATTCTTCAAAGACCCTTCATCGCGGAAAAAATGATCAGGTGCTGAGCATTACCACAGCATTTCTGGACTTTTGGGGGCTCCATGGAGAGAAACAGATGGTTTGGCCACGGTGCTCACCTGATCTAAACCCAATTGAAAACTTCAGGGCCCCTTTTGAAAAGAAAAATTTATGCAGATGGAAGGCAGTACCGCCAAAATCTGTTTTGTGGGATGATGTTGCTGCAGCAACAGGGGCAGTTCCACCTTCTGCAGTAAAGAAACTAACTGGCTGCTTAGAGTCAAGAATTATTGAAGTTACTAAACGTCATGGGGGTCATGTTGGCATATAAAACTTCTTTCAGCCGTTGTAAACTTTTGGTTAACGATTTCTTGTTTAATATATATTTTTCTCATTCGTGTTGTTCATTTTTGCTCCTATGGTGACATAAAACTGCAAATATTTAGTTTTTAGTCAAAAATCTATTACCGCCGCTGAGTGAAATTAGCAAAATTGACAAAAAACATATTTTTTCTAGAACCAGCTCGATTAGTCGCTTGAAAATTTACAGACATTACAAGCATCACAAGTTTAACTTTTTGTGAAATTTTTTATGATATTTATAGCCATATAGCCGAGATGTGGTCAAGTCTGCAAGTAAGGTATTATTTCCGATCTAAGTGTACTTATGCTGGGTTGTGGACAATTTTCACCCAGTGCTAGAAGCACAAATTCAGTCCTTTGATGACAGTTCAGCAATAAGCAGTCAAGCAATGGAGCCTGAAAGCTAAGTCTGTGGCTTATGTTGTTTTATTGACTAGGAAGCCCATTTTGAAAATGTTGTTATATAAACCTGCAGTTGCTGACGTGGATTCGGATAACTGCTTTTAACAGGTTCAACTCTAAATTATAGAACCGTGACTGTTCCTCTATGATTTTATTTCTTTCGCATGCATGAGTGCACAGCGGTTTTCTAATAGATAAATATACGCATTTCCTGTGAGTTCGATTTGGAATGAAATCTTGACGTATTGCATACTATCTATAAGCTATTACGACATGACAGAAGTCGTATGATATCCATCAGCATTCATTTTATTTAATATTTTAACATAACATCTAAATTTGTTTCAACAGCCGCAACTGTCCTGCAAGAAGCAGTTCAGGTGTGAACAGCGTTACCAGTGAGTTATTTTAGCCACTTTTACCAGAAAATTTAAGAATATTTTCGGCTTTTCTTCGCCAACATTGTGCAATGATTAGTGAATTTAAAAACTAAAATAATCTTTTTTTTTAAATGCCATTAAGTCTAATGTTCAGCGCTGTACCAGTTTTCGTTTTTAATTCAAGACTCGGAGATCGATTCCTAATCCTTTAATGCATGTAGGTACTCTGAGTTCCTTGCAGCCATGGGCAAATTTATGAGGCACCCCAAGATAAGTTTGTTTTTAGTTATGTCTTAATAAATTTTGCCTGAGTTTCTAATGCCTAATGACTGTATCTTATGAGAATAAGTTTCTTAAAAACAAAGTTAGATAAGTGTTTATCCTAATGATGTTTTTAAACCAATTAGTTTAGTCACAGCCATAAATCACGTGTATGTTACCTGAGCAAATACCTCTCTTCATTTAGGAACCTACAGTAATTTTATATTATCATTTTGTTATTTAGTATTTCTGTTTAAAAGGAAATGTCACAATAATAGAAAATTGCTGAAAAAGAAAGGGCTAAAATTGTTGCACTGTTCGCTAATGTTCATTCTGAAAATAAAATTGCTAAAAAGTGAACTGTTCAAGGAATGGTGTTCAAAGTGCTGTCAAAGGTTTTGGGAGAACAATTCATTCATTAACTGCTTAGTACAAGGCCAAAAAAGTGTACGATATCAACGGAGATCAGATTAATGAAGTGGGTATTAATGGCTAACAAAAAAAAAAGCCTTCAGATTTACATAAATGCTGAGTTTTAAGGAAGCAACCGAAAAAAAAGAAAATCTCTTCGCGTACGGAGAGAAAAAGGTTTGCAGAATTGGTCGCCAAGGATGCCATGATAGAAAAAAAACATTGCCGTCTGATGACAACAGGAAGAGAAGGGGTTTCTTGGCAGAAGCACAAGAACGTTACAGTAGCGATGATTGGGTTATGATTTGGTCTGAAGCAAACTAATTCGAGGTGAGTCTCTTAATGCTTCTCTAAATAAAATGTGCACTGTCCTTTTTTTTGGCAAATTTTCTTAATTGGTTATGCGAACATTACATTTAACCCCCCCCCCCTCTCTTTTTTTAATCAGATGAAAACAACTGGCCTAGAACTCAGTGCGTTATCTGGTATCATCAATAAAGTACGTTTAAACAGATTTTTCCGGCGTTCTTAGGGTGCCTCATAATTTTATGTATGGCTGTTTGTCGTTGTCCTCAAGGTAAAATATGTCGACTTCTCACACCATAGTGTGCCCGGTTGCACTATCGTCGTTTACGAAGGTTGCCCATTCAAGTAAGCTTTGCTGCGCGCGCAACCACTAAAATAAACACCACATAGGCTAACTTAACCTACCCTTACCTAACCTAACCTCCTGACCTAACTTTCGAACCTAACCTTTCTAACCTTACCTAACGTTACTTAACGTTACCTAACCTTACCTAACTTAACTTAATCAGCGATACAGCGAGCAGAGCGGCGCACCAACTTGAACGCCGCTCACACGCACACGATATGCGTACACAAACACGCACAAATCGTCGTGAACGACGATAGCGTTGCACGGCTTAGTTTGTTATCAATACTAATTTGTCTCCAAGATTAAGTTTTGAAAATGCTTCTGCTCCGCCCTGAAACTTGATTTTTTAGGCCTTAGTACTTCAGAGCCCCAAAAAAACCCATAACTATCGACTTCTACGATATTTTGCATTAACGTACGAATGAATTCAATATGACATACTTTTTTATAAGTATACTCTATACCTGTTCTGCTTGATATACCTAAATGTTGGTCAACGCAGGCTTTGAAATGTTGTCCAGTGCTGCCGTACTACAGAGCTGGGCAGCTCGTGCAAGAAAAGACATAACAACACTCGACCGGATTTTTATCTTTGATTTTAAAATAGGATCCTAACGTAAATGAATTTTTGTAAGAGAACCTAAAGTTTATGTGCGGGTAGGCCTCGGAGAGGAAATATTTCAGGGCATTGATCAAAGCCATCAAAGATTCTTTTTTTATTATTATTTTCAATAACAGGCTTTACAAACAAATTGACGGAGTCTCCATGGGCTTCCCGCTCGGCCCCACCCTAGCCAATATATTTTTATACCATCACGAATCAATATGGCTCAACGACTGTCCGAATAGTTTCAAACCCGTCCATTATAAACGCTATGTAGATGACACGTTGTTGATTTTCAAAGACTCAACTGATTCTGATTTATTTCTACAGTATTTAAGTAGTAAGTACCCCAGCATAAAGTTCACCACGGAAAACCAATCAAACGATTCTATGTATTGCATTTTTAGATACCCTAGTCATAAAGCAAGACTCAAACCAATCCCTAAAGTCTACAGGAAGCCGACATTCTCAGGTCTTGGCACTAACTTTTTTAGCCATTGCTACGATCAATTCAAAATAAATGCCATGAAAACTCTACTATAAAGGGCATATCATTTATCCTCCTCGTATCTAGCATTCTCCAATGAAATAGACTTTCTCCGAACCTTCTTCAAGAATAACGGCTAACCATACCACCTTCTAGATCACTACTGCAAACTATTCCTTGACAAACTATTCGATCCCGATATAGCTAAACCTACCGTCCGTAAATTAGACCTTGTCCATTCCCTACCATTCTACAGCAAAACCACTATCGATAGAATCAATTCCCTGAAATATTTCCTCTCCGACGCCTACTCGCACATAAACTTTAGGTTCTCTTACAAACATTCTTTTACGTTAGGATCCTATTTTAAATTCAAAGATAAACCTCCCACAAAAATCCGGTCCAGTGTTGTTTACGTCTTTTCTTGCACGAGCTGCCCAGCTCTGTAGTACGGCAGCACTGGACAACATTTCAAAGCCTGCGTTGACCAACATTTAGGTATATCAAGCAGAACAGGTTTACCAGTAGCAAAACCCTCACATTCAGCTCCCCGTCTTAATGCAGAGCAAAACAACCATCCAATTAGCAGGAAAGACTTCTCTATAATAGCTTATCCTAATCCAATAGATCTCAGAACTCTAGAATGTCTATATATTCATGAAACTAAACCTAGCCTCAACATAATGTCTTCAGCCGTCCCACTCGATCGTCACAATCCATGACTAATGCTTTTGCCTCCGACTGTTTGCCCGCTTCCCTCCGCTTCTCATACCGCCCAACGCTTTTATAAGGACCCTCGCTCCGCACTGTAGTCATTTGCCTCGTAGGTCCCTCCATGCCACCACTGTCCCGACTTAGTTCTTACCAAATAAAATTTTATTTATTTAGTTATCCTTTGTATGTTATTTTTTAGTTACAATTTCTGAAGATGGGAACTTGACATTTCCCGAAACGTTAAAATTTTTATGAAGTTTGTTGACACTACAGTATATTATTTTATGATATTAGGTTAATGCAACATTTCAGTTATGTGTATTAGCAATGCTATCGTTTAGCTAAGCTCATTTTTCATATGCGTGGCGCGAATACCACTTTACACAATAGAATACAATTTATCGTCATTTTTTATTCCTGCTTGATTTGTTAGCCTCTCAACCCACTCCCACCAAGTTGGTATCTTGGATACCACTGATCTAAGCGACTACGAATGATGCACTTACCGGTAGATATTCTTTATTTTTTTATGTTTTTACTGAACATTCCTAGTGAATGCTGATCGGTCTTTGGTATTCGACTGAATATCTTCACCACAGATTGCACTGCTGACGCATATCACTCTTCAAATATTTTCTATTCTTCTTGCTGATTCGACGTGCTAATATATTTATCTGTGCGCGGGTTGCTAAGGGAGTTATTTCTATCTCTTCCTGAAGCTTAATTTTCTTGTGTAGAAGTTCAAAATACACAATTCTGGAGCTAATTGTTTACCAAAAGAGCAGGGATTGCACTACAATGGGCAGGAACAGCCAATCTCCCTTAATTGCTCCTCTTGATTAATCTGGCACGTCCATTGCACCTTAACAGCAGAATCAGTAAACAACAGACACCACGTGTGTCTACGCGCATTGGTTGCCAACATTTTTGACAGCTGGCTACTCGAATTAATAATACTCAAGCCAAATCCCTTTTTCCTCTTAGGCCTATGAAGTTTATTCTCACTTCCTAACATTTTGCTGTGTTAGATCTTACCAAACAATCGGAGGCGCGCTATGATTTTCTATTAAAATTATGCCCAGACTAACGATATATTTTGACGTGCAAGCAGCAAATTTTCTTGGTGTCTTGCAACGTGTGTTTGTTATTGCACCTATCTGCTAAGTCTGTACAAGCACAGGCTACTAAAATCCCAGTTAATCACGGATAAACATAAGATTTCTTCGTGGCGTTATACTGCATTTTTATTTAAAAAGCACTAGAGGAAAAATCCTTGCTGTACGCGATAAATCCATCCGCGTTGGTAGGCATGGAGAACCATAATCTGTCGAGTCAAAATTCGATATCTTTTGATCATTTGCCTCAGATATACATACCTACCTCATGTATCTGTCTTCTGCCAAACCAGGGAAATTGTACTTTGCCTCTACCCTGGTTTCGTAGCTAGCCTCTGGCGCTGCAATATTTTTGTGTGTTATGCTTATTGTGCATCAGTGATACTTATTTTTACACTGCAATGTGTTTGAGTGTTATTCCTATAATGCATTAATGATGTAATTTTTACATGTGCAATAGCGTGAAAAATACTTTGGTTGCTATACCGCACAATTTTGATTTCTCAGCTAGTGTCTGAAACTGTACTATTCACGATTGCAGAAGCATGAAGCACGAGATGCAATGTGACAGGTATCAATAAAGTTTTTCCCGGCAATATTGATGCATAAAAACTAGAAGTTACTCATTAACAGCTGACCGAAAATTTATCAATTTCAGAAGGCAAATTAAGACTGATGAACTCGTATATGGATTTGGGATTGACGTTGCTGAGATTCTGGCCTCGTTGCTGAATTTTACGTGAGTACAACAACATCTACATATTAACCTTTTTTTTTACGAAGAGTTACAAGTAATCCTGACTGACGGGTTATTGGCACAAAATTTTAAAAATATCAAATTCAATTATAGTGAACTCGTTTCGGTTTTCTCTTTATAATTCGAATACCAGTTAGTTAATTGTATTTTGGTGTAACAGATGTCCCTACTACAACTAATGTGATCCTAAGCCATTAAGGAACAAAACGGGAGGTATTGTCATCAGTCGTCGCGAGCCGTTAACAGGTTACGGACATGAACTGTAATACTGCAGATGATGCTCACATAATGCGAGAGCAGTAAGTGTTAAATGATAATTAGCTCTCACAAAAACTAAGAAAAATCCACCAAATGCGTTCATATTCAATTTCAAGAACCATTTGAAAATCCAGATAAAAACCCCAAAATTACCAAGAGAAAAGAGACAAAAAGTATCTAACTAAATTTCAAAACTGAAGGAGAGTGTCCACTCATTCTCAATCTTCCATACTGGGTCAGTGTAACTCAACTTTCTGCATCAAGCATAGGTACTATTTTTTAGGAACTTAGAGATCCATCAACAACGAGACCGTACTGCTTCTCTGGACTGCAAAAAGTTAGCTGTACTATCTATATATTTAGGTCCACATGGGGTAAACGCGACAAATAGTCGATGAGTGAAATGAGACGGACGTCTCCTATATATTAACCTTGGGACCCACTGCTCGTACTTTTGAACAAGTCTGATGTGGGTGGAGGAGGTTGCATAAACAGGGTCCTCTTGACAACGTTCTCTGTTTGGCATTGGCAAAATCTGTTGTTGCCGTGTCTTTTGCTCCTCGGAGAGCTAGTCGCTTCTTCCAAAAGATTTGTCTGTGCTATCGATTGTTTCACACAGAAGCTGGTTCCTTTACTACGGCTGGCTATTGGTTGTTCTCTTCTTATCGATTAGCAAGCCAAAGTTGAAAACAAAGCCCACTTAAATAACTTGTCTGGAACTTCCGGTAGCTGAGTTGGCTTCACACCACTGCACCGAGTTTCAAGCATTAATAGTGCGGCCACCTATTGCTTCTCTTGAGACTTCCGAAAAGTTAATTAAAGCCGACGTCTCAATCGGGTGGCGGCGGCGGCTGATAACACCTACAAGAATCAAAGTAGCAAAACTAATATTCTTCTTGAAGTGAAGCCCTGTTTATATGGTAGGCTCCTGCAGCACTGATGGATGACACCCTTAGTTTCCTTGACGGCTTTTCAACACTTCCCTTAAGGCCTATAAGAGCAAGATACGAGGTAGTTCGCTAGCGCCCCTTAATTGTTACCACTGAATTGTATAGAATAGTTTTAGATTTTATATTCATTCAATGCTTCCTCCATTTTTAGGCATATAAATATGTTCCTAAATTTCATGGATGATGCGTGTATTCCCGGAACGTTCGTTTTTACTTGGATTTTGACAGCTTGTGTAGTTAGAAAACGCACAATGTATGGTTTCACATATTTGGTTTTATTGTTCATTAGTAGAACGGGATTGAAGCAGCCAGAGAAGTTGCTCAGCTTATGCTGATATTATATTTACAAAAGTACCTCGTCGATACTAAGGTCTGATCAGTCTGATCCTTGCTATAAGATTTTGTTTTCTTAGCATTTCCGTATATTTTATCGGTATCAGTGCAGTCGGTGTTACAAAACTAAGTTGTTAGATTGCTTGCATCGAGGAACATTTATAGAAAAACCCAGTGCAGGGAGTTTCATGAACTATCAATCAAAAATAAACTATGCCACAATGTTTTTTCTCAAGAACAGCAAGATCGTTTGACAATCAACGGCAACCTTGTCTCCATTATTTATTGTTTCCCAACCTTGTCTCAATAATTTATTTATTGTTTTCCCAACAATGTCTCCATTATTTGTTTATTTATTTATTGTTTTCTCAACCTTTTCTCCATTCATTATTCATTT
Source organism: Parhyale hawaiensis (assembly GCA_001587735.2). Taxonomy (NCBI): domain Eukaryota; kingdom Metazoa; phylum Arthropoda; class Malacostraca; order Amphipoda; family Hyalidae; genus Parhyale; species Parhyale hawaiensis. Next base: position 41,165 of record LQNS02000052.1, read on the forward strand.
ATTTATTGTTTGCTCAACCATGTCTCCATAAAACTCCATTTATTGTTTCTGTTGGGCATCCTGTATCTATGCACTGCAAGATACACAATTGTAACATTTTGTGGGAACTATGACGTTAATATTTAAAACTACTCGAGGCATGTGATACCTTTAAAGAAAATAGGCTTTATTCTTCCTGTTTGGACACTATCATGGTTACGAAGAGCAGAAAATATGTTCTATATGCTGATACAGTTAACCAAAGAAGATTAATATAAAATAGGCTCCAGTTGATTCAGTGCCAGCTTTTGTTCTTTCTCATACTGGACATATGAAGCGTTAATGTCAATACTATTACACGATTGCTTAGCTAATAGCATGATACGTACAATGTACACGACATTCGCTCTTTTTGTGAAATACGAGAGTATAGGGCCGTGAAAACTGCACAAAACCCTTCGGTAGTATTGGTTTGGAGCAACAAGTGAACCACAGGTGCCGAGCCCTTCAACCTCTTGAATATTAGCTGATATTTTTTTATCTTGTATATGCTGATGAATTTAGAGCCATGTAAAGAGAATTTATGATACGGTTGTTTTGTTGTAGGCTGTGTAAATAAATTCTGCTGTAATTTGTAGGCCTGACAAGGGGAGAGGAGTCGTCAGCATCAATAGTAATGAATACAATATAAAAAGATTACTATTTTAACTGATACAACAAAGTTCATCTTTTACGATAAACAAACCGACCCTCTCAAACTTAGATTCAAATTCAAATTCATAGATAAAATCCCTAGATTCCTGAAAAAGTTGCTAGATCAAGATATCATCACTAAATCGACTTACTGTTCTCTCTACAACTCTGGCGCCTCACCTGGAATCATATACGGTCTCCCTAAAGTAGATAAAACCAATATCCTTTTGCGATCAATTTTAGCTGCATGTAATACCCCATTTTAACCAATTGCTAAATTTCTTGTGTTATTACTCGAAACTTTGACCACTAATCAATACATATTGCGTAACTCGTATGAATTTAAAGACGGAATCAAAAACTTTCAACTACCACCCAATGCTTACCTATCCAGCTTTGACATTACTTCCCTGTTCAACAAAATACCCACTGACGAAACCATAGATATTATATGCACTATAATGTTTCATAGCACTGACTCGTTCCACAAGATATACCAGCTATACATTCAGAAATGTCCCTAGTCTGGCCACAGATTATTTTTTATTTTAAATAACAGGTTATACTAAAAAATCGTTCGGCCCCACCTTAGCCAACGTCTTTTTATGCCATCACAAGATAACATGGCTTAATGACTCCCCGAGTAGTTTCAAACACGTCCACTATTAACGCTGTGTAGATGATACTTTCCTTATATTTTCACCGCCAAAAACCAATCAAACGATTCTATTGCATTTTTAAATATCATGACTCAATACTAACCACTAAAGTCCACAGGAAGCCGACATTTTCAGACCTTGGAACTAGCTTCTTTATTCACTGTTACCATCAATTTAAAATGAATGCTGTAAAATTTCACTTTTAGGGACATCATTTATCCTTCTCGTATGTAGCATTTTCCAATAAAATAGATTTTATCCAAATCTTTTTCAAGAATAACAGCTACTCACGCCACTTTCTACATCACAACTGCGAACTATTTTTTCACAAATTATTCGATCCTGGTATAACTAAACCGACCATTCGTAAATTAGACTTTTTCCACTCCATTCCTTACTACAGCAAAACCACCGTCGATAAAGTCAATTCCCTGAAAACTTTCCTCTCCGAAGCCTACCCGCACATAAACTTCAGGTTCTCTCACAAAGACACATTTAGCATAGGTTCCCTTTTAAATTCAGAGATAAAGCTCCCATAAATATTTTTCTCAGTGTTGTCTATCAATTTTCTTGCAAGCGCTGCGCTGCTCTGTGCATTGAAATCACTGAACAGCATTACAAAGCCGCGTTGACTAGCATTTAGGTATATCAATCAGAACAAGTTTATCACTTGAAAAACCTACACATGCAGCTCCCCGTCTTCATGCAGAACAAAACAATCATCCAATTAGCAGGAAAGACTTCTCTATCATAGACTTTTTCAATCCAATCGAACTCACAACTCAAAAATCGCTAAATGTCCATAAAACAAAATCTAGCTTCAAAATAATGACCACAGCCGTAGCACTCGTCACGATCCATAACTGACGCTTTTCCTCTGACTGTACATGCTCTTTTCCCTCTGCTTCCCATATCGTCCGACCCTTACATATGGTTACCCCAAGTGTACTATGGTCATTCGCCTTTAAGGTATCCCATTGTCAACAACTGTCCGTACCTAGTTTATATAAAATAAAATTACTCCTTTTAGACTCTTTTGACTTCATATTTTACTCTTCCGAGGATGGTACATACGTCCCAAAACGTTCAGTTTTAATGACATCTGTCAACACCTATATATATATATATATAAAATGAAATTAGCTTTAGTTTAATAAATGATTGCTGTCTTATGAATGCTAGATATATTTTTGCAGGTACGTGGTCCATAAACTTGACTCTGACGCAACATTTGGGGTAGGATACAACGACAATTGCAGCGGTGTTGTGGGCATGTTGTGTAAGAGAGTAAGTATATATATTACCATTACAAGAGATAGCTATACTGATGTGTGTTGTGGACATGTGTTAGAGAATAAGTTCATAATGCATCTTTGTATTTTTACTATACTGCACAGTTAATAAACTCTCATGATTGAGTGAATTGAACACCTGTCATAGAATATCCTGAGGGTTCTCGTTTTTTGTTTTAGTAATTCACTTGCGATTAAAACTATACCGCCCTATGACATAACAAAGTCAATCCTGTCCGATTAGCTATGGTTTCTCGAACCAGGATTAACTTGACCGGCACCTCCTCGAAGATCTGCAACGTAGAATACAAATATACCAAGTCGAAATCAACACATAGACACAAGTCTACCTATTCAAATGCAATGTTGAATAACTTCTTTTTCTAGAGTTCAATATTTCTTTTCCAGGGTCTCTTTTCAGTCCAATATTACTGTCTCGGAACTGAATCTTTTATCTTGTGATCCCCCTGCCCTTAATCTAGCAAAGGTGAAATAACATCACTTAATTAAGTTTTTAGTCTCACGACTGAATCAATTTTTTGTTTTATTCAAACGAAATGATCATACAAGATTTGTGATTGGTAGCTTCCCAAGTAGTTGAATGGTGACTAAGGAACATCTAAAGATCGATTGAAAACATCGAATAATTATTCAGTTACAGAAGGAATGACATGTTCACATAATGTTATGACAGTTGTAATGAAACCTGTTGTCAAAAACAAAGGTAAAAATTTTACCGAGAAAGGAAATTACAGACCTATTGCGCTTGCAACAGCAGCGTCCAAGATGTTCGAGCTATTACTGCTAGAGAAAATGTGCTTTACCCTAGGGACGGCTGACAATCAATTTGGTTTCAAAGCTATGCACGGGACAGCGATGGCAATATTTGCTCTGAAACAGACAGTAGCGCATTATGTCTCGAACGGCTCATGCGTGTATGCTTGTTTCTTTGATGCGAAAAAAGCAATTGATAGAGTGAATCACTGGACGCTTTTCAAGAAGCTGTTAGACAAAGGGGCCCCTCGGCCTATTGTTAGCTTACTGAAATTCTGTTACAGGAATCAAGAGTGCAGTGTGCGCAGGGGTAAGTCACTCTCTGAGGGCTTCCGTACTTCTAATGGAATCCGACAGGGTGGGCTTCTCTCACCGTTGCTTTTCAACATATTTATTGATGACATTCATGACAGACTTAATGGTAGATGAGTTAGGTGTTTCATGGGCAGGCGCTGCAATAATGCAATCAGTTACGCTGATGATATGGTGCTTCATGCTCCACATCACAGTTCTCTCCAAAAGCTAGTTTTCATATGTGATGATGAAGCTCAGAAGCTTGATATTGTGTACAACACGAATAAGACTGTATGTATGTTGTTTGAACCTCAGCGTAGCAAGCAGTGCAGGATTAG
>LQNS02000052.1:45805-60983 GCA_001587735.2 Parhyale hawaiensis
CTGAGCTCTGCGTGCAACTTGTATTATTATTATTATTGTTACAAGCCCCTTGGCCAGGCCAGCTAAAATGAAACGCTGTGTCTCAATCATACTGTACAAGGATAATCTGTTAAATTCTCTCTTCCAATGCAGTCAAGAGTTCTTTCTATCTCCTGCCAGAAATTGAGCTGCTCAATGCTATTCGTGTGTGCAGGTATAGGCTGAGTGTATCTATTTATTCTCATTGTACGTGGCCACCAATATTTGTGAGTGGGCCTAATTACTAGTTTGAGTTTTGGCTACTTTGTTTGTACTTGTAAGCTGGTAAGCATATTTTGTGAACCCATTGTGTTCTTAATAAAAGCTAATTATTATTATGATAAGGACAAGGTACAAAAGATTGAATTCTATTTCGGGTGACGGCTACAATTTAACGCATGAGACATAAACTGAAAACTTTCTAAGCAAACACAACTATACAAACAAGATAACGATGCAACAAATAACTCAAAACTCTGAGATCAGATGATCTCAGGCAACTTGGATCCGCGCACTACTGCGAGTGCCCCTCGACAGGGTTAATGAAAAATATTAATGTAAAAGCAACACAGATCTAAACTATGCAAACTCAAAACTCAGAAGCACTAAAGCGATTAAATACTGACCAGGAGCCCTGAGATGTTTCTAATAGCACTAACAACTACTCAATAAGTGCAACAAGTTCTACTCAAATCTTTCACAAACTATACTCAACTTTGTTAGAATGGGTGTAGAGAGTAACCATCGAGCTAAGAGGGTGAGAGTGATATTCCGTCGCAGCTAGTGTACAACGCGCTTTAATAGCTGTTGCGTGCTGACGTAATCATGGTTGAGATCACTGAGTGCACACGAACCTGCTCCGTGGTATTCCCTTGCTGGTTTTTCCCTCAAGGTTATATGTCACTGATGCAAGAGCCCCGACACGCTCTGAGCACGTGATGGGAATTCTTGTCTCTTCATGCCACGTGTCGACGACCAGTTCAGGCGTAAACAAGTGTGCAAGGTTCCTGTCCATTTGTTATTGTGTTTGCCCACGTTGATGACAGCCGAAGCCTCATTTCTGGAGGCCGGATATGTGTGGCGATACGGCGAGCAGCTTGGCTCAGAGCGATGGAACCTATTTCCTGTCCGTCCGCTACTGCGTATTTCCGCTCCTGTGACGACCAGCTTGGTGCAGCGTAAGGGAGCCGATATCCTGTCCTTCCGCTGTTGGGTCTTCCCTGCACTGCTAGCTTGACGGGCTGACTTCCTGACCGGATATATTTGTTTAGATACGAGGTGCCTCTCTGCTCCAAAAGCCACCGTTGCCTCTCACATCTTCAGGGAGTTAGTTTCTCAACATGAACATGTTTTTAAGCATTGAATGTTCTACTATTACTACGGGCTACGTTTAGTTCGACTTAATTAAACATCAAGAGTAAATAATGGTGATTATATGTGCTTTAAACTTAAGTAAAACTATATCTTCAGACATGCTAGAGCATGTTCTTCTCAATGCATTCTTTTATAAAAAATGCTCAGGCCAGAATGAAGAGGTGTTTTAACCCTTTCTGTACTGACGGCATCTTCGGATGCCGCATCAAAGTTTTGACTATTAAAACCAGTGCGTTTTTTCCTTTTGTGGAAATTTGGACAACAAATTTAATAACCCGTCGGAAGTCAGTGATAGTATTTTATCTACGATTGAACATAACTGTAGGTGAACTCCAATGGCTACAATGATAGTGTCTTCTATGAGCTTCTTTAAACCTCGTAGCAGCAGCAGCGGAGTTTTCGTAGAAAAAGAGTTAAGGGAAGAGCTGAAAATAATGATAATTACTTTATATAGTTAAGAACGTAAATACATATAGGTTGTTGAGTAATTTCAGAAGAGTTTGTTATTCACCGAACTGAATCCCTAAGTGGTTTTACATCCTAATATACACGTAATATACATAGGGTTAATATTCAAATAATAATATTGATGGAGAGACCTTATGTTGAGGGTAAGTGTAGGAACAGTGATGAAAACATTAAATACACAGTTCATAGCGAAGCAACGATAGACACAGGTGAAGTAAAATATTTTGATGAGAAAGGAAATAAATACTTTTTAAGTTCGAGTGAGTACTTCATTGGCTGAAGGCCGTATTAGCACAGTGCTGCGCGTAGCTGAGGACCGCGCAACCACACACATTCGGGGATAAGCTAATACAAGATCACACTTCAAGTGGGCTCTAGAGTAAGTCATTCCTCCACCGTCGAGTGCTTGAAATGACAGAGCGGGATGCACTCAGGTGGCCCGTGTCAACCGCCACGTTGACTAAATTTTAAAACAATTGAAACTAGGTCATGTTACTTATCCTATTCGGGAATAATTTAAACCGATTTTTTTTTGCCATACAATGACATGCTTAGAAACTAGGAGCAGAATTGAAATATTAGCCAAAGCCTTGTCTGCTTCGGGCCTCGAACTCAAGCCTGGAGTCTGGAGAAGAACGGCTGAATTGACTTTCCGGTCGATTTAAGCTAAACGATTGGAACAAAAGTGCCAAGGAACACCCCTAAAGCCCCTATATGACGGACGAACATTGTCCGGCAAACAAGAGGAATTGCCCGGCGGGCAGTACATTTTGCCCTCTGCCCAGCAGAGATTTGCTCATTGCGCGAGTTTTTGCTTCCTGAACAGCGGGAATTATCATGCCAACATCCAATTTATTTGTTTTTAGGCCTTTGTTATTGTTGCAAAATTGTTGTGAACTAGTTATAGTAGCTATTTCACTTCAAAACTTTTAAATTTTTCTCACCGCTTAATCGTATTCATATGAAAAGTAAGTAACTTAGAGCTGCCCGACCGACGTGACCTTGAGATTTTCCCGTCTCGTGTAATAGCACCTCAATGTTCGGCGGGCTTGTGCATCGAGATTCTGCCCGTTGTTCGCCAGACACTGCCCACCCGTGTAATAGGGCCTTAAGTGAACTGTGCTTTCCTCTGCAAATGAAGTAATACTTTCCCTAATGCAAATCTGGTAAGATTCCGTCTCCAAGATTAAAAAAAAAAAAACTCTGCTACAAATGCTAACTCCTACAAAATGTCATCCAGAATTTATATTAATAGAAACATGTACTCCTTATCCTCACTCTGACAAACTTGTCAGATTTAAATCACCCAATACTTTTTTTTGCTGCTCTTCGTAAAGAACGAATGGAATTTGCTATGTTAAAATTTCAGGGTGGTTATTAGCCGTATGATATGAAACTCTGGCTGTAAACAATTCGATCTGTCTAATACTCCAGATACTTTACAAAATAATCCAACGCAGAACTCATATTAAATTTAGTGCACATGATAGTTTAAGTAGCGATCGGTTGAATAATAAGATTGGAGTGCATATGAGCTGAGCTCAGTCTTCTTGGTAATTTTTAGTCTGAACAAGGAAGATGCACGTATGCTCATATGTGTATTGTTTGTCCAGCGCTGTTTTCCTCGCTTCCAGGAGGTGGATGGCGTGCTGAACCCCGTGGATGCCCGTACTGGTCAGCGCATAAACATTCTGGACCCAGCCATGTCAATCATTACCTCACACTTCGTGTTGGCTTACTTCACTGATAGAGATATCACCACTTACGGGTGAGTTCTGCAGCGATTAGGGATGATTTTTGTGTTATAACCATGAATTGTTATGTATATAACAAAGAGTAGCTGACCAAATTTTGGTAATGATTAGTTTGTTCGTTCGTTTGATGCTGTTTTAAATTTTTTGCTTTTAGTACAATAACTCATGAAATAATGAATGGATCTTTATGAAGTTTATAGGGGTTATTAGTTGTGTTAAAATACATAAATGATTAAATTTTGATAGCGATCGGTTTCTTCATTTGTATGTTTTACTCATGTTTGTCTCAACGTTTGTTAGCAGTTTATTTCAAAAAGTTATCATCAAATCTTCAAGAAAATTGCACAAGCTATTATTACTATCAAAAGGCACAAATGATTAGATTTTATAGTTTATACAAATAAAATTATGGTTTCAGAGCCAATTTAAATTTTTTGCTACCGTTGCCGGCCTTGGCGGAGGTATGCGCTCTCAGAGGGCTCTACTAAATACAATTTTTTTGATACTTTTTCGATTTAACCTCTCTTTCAGCAACATCATTGGCAACTTTCATGTGATTGAGGACACATTTAAAAATCAGAAAACTCTCATCTGAAGATCATTCTTCTGCAGGTGCACTTTGAAAAGACGACGATAATCCAAGAATTTCCAAGGAAGATACTGTTTCAAGTACCGTAACAATATCTTCAGGCGGCTTGTTGAGAATGTTGTCAGCTTCTACTTGAGTCTTGGCAGATCCAGATCTGCTGGTATTCTGATAGGATCTTTCATATTATTTATTGATCAGTATCTTGACTAATCTTATCATCAAAGAAAGACATAGCAATCAATTCTAGTGTGAGATACCATACGGGATGTTTAATTTCTGGGTAATAGCTCCTAATAATTTATTATTTTTGTTTTTGGAATAGACTATAGAGGTTCTTAAGAGGACAAAGAGCATTTCGAGGAACATTGGTAGCATTAGGAATTGAGGGCCAATATTTGATGTAAATTCAAGCAGAAAATAGCAAATTTCTGTCACACTTTTCTCCATCGTTGCTGATAGCTTAAAATTAGTTTTGAGCATTAAGGTTTTGATTCAGTAAAAGTGTTTTGCCATCCAACGTGCTCTATGAGATGCACCAAGATTCTTGAATTTTACTCCGGTTGGTCCATTGCCCTCTAACAAGACTATTGTACTCTCAGTAATTCTTTATTATCGTCACGATGATGTTTTTCTCATAGTTGTCTAATTGCAAAAGTATTTCCTCCTTTCCCGGTATTGTGATATTTTGCAACCGATCAAACGTTACCAAGTCAAGACAATTCCAGTTTGTTTTAAACCTTTTGAATAACTATATTTCAGGACCTGAGGATTGAAGCAATATAGAAGACACCACTGCTTCTGAAAACATTCAGTGATAGCTATGATGTCTGCCTGGAACCCTGAACAAATCTTTCTCCATATTATGCTCAATAAGCATTTGGGCCCCATTTTTGTGTGTTTATTACACTGCTCAGCTAGTATTTTCTCTAAAAGTTTTGTCATCAGCTAGTTACCTATAAAATAATAAAGTAATTTCAATATTTATTCATTGATACTACTAAGTAAAATCCACAAAATCAACGGCCACTAGAGATGATAAAGATCAGGCCCTCTCTCTAATGCGCCTCATGGATGAATTTTCACTGACCCAAACGATTTCGTCACCTACGAGAAATGAAAATGTCTTGGAACTTCTCTTCGTAGATAAAGCACAGTTGATTAAAAATATTGAAATCCTTGAAATCCATTATCTGATCATAGGCTTATTGAAATATCGACTCAGCTCAGAGAATGCAAGTTTCCTAGACCACAGAAATATTCGCATATAAACACCATCTCCAGTCTACGGGACTTGAACGTACACGATAGAGGGATAAATTGGGACGGCTTGAACGCAGAACTGCAGTCAGTAAACTGGGACGTAAATCTAAATAATTCAATAGAAAGTGAAAAGATCAATGAGACATTCGAAAAGATTTTATTAGAAAAGTGCAAGAAGTACCTTAGCCCGGTAAAAAATATAAAAATAAATATCGACGCCACAAATTTCGTAAAGGACTAGCTACTTAAGAAACGTGCAAAACTAATCAAATGCAATAAATCAACGAAGTTACTGCAACGACAATCCGAGAACAAAAAGAAGCTAGATGAGATAGAACGTCAGCTTGCGAGATCACACGCTGAAGAAAAACAGGAAGAAGAAAAGGAAGCTATTGAAAAAATAAAAAACAACAGCAACTATTTTTTTGCCTATGCATCACATCATTTTTTGGTAAAATCGAAAATCGGGCCACTGGTGAATGATACAGGTTCTATTGTTGATGATGACTAGAAAATGAGCGAAATACAAAAAGTCTTTAGTGATAGAATTCCAAATCCTGAAATTCCCAGAATTGATTTTACTACAAACTACCTAACGGACTTTGAGTTCACAAAACTAAGCATTGAATCAGCCATTGATGAACATAGCGGCAACAGTGCAGCAGGACCGAATGATGTGCCAGTAAAAATTCTTAAGACGTGCAAGCTAAGCATCTCTTACCCCCTGTACCTAATGTGGCGAAAACCGATGGATGGTGGAGTGGTCCCACTCTCCTACAAGCATGCAATTATTTCACCTATTCCTAAAGCTGGAAATAACTTGGATCCAACTATGGACCTGTCTCCTTAACGAGCCACGTAGTGAAGACGTTTGAAAGGGTCTTTAGGAAACACCTTGTACTTCATTTGGAGAGCAATAACCTGCTTACGTCAAATCAATACGGCTTTCACCATTTAAACGTTCAACCACTTCGCAATTGCTTGAGAATTATGACTCTATTCTAGACCTACAATGCCAAGGTAAAAATGTGGACGTAATATATTTATATTTTGCCAAAGCCTTCGATAAAGTGGATCATGAAATATTATTATTCAAACTCTTCAACATAGGCATCCGTGAAAAATGTCGAAGATGGATCGAAGCTTTCCTAAAAAACCAAACGAAAAGTGTAATTATAAATAATAAAGTGTTTAAACGACAGCCGGTATTCAGTGGAATCCCACTAGGCACCGTGCTTGGTCCAATACTTTTCCTTATCACGATAAATGATTTGGGGCACCAATGCAAGTTTTCCGTTCCGTCATCGTTTGCTGATGACACACGGATATTAGCAGCGGTACAAGCAACGGCAGACGTACGGAATGTGCAACTCGATCTAACCAACATCTCTCACTGGACGTCGGTTAACAACATGACCTTCAACGAATCAAAGTTTGAATTATTACGGTACGGAAAAAACCTCTCCCTTACTGAATCTACGTTCTACACGACGAGAAATGGGAGCGAAATCGAGAGAAGCAAATTTTCGGAGATCTTAGGGTGAGAATACACGATAATGCCACTTTTGAAGATCACGGGGCTCGAGTTGTTACTATAGGCAAGAAGTGGAGCGGATGGGTGCTTCGAACTTTCTCTTTACGAGAGGCACACACAATGCTCACCTTATGGAAACAACTAATACTACCGAGGATTCAATGCTGTTCACCTCTCGGGATGCCAAGCAAACGGAAAGACTTAGAGCGCCTTGAAGCTATCCAGCGATCGTTTACTGCCAAAAGATTTAAACTATCACGAAAGACTTGCTCAACTCCAAATGTACTCCATTAAAAGGAGATTCGAGCGCTTTACGATAATATATGTCTGAAAAATTCTAGAACGCTTATACTGTCAACGTCAATGGACGAATCAAGGCCAGACACTCGGACCGTATTGGTCGCACTTGTGACGTGCGAATTCCGATCAAAACTGGTGGTGACGCAATGGCCAAAGAGTATTCTAATATTTTCGCGGTTCGGGGGGCGAGATTATTCAACAAAATGCCATGTCACATCCGAAATGTCACCGGTACAGAGACTGTGAAATTTAAAAACTTACTGGATGCATACCTAGCTGCTGAAAGTGCCAGATAAACCTGTTGTAAGCGGCTACGTGAACTGCGGGGATAACTCGCTGTTAGGCATCCCGCTGGTCACGGACTGCAGCATCACCTCTGTGCAAGATGGGTTGCGTGCATAACGCCACTTGGACCTAGTCCGAAGTATCATCAAGTAATCAAGTAAGTAAAGTATTGCTATCTGGACAGAAATTAAAGAGAGTCCGTTATTTTATTTCCACTTAAGATTATTCGCCATTTGACAATTTTCAAAGTCCGGGCGCGACCCCTAAAAAATATTTTTGAGTAAAATTTTGCTGGATAGTTTTTTTTTAACATAGAGAATCATATTAAAAGGTATCTCAAAAAATTCGTGATGTTCGGCTTTTTTGCAGCACCCTAATATACAGGTTATGTATAGACAAAAGATGTGGAAGTAAATTTTTTTTTTCAAAATACATATGATGTGCAAATTTCAGAACAATTGGTCTAAAATGGATAATTTTGACCCCATGCCCTCCGCCCCTTTGGGCTCCTCTTTGGAGGTTTTCAAGTGCCTCTAGTCTCATACCATTTTAGGACACACTTTTCCACTACTCAAGGACTCATTTTCACCAACAAAGAAAAAATTGCTAATTATGACTAAAGTCGCTGGGTTGATCTCCTTAATTTCTTCCTAATTAAACCCGCATGACAGACTTCATCGAACGCCGCGCTAAAATCTAATTGAGGAAGGCGCGCCTCAGAACGACGATCAGCAGTCGACTGCAACGGACGCGCCACAGACAAAATAGCGTGCGAATCGATGCTATCACAATAGAGTCGTAGCTATAATTATTGATGATATTTCCCACCGAAGAAAAAAATTATGTGTTTCTGAGAACATTTGCTCGATCAACGTGGAATTGTGGTGGGATTTTAAAAGACTACTGTAACATATGGGCCAAGGTAAGGAGGAAATCTGCTTCCGATCCTTTTGACTCCTGTGGTTGACACAGAGGTGGCTGCAAGTTCACTACACTCACTGTAACAGTCTAAATATGTAGCAAGCAGCACCTCACAGATTTTAGTTTCGTTTACAGATTTCACTGGTGATACTTTTCTTCCACAACTGGAGAGTCTACATGACTTGGTGACATCGACTGGCCTGTGAAAATTTCTAGTAACTACTATAATGATTGCGCTGTGATTTTGCGCATTTATTTACTATATTACCATTAAACTACTACACTAATGAGTGAGAAGTTACATCAGTGTAATGTTTTGCCAATAGCTGGACGACGTACCTGGAGGGCTTCGAGTGGCAGGTGTGGCTGTGCCTGCTGGGGCTGCTGCTGCTGTCCTCGCTGCTGGCGGTCGGTGTGTGCAGAGCCGTTGGGGGCGCAGGGGACCGCGAGTACCGCACCGCTCCACAGGCCGTTTTTGTGCTCCTTACCACTGCCTTACAACAAGGTATGTAACTTGAAGCCAGCAAAACTGCTTTCTAAAAGGACAGACAATCAAACCTATAGGATATCTCTTGATGTGATTCAGAAATGTTTCTATGATTTTTATTACACTATAAACAGACTGCGCATCTGACAAAAAAAAACTTGTGATGCGAAACTAATTGCCAGAACTTTCATTGACATACCGTCAGAAAGCAATGTACGGAGCCGCGAAGATAGCGAGAGCGTAATAGAAAAATTTAATAGCACAGTTAATGGGTCACACCAACAACAAACTAAAAGTTAGTACCTGTACATCATCAGGACGTTTGCAGCTACTGCTCTAGCTACTTCAAACCACTACACGTACTAGTACCCCTATTAGTATTTGTTCCAAGTCGGAGCAGAAATGTTTCTACTTACTACCAGTTCAACAAGTTATGTTGTTCTATCATAATTAGTATGTAGATACATAACGTACATTGAATGATTTGGTTCAAAGCTGAGGTTGCAACAGTTACAAAGTTAAGGTTTTCTCCACCTGCTACGAAAAAAGAATTCTCTGTGTCATGGACGATTTCGAATTATGACGCCATTTTTTTCAGGGAGCCCAAAGACTCCTAGCGCTTTCAGTCAGCGCGTAATTTTCATCACCTTCTCGCTGTTGTGCGTCGTTGTTCTTGCCTTTTACAACGCCCGTCTGACGTCCTACCTGTCTGCAGTCGGCACCAGGCAACCATTTCAATCATTGCAAGAAGCTGTGGAGAGTGGCTGGAGAATCGTGACTCTGCGAGGGACAGCCATGCATTCTATACTTCTGGTATTACTTCTCCTTTTCTACCACCAATAATTTGCGTTGTGTCCACTAGTTATCCACTAGTCCCAAACCGTAGGCCAACTGAGAATCTTCTCCCTATGATAGTCCCACAATACTAAGGCGCAGTGACCTTGCCATGTTGGGCACTGAATGCAGATGAGACAAGTAAATCATTTTCTTTGTTTCTTAGCGCTCGTACACATATAATCAAAAATATTTCAGTCCTTTTGGACTCACTTGCTTTGCCACTTTCTGATTCATCTTGAGAAATTCTTCAGCGTACGATGATTTTTCTAATTTTCTATACTCGGGCATCAGCCCATGATAACTTTTCTATACACTTGCATCACAAATGTTAACATTTCTATGCACGGATTTTAGCACATTTGATATCTTTCGTGTGTAAACACTAAAAAGACTAAGGCATATTTAAAAGATCATTTAGGATCACTGTTCGGAAAGGTATGCAATTTTTTCATTTAGTATTTCTATCATGCGGTATTTGATAACTCACGTCAATTTTGCGTAAAATTTAAATTAGGTTGAAAACTGCGAGCTCGAGGCTAAAATACGTAATATATATATAGTAAGTATAAAATAACAATTGTCATTGGTCCTGCTAATTTTGCCTTTTCCGTTTTGTAGAACCTGCAGCAGCCTTGGGCTGCAAGTTTTCTGAAGAAAATCAGAAAGGACCGGTCGTACGTCATAGCTGATTCCCTTGACCATGGATTACAGGTTTGTTCTGTAGTTGCTCAGTCAATATGCTAGCATTACGAGAGGATAAATTATACTGTAATGCATGTATTTCGTTCTACAGGAATATGGAAGAGTCTCTTTCACATTAATATCAATTTGTAGACCTGTAACGAGACGACAGGTTTGTTTCCCTCTTACTGTACCGAGTCAGTTCAGACTAAATTGTAGATTCTATTACAGTATTTGTTTGAGTGAAATAAAGATTAGTTTGGAAGGATTAGTTTACAAGTGACATCAGAAAACCTTTGGGAACACTAAATGTTGAATAAAATGCTATCCATATGACTTTTCTTGCAGTACTTGAACAATGAACGCATTGATTTACTGAAAAAGTTGCAAGTACTGATGAGACTTACTTAAACCGTGTTATTTTTTTTTTTCACTGTGTTTGGCTGCAGAGATATCAGACTTGATTTCAGTCCATGTAAACATACCACTATAGTTTCTTCATGCTGTTATTCCACTAAAATGAAGGTGGCGTGGGACTCATACTGTAACTGAAACGTTCGACTAAAACAATGAAGCGATGTTTTCACAAGTGCAGTGTACTTGATTTTTCGTCAAAGTATAGTCATTTACAGTAGTACAGTTACGGTATCTGTTGTACATGACAGAATGTCATAAATTTATTTATATCCGTTCAACTGCGTTTCGTTAAAAGAATTCACTTAGACCGCTCTCACCCTGAATCACAAACTCAAGTCTATTGTACTTGTTGATATAATTACAAAATGAGAGTAAAAGTTCACAATGCACATACTGAATTCCTGCTGAAAGCCCACAGTCAACCCAACTCTTTAGTAAACCAGAATAACTTGGGTGACAAAAGTTTTACCCTGTTAAATTGCCCCAAAGCAATACCGTAATCAATTTAATGGATAGGTATATTGTCTATCATGACCCCAGGCTACGCAACACAGAACGGTTCATGTTTCTCGGCGAGTCCTACAGCTAATTTACTAAATTTCAAAAATGAATAAAAAATTTTCAATCTGATACAAGGATTAAATTTTTTGGTATTTATCAGCATAGGCTGTTCGTGGTAGGCAAAGTTAGTCATCCTTATCAATTTGGGTCATTTCCGAGTTTGAATTTTCAACAATTGTAGAATCTATATTTCTTACTGATAAATATTATCCCTTGGTCTCAACGACTTTTTTTTATCTTTTTCTTGGATGAGGTTCTTAAATTAATCATGGAACATTTTATTGAACTTCAATCTAAAAATCCATCAGACCAGTGGGCTATGTGCTGTCAAGTATACCGTTAGTATACCGTGTTTATAAAGCATTGGGTTTCCAAGAAAGTTCGTGAGGTGTTTACTTAGAATAATTATTGTCTAACGGAAATGCTAGAACTTTGTGCTATGTCCAATACATATTTAGTATCTGATTTGAGTCGAATTTAGATCGTGCTACACTCTCGATCGATGGTATGCCTTCACAATGATTTTGGGTTATTAGGTAGAAGCTTCAGTTTTATCCTTTCTTCAACTCTTCTATGCTGCAAAGAAGTGACACCAATTTCGCTTTGTCTGAAAAAAAAAGGTTACACCTAAAACTCGGGAATGCTTTTATTATAACACTCCTGAATCTGCATTTTTTTATATTTCTATGCATCTAGACTATCACTTGTTTGACGTACGCCTCGTATATTTTTTCCACTTCCCTAGATGACAGCAGCCTCGCAGACAGCTTACTTTGATTCAGTTTTAGCACTGCGGTACAAACTCAAGAGTCTCGACGACTGCCAGTTTTCCCTGGTGCGGCTAACTGATGTGACATCCCACCAGACGCATCTGACCGTCGAGAAAAACCTTCCATTCAAAGCAGCCATCCATAAAAAGTCAGTTGCATTCGTCTCTGCACTTATCAGTGCCTTAAATTTATTAGAAGCACCGTTCGCGTAATTGATCAATACGAAGCGAACGGGTATGAATTAACCTTTAACCGTACTCGAGAGCATGCTTCAAGCTCGAATATTTGAAGTAAAAATTTTAGCACAATAATGTAGAACTATCGAAAGATGTATGGCTAGTATGAAATGCAATAGAGGTAAAGTAAACTTAATCTCACTCTTGAACTGGGACTCCCACATGCCCTAATCCGTGCTACAGGTACTTACGTACCCTCTAACCCTCAAAGGAGTGAATGTCACAGAAGCATCCGCAGCCAACAGTATGGCATGGCGTGAATTGACGGAGAACGGCAAGATAACTTCCAAGTTAGGGAGATGTCCTCGTTGTGGACTTTGATCGTCAGTAACTTTAGGGATGCAATCCCGAGCTCACATTATCACCTCCTAAGCTAGGTGGAGATGAAACTACTAGGTTACAAGCGTAGCACTAAAAATTACGACTCACCTCATTACTCTGACTCTCTCAATTAAAATTACGAGTATAAAATTTGGAAAGAATAAAATTATTGTCGTCATCTTATAATTGTTTCAATAAGCATTCGTGGAAAATTATACCAGCTGTGCAATCGGAATATGAAAATAGCTTTAGGAGCTAGATCAGTTGACTTCTTTCGGTGACACCGTTCAGTGTCTGTAAAATTCAGAGCTTCATTTCAAGTACAGTATTTAATAGCCAGGAAGACACTCGTTCAACTCACATGTGTCTTTTCTCTTGCAGCACCCTGAAGCTTGTAGCAGCCGGTGTCCTGCAGCACATCGAAGGCAAGTGGTTCCTAAGCAAGCTCAACGACTGCAACGCTAATGACTTGAAGCCTTTGGGTCACTTGAGCACCATAGGGGCTTATGTAGCTCTCGGTCTGGGAGCACTTGCGGCTCTCTTTTGTCTGGCGGTAGAGATAGTTTGGCAAAGGCGTTTTTGATATTGCTTGTCGTCTGAATCCAAGCTAATTGCTGTGCTGGCGACGGCGTTGCGCATTAAACACTGAAGTCTTATATTCAATTCTCCGGCGGGAAAGTACCTAATTATCGACGCTAGGTACCTTACCTTAAGAGTCTTCGGAAGAAGTCCAGGTGACGTAGTTCACGTCACCCCACGTGGGCGGAGTCACTCTGCTGGGTGCCATCTGTGGTGCCGTAGTTAGCGACCAAAGAGAGAGCCAGTAGCAAATTATCTCCACGGTGCACGTAACCACTGACCACTGGTTTATCTGGTATTCTTTGTAAACGAGAACCCAGCAAATTTTTGACTCTACAATTTTGATATCAGTGGCGTTTCGAATATACCGAGGCATTTTGTTAAACAATCTTGCTCCCGTATTAGAATATTTCGTGTCCACGGCTTTTCCACCATCTCTGCCGGGGATACGTACGTAACAAGTTCTTCCAGTTCTTTCTGAGTGTTTAGCGACAATCCGCTCAATCACATTCACAGTGATACGTTCCAGAATTTTCCAAACATATATGATTGTAAATCGTTCAAATCTTCGTTGTATTGAATACAAGTGGAGACAGCTAAGTCGTTTGTGGTAATCGTACTCCTGCATGCCGCGAATTCTGGGCGTGAACGATCGTTGGATACCTTCAAGTTGTTGTAAATTTTTTCTTGCACTCGGCATCCAAAGTGGGGAATTAATTGCTTCCATAGTGTGAGCATCACATCTACTTCGCGTGACGAGAAAGTTCGTAAAACACATCCACTAAATTTTTTTTTCCCACAGCGATAACTCTAGCAATATGCTCTTCAAACGTAGTATCGTCTTGCATTCTCACTCCGAGGTCTCTGAAAACTATTTTTCTCTCACTTTCATGCCCATCACTGGTGATATATTGCGTGGATTCAAAGAGTGGTTGATTTTTTCCGTATCTTAGCTGTTTAAATTTTGTTTCATTAAAGTTAATATGTTTTACCGACCATTGGCAGATACTTCCTAAATTTCGCTACACAGACAGCACGTCTTCCTCTGATTGCACAGCAGCTAGTATTCGTGTATCGCCAGCAAATGACGAAGGGACCGCATAATTATATCGGTAGTCCATGTCATTGATCATGATGAGAAAAAGAACAGGCCCAAGCGCGGTGCTTTGCGGCGCTCCACTGAGTACCAGCTGTCGGGAAGACACTTTGTTGTTGACAATAACACTTTGGGTTCTATTTGACAGGAATGCTTCAAGCCACCGAAGGCATTTTCCACGGATACCCATGTAAGAAAGTTACAACATTAGGATTCCGTGGTCAACCTTGTCAAAAGCCTTAGTAAAATTTAAGAAGATTACGTCCACATTCTTTCCTTGGCACAATGTCTCTACAGTGGAATCATAATGCTCCAACAGATGTGAAGTAGTGGAACGTTTTTGTCGAAATCCATGTTGTTTTGATGTGAGTAGGTCATTACTCTCTAGATGGTGCACTAGGTGCTTACGGAACACCCTCTTAAACGTTTTCACTACGTGGCTCGTAAATGAGACAGTTCTGTGGTGCTTCGCTCCACAAATTATGTATCTTACTTACCTATTAAATAAGCGTATTAGTTAATATATATTTTCTTTCCTCATGGTTAGCACTATAGAAATAACTAACAGGATACCTCCTCATGTCAAGCATTTTTGAAACGCTTCTGTACCACCTAGATATAAAACCGTGTTTTCTATTAGAAACGTGGCGTTTGTTGCCGCAATAACACTAGTATAGTCATAGAATATAT
>LQNS02000053.1:53734-63734 GCA_001587735.2 Parhyale hawaiensis
TTTTGTTTACCGTATTGAAGTAGATCATTGCAGCGCCAATTAGTGTCTCATTCATAATCCCTGTCCAGTTAATTAACATTGTTGTATATTTTACGTGAACACACTAATTATTGTACACACAAACACACACACTTACACGATACACGATACACACACATAAAAATATCCCAACAAAATGCATGGACGCACACCCAAAGTTAAATCTGATAACCACAGACAGCTACATACTACGCTATGCCGTTTTAGCAGCGGTGTTGTTATAGCAACCTGTTACTCGATTTGCATTGCTTTCGTCTATCGTTAATAAGTATTTTTCTAGAAAACGGTATTATCAGGAACCAAGCGATTAGGTAAAACGGAATAAAAGTTTTAACTGAAAGTATACAGTTTAAGCTTGACTTAGGGCACGTCAAAGGTCTTCAAAGCATGTACAAGCATGTTAGAAAATAATAATACGTATTACCTCTGATTTTAGAACTCGAGTCATTATCTTACAGAATTGCAATAATGATATACTAATGATGACAACCTACTCTGATGACACGTATTCGCACTATTTATCTACGTTGGCGTCCTGATAAACAAGGGTCACATGTACAGAATCACGTCTGCAAGTAAAAAAAAAAATAATCAAATTCTTGAGCAATTCTACTGTAAGTTGATGCTGGAGCTGCAACACGAAATTGTGCCAGTATTTGCAATACACTGGGACTTACGCGCAATTTGCACAGTAAGGCGACACGCAAGCATTGTCAACGGCCATCCAACTGTCCAATATCAGTGCAGCCATGGCACAAGATAGCCTACTTTTGCTACTTGGATAAAGTATAGCGCCAAATAGCGCAACATTCTTCCCCGCTCGTTTTGGTTGACCCAGTTACGAGTTTCCGTTGTCACTGAGATAAATAATAATAAAAATCACGTATACGAATTAGAGGAAGCTCTCGACTGAATTAACGGAGAACTTCGCTACGAACTGCACAAAGTACTTACTCCCTTCTTTGAAATTTTGTAAATTGCATGAAACGTGCAATGTTACTTTCTCGTCTAACTTGGAGTAGACTTAATGGTGATTTCGCACGTTGCTGTAAAAATATAAAATAACATTATTTTGCTTACATCACCTGAAAGACGATGTAACTGAAGATGGATTTTCATCAAATGGTCACTCATAAATCTCTCGTAATCCAAGAACAAATGAATTTTATTTTCGGTTGTTTGGTGTGTTATGGGTTGGAAGAATCGATTTTTCACTTAGTTGCTGGCTTCTTATACAATATGTTCAATACTTCTAGTACCAGTTATATATGCCAAAAAAGTGCGTATAACTTAGAAGCACTTAATATGTTTTTGATTACAGAGTTTTAATGATGTATAAGGCATGTGAAGCTGTGCTGAGGCTGAGTTCACACGTCCGCACGTCCGAATGCTTTGTAGCGTCATTGTCAGCATAACTTTGTGTACACCCAAAAAAAAATTTTAAGCCGCTAACCGCCAAATCAGTTCTCTCTTCCAGTGTCACAGGGCAATTTACGGATATGGTAAATCAGCAAACTTTAAGTGAAGTAAAATTCAGAAAACGGTTAATTTTTCTGTCATTTCTACGTTGCAGTGATAAATTCGGATAAGTGGATGAGCGAAAGCGTTTGTATGAATGACGCGTGAAATCGCCCCAAGTCACTGCAATGACGTATCGGAAAAATCGCAAGATACAAAGTAGAATCTATGCGCGAGAGCATTGGAGTGGTAGATCAATGTGTAGGAGACTTGTAAAGAAAAATAGGAGTACAACAGCATAATCAAAAAGAATACAGTAAATTCCGCTTAATAGGACCACGGATGAAAACGACCAGCCGGATAATGCGACCAATTGATTTTGAACGGAATCACACGCACTGTGTTATGGATACAGTAGCTGCGTTTATTGTGAACAACGTTCCATTTATGAGAAAAAAATTCATCGTTATTAATCAAACAACATAATAAACACTGTCGTAAGTTTCTTTATATATTGGTAGGTTTCGTGTCCCGCCAAATTATAGATTTTTTAATTAAGTAGAGTTTTAATGGAGGTGCATGGCCAGTTTGCAGAAGATGGTAAAACTGGGATTTTATTATTATTAAATTATGCTAAACTGGCGACGTGAGAACGGAGGAACTCCATGAGGTTGACAAACCCCCACGCAACCAGCCCAGCGAGCAAGAAGAAAATAAGAAAAAAAGATGATCCGAAATCACAGAATAGCTCTGTGCACGGATCACTTAAATCTGCCAATACCCACACCAGCAAAGACAGAGCCACCACGACCATTCCATACATCCACACACGATGGAAAAAACGATCGAGAATATTGGTCCGTATGGCATCGTAACGGTTCGAAGATCACCAGTACGCCGAGTATACCTCACCCGAACAAATGGCTCCGGAAGAAAATCAGACTGTGGACGACTAGGACAATTATATATCTTACATAAAAAGCAGACCTCTCCAATTCTGCGACGAAGGGCCAGATCACAAGGCACAACACCATCCAGCATGAACGCGCATCGATGAACCACTTTGTCAAGCAAACACAGATGACAATCGGCAGCAGAACCCCAGACTACGGAGCAGTATTCCAAAAGAGGGAGGACATAGCAATTAAAACAGCGACGTGTCAACTCTACCGAGCCAAGCATGTGCACCCTCCAAGCACGTCTCATAAGACCAATTTTCTGCTATGCTCGTGAGGCAACCGAACGAATGTGGGACTCAAACGTCAACTTTGGATCAAAATTGACACCCAAGATTACCAAGTCATCAACCACAGGAATGACACACCATCCAATATGAGTGTGGGGAAATGAGGTCTTACTGTAAGTGACGACATAGACACGAGCATGGTCTTAGGCTTGCCAGCATTTAGCCTCATCCCCCACCTAGAACACCAAGATCAATGACTTCCAAATCACGCTGAACGGATTCAGACACACGCAACTTAAAATCACGTCCAAAAACTCACTCCTCTTCCCATCCTCATTCCTTTCCCTGAATGCATTATTTTGCTAGAAACAGTTTTTGAAATCAGAACAATGAAGGTATCTGCAGCTGCTCTTAGCACTTCCATTGAGTCTGATATTTATAATTTTCTCTATAAATCGAAAAATAGGTATACTTTTAAGCCCGGTGCTGCGTAACAACTTTCGTTGCCGCTATCAGTCTCGAGAAGCTTCTCAACTAATCTGTTTTTCGTAGCCGCGGCACAGAATCAGCTTGCGCAAAATTTAACTCTATGAAAAATGCAGAAAATCTTAGCAGCTACTCTAATTTCTACTCTAGAGCAGGTGGCAATCGTGAACTGTTAATTATCACTCCTGATTACGAGCAGTTTAAGTCCACAAATATTGATATTTTGAATATTTTATTTAAGAATTAGTGCAGGATGTTCAAAGACGTCATGCTGAAGTCACGGCCACTATCATGAAGTCGGATTAGTTGGATTAGATTTAGGTTGCTAGCGGAAACGAAAGTTGTCAAGTGGGTAACGGGCTTCATCTCAAGATATATAAGTTCAGAAGATCGATGAAGCACACACTAAGTTTTGAATTTTCACGGAACAGCTAGTAGGCGCAGATAGTTCTTCCAGCTTGTTATCTTCCTTTTACGGAGCAGTTCCTGCTTCAACACTAAAACTTAGATGTACTGTTTGCTTGTTCGGTGGGTAGGATAACTTCGCTGCAAAAATTTAATTAAGCTGAGCATGCCTACACAAGGAAAACCTTCAGTTTTTCGAAATTCGTTTTTTATTACTATTCAGTAGCTATTCATCAGACGGTCACGCAGTCGAAATTTTAGGCAGCCAGTGTAGGGGGTGGGGCAGGGGGGCGAGCCCTTTTGAAACACTTCATTTTTTTACTTAAAAAATTTCATATTATTCGTCTGATCTTCGTGGAACTTGGCAGAAATATGTAAAATCGGGAGAAAAAATGGGGGTTCAACTTATCTACGTTTTCACCATAGAAAACGAGTTATGCAAAGAAAACGAAAAAACTTTCTCATTCGAATAACTCGTTTTTAATGGCAATAATGGAAAAAAGTGCACGAGCCTAAGACACGTTCTTTCCCGATTTTTCACGTCTGTACCAAGTTTCAATTAAAATGGTTCATAGGTAAAAGTTTTTTTTTCAGGCGAATTTCCCGGTAAAGGGTTTAAATTTGATTTTTTATTTTTATTCCGATTTGAATGAAACTTCGTACACAAATGAAAAATAAAAAAAAAAGAATGTGGGTTAGACTCATGTACTTTTTCCTATGACGAAAATGGGAAAAAGTGCATAAATCTAACCCACATATATTCGTTTCTGACTTACATATCTATATCAAGTTTCATTCAAGTAGGCACGTCAATGAAAATTTTAGTCTCATTTGCATTATCGAATTTCATATACAAAAATCCCACCATCGGGTTCAAATTTGATTTTCTATTTTCATTCCGATTTGAATGAAACTTGGTACAGATATGTAAGATCGGAAACGAATATGGGTTCGACTCCTGCGCTTCTTCATATTTTCGCCATAGAAAACGAGTAATTCAAAGAGAACGGAAGCGCACGTTCTCCTGATTGAGAAGCTCATTTTCTCAACTTCAAAATATATCTAGCCCTTCAGTTTTTGAGCAACAGAGATGATTTTCGTATAAAACTAAGTGGAATTTGATCCTCTACTAATTCACTTTTGTTTTTTGTTAATTTCGAATAAAGAGACGAGTGTCAGCTAACATTTTGGAAAAAGATTGAATTTTAATTTTCTCATTTTTTATTTTCTCAAAAAATACTTTGAAAATAAAAACAATAACTTATTGGTAGAGGATCAAATTCCGCTTCGTTTGATACCAAAATCATCTCTGTAGCTCAACAACTTTAGGACTAGATAGTTGGTTGTCCTTCGCCCTCCCCTTCTTATCGTTATCTTTGAATAACTCGTATTCTTTGGCGAAAATAGGGAAAAGTACTTGGGTCAAATGAATTTATATTTCTACATACGTGTGCCAAGTTTCATCCGAATTAGGGTAATAATGAGGTTTTTCTGGGTAGGGGGTTATGTTCCACTCAAGTTCAGTAATGCTTTGCTGCTTACTAATGCAACATACTTTTCTGCTTTTCATCTAAGGTGAGGGACGGTTGTGCTGTTTAGATCAACTGAAAGAGAGAGCGATCAAATCTGTGATAATTTTAGTGTAGCTGGCCGTTGTAGCGTAGCCTTCAAAACCATATCAGTAACGAAAGTATGTAAGACCATCACCCGCAGTAGGAGTAAATTTCATCCCCATCAGTTTTTATGGCTGGCTAATCCTAGCTCTTTGGTGGGGTCACATCGAGAACAGCCAACAGACTCCCTGCAAAAAATCATCAACAAAGTTCAACTCCTTCAACCTGTTTTTGGGTGGAGAACAAATTTCATCACCGTCAATTTTATGGCCGGTAAGCGAATTTTTTTCCTGAACCTTTCAGCAAGTACAGTCTCACGCCAACCAATGGCGTGGCAGGTCACCGGCCACAGTGGGAGGGGCGAAGGGTGACAGTTTATGATGGTGTGGCACTCAGTAGCATACCTTGAAAAATTATGTAAATTCACAATTTACGTGCCATGAAGTTTATTCTCATAATTAATAGGCATCAATTAAGGTGTGTGATGTACTTGAACTTCGTTTAAATGTGAGCAACATGTGGAAATTGCTCGTGTGTTAGCAGTTTATATTAAGTCTCTGTGTATTTTTTGTACATGTTATAGGGAGCAAATATCACCAAGCATATTGCGCGCAATGCCTAGCCAATAAGTGAATTGAATCACTCTTACATTAAATGGATAGGCTTGTTTTAAGCTATGTTGTACTAGGCCAGGTTCTATTAGTTCAATGGAGAGTAATGTTAAAAAGATGCATGCATAACTATAGAAGTTTACAACGTTTTCTTTCTAAATTATTACATAGGTTATGTTCTCAGTTCCGTACTCTATAACTTGACATAACTCAACCTAGCCGTTCGTAATCTAACCTATGCTATCGCTATCCTTGCTCAACCCTTATTACCATGGCATAACCTACCCCATCTAAGCTAAGCATATCTGACTTAAATTAACCCATATCTGAAACTGCTGATTCATCTCACTTATTGCCGAAGCAGTATGCTGGGTTCGGCTTATTCGTTGTAACACACACATTCATAATTTGTAGACATTGGTCAGTTGATACAGGAAATTGGAGGCACATTACGCTTACGACGAATAAGGTAAAAAAATGTTAAGGCACTGTTCGTTCAAATCAGTCACAAAAAGCGTTCTATATGTTCTCATACCCTTGACGATGCACTTACATTATACTCACATTGTTCTGATGTACTATAAAAAATGAATATTTTCGATGTATGATGAGCACCCTGCAACTTAACTTGAAGCGCGTTCGAGAAGGGCATAAACCCAATGTGCTAAGCTTAATCAAGCGGGACTAAGGGCGTGTTCGATCTAGGACCTAAAAGTCGAGATAAGTCAAACTTACTTGACCTAACTTGTCCGGAACTATTGACAGGAACTTTAGTTTCGTCGGCTTTTTCCATGGTGGTTATATAGGTGTTTGATGCGACCGAAAATGATGAATGATCTACGCTGGGTTGCCTAGTAGTTCTGTCCTTTTGAATACTTGGTAGTGAGTCATAGTGCGACCTTCAAATTCCTTACTTCGTAATAGTGTAGGTGTAAAGTATGTCCATTGTTAAGGGCCGAAAAATGCAGCATTTTTTCTCTAACCTAGTTTTTCCCCGAGCGGTAATTTGTTGCCCATCTACAGTCCTAACTGAACAATAGATAGGGACACTATGCGCGTACGCATCATGAACACACAGGCCAATGTATAATATACGCATGCACTTTTCACTCGCATTTCAATTTTAAAACTAAATTCAAGTACATAACATACCTATATTGATATCCATTGATAATCAATGGACATCAATAAAGGTATGATAGGGCGTGTTCGATTGGGACCTGGAAGTCGATCTAAGCCAAACCTACTTGACTTAACTTGTCCGAAACTGCAGATAGGTATCCTTAATTCGTCCTGTTTATTGAAGTTTCATTCGATGAGTCAAAATTTATCACGTGTGAGACTTTTAAAAACTCATTACTTTGTATAATTGAGATTTCAGTCAGTTCAACATAAGCGTGTCGCTTCTAACACCTAAAACACGATTCAAAACGACGAAGCTAAAGTTCCTGCCAACACTTCCGGAGAAGTTAAGCCAAGTGGGCATGGTTTTAGTTCGACTTTTAGGTCGAAATTCGACCACGCCCTTAGTCTCCCTTGATTTAAGCTAAACATATTGAGTTTATCTCCTAATCGAACGCGCTTTAAGTTAAGTTGCAGGGCGCTCATCATACATCGAAACCATTCATTTCTTTATAGTACATTTGAATAGTGTGAGTACAATGTAAGTGCATCGTCAAGTGTATGAGAACATATAGAAAGCTTTTTGTGAAAGATTTGAACGTACAGTGCCTTAACATTCGTTAAAACATAATTCGTAGTAAGCGTAATGTGCCACGAATTTCCTGTATCAACTTACCAAAGTCTACATACAATGCGTGCGTATGTTACAACAAACAAGCCGAACCCAGCGTACTGCTTCGGTAATAAGTGAAATGAATCAGCTGTTTCATAAACGGGTTGATTTAAGTCAGATTTTTTTAGGTTAGATAGGGTGGGTTATGCCATGGTAATTAGGGTTCAGCAAGCATTACGTTAGCCTAGGCTAGATTAGGCACGGCTGTGCTGAGTTATGTCAAGTTAGATAATAAAAAACTGAGAACATAACCTATATAACACTTCAAAAAGTACTCGTCGTAAATAGTTATGCACGCATCTATTATGTTACTGATCATTGAACTAATAAAACCTGGTCTAGTCAAACATAGCTTAAAGCACACGTATCCATTAAAAATTAATGTATGAGTGATTCAATTCACTTATTGGCTAGGCATTGCGAGCAATATGCTTGGTGACATTTACTCCCTCTAACATGTACATAAAATACACAGAGACTTAATATAAATTGCTAACACACGAGCAATTTTCACATGTTGCTCACATTTAAACGAAGTTCAAGTGCATCACACACCTTAATTGATGCCTATTAATTATGAGAATAAACTTCATGGCACGTAAATTGTGAATTTACATAATTTTTCAAGGTATGCTACAGAGTGTCACACCATCACCAACCATCACCCTTCGCCCCTCCCACTGTGGCCTGTGACCTGCCACGCCATTGGCTGCCCTGAGACTGTACTTGCTGAAAGGGTCAGGAAAAAAAAATCGCGGCCGGTAAATCCTAGGGTTTTTTGGCATGGGCCACATCGAGGGCAACTGCAAAAATCATCAACATACCTCTACTGCTTCTACTGTTTTTGGGAGTTTGAATGGAGAGCAAATTCAATCGCCGTCATTTTTCATCGCCAGTTAGGCCTAGTTTTTTGGCATGGGTCACATCTTGGTCAACCCACCAAATTCCCTACAAAAAATATCAACATTGCTCGACTCTATCGACCACTTCTTGGGTGCATAAGCAAATATATATAACATACTTTAATCTTCAACGAAAACAGTATCACTTCTTTCTCATTTCGATCGTTCGCGGGTGATAATGAAGACGGGTCTTCACAAATTCCTCGCTATCATTTTTGACAGCGCAAGCAGTCTAGCTTGGTTACAAAGAAGGTGTTAAACCTTCAAAATGAAGTAAGTTCACAATTGTGGTAAACTATTTCATATTAGGGTGCATCTAAATGTTAACGTAGTTCAGCATGGGATGAAACGTGCAAATGCCAGACTGTTGCTCCTACAGCAACAGATGGCAGTAGCATCAACTCTATTTCACCACGTCATTCAAACTTCGAATTAGGACGTGACTGTCTAATTAGTGTTCATAAATTAATTTATTAGCTCATTTACTTACACCATTGCAAACAGAAGACAAATTAACAATGGCCGAGAAGTTGTGCTCATTAGCACTATTTTAGCACTGTCGTTCCTAAGATTGTTAACTTCGTTCGGGTTGCTTGACCAGCCGGTTATAGTGGCCAGATCAGCTGGTCCCGATCTGGGCAGAGTAAGCGGAATTGGCTGCCTAAAAGTGGAAAAAACAAAGTGGAAAGGGTTGAAAGAAGCTCATAAACCGTATAGCGAAGGCTTAAGTTATTAACGACAGTAGGTCGTCCTTTCGGTATACGACTCCTCATTGCGTAGAAGAGGCGACCTAGCAATACTACCGCAAAACTATATCATAGCAAATAATATTTCCTCTGTTAGGGGATGTTCTAAGCTAATACACTATGGCAGGGCTCATACTTAATGCTTGGGGTATAAGTTTAGCAGAAATTTACCTAAAAGTTTTATATATAAAATGGATATTCAGCAGGCTACGTAAATAATCTAGTCCACGATGTAGCGTCTGTAGCCATTTGTATGTATTTAGAGCCTATTGGAGTCACAAATTTTACACGTTTACCTTAGTCATCATACCCATGTGCTTTATTTACAGTTGCGCATAATTAAGGGACAAAAATAAAAAAAAATCATATCTCAAAAAATGTAAAAGGTTCAACGCTGAAATTTTAACGCAAAAGAGGTATTGGGACACCTAGTAATATGCTACGAATTTATTACGATCAGAAGGATAAGAAAAAAGTTATGCATATTTAACTTATAAATGAATTTATTGTGAGCAGAATTAAGGGACACTTGGCAAAAAAACGCAACAAAGCAACAAATTTAACAAAAACCTTCATCCTTAATCAATATTTTGTGAACGATCCTTTATGTTTGATGACTTCAACACATCTTCGAGGGCAGATTCAATTAAATTGCGGCATCGTTCAATATCAATCCTGCCCCATTCCTCTTGAAGCTTTGTCCACAAATCCTCAGTGTTTGTTGGATTTCGAGCCATGACTTTCTCACCCAATACTTTC
>LQNS02000053.1:95387-108099 GCA_001587735.2 Parhyale hawaiensis
TGATGTGGTACATGTGCGAAAGACCTTTCAACGCGTGTTGCGTGGCGTTGTGTGATGTGGTACATATGCGAAAGACCTTTCAACGCGTGTTGCGTGGCGTTGTGTGATGTGGTACATGTGCGAAAGACCTATCAACGCGTGTTGCGTGGCGTTGTGTGATGTGGTACATGTGCGAAAGACCTTTCAGCGCGTGTTGCGTGGCGTTGTGTGATGTGGTACATGTGCGAAAGACCTTTCAACGCGTGTTGCGTGGCGTTGTGTGATGTGGTATATGTGCGAACGACTTTTCAACGCGTGTTGCGTGGCGCTGGGTGATGTGGTACATGTGCGAACGACCTTTCATCACGTGTTGTGTGGCGTTGCGTGGTGTGGTGCATGTGTGAACGACCTTTCAACTCTTGTTGCGTGGCGTTGTGTGATGTGGTACATGTGTGAACGACATTTCATCACGTGTTGTGTGGCGTTGCGTAGTGGGGTACATGTGCGAACGACCTTTCATGACGTGTTGGGTGGCGTTGCGCAGTGTGGTATATGTGCGAACGACGTTTCAACGCGTGTTGCGTGGCGGTGTGTGGTGTTGTGTAGTACATGTGCGAACGGCGCCTAACTCGCTTTGATTCCTGGAAGAACTACACACTCTAAGCCAGACTGGCTTGCACTATAACAATTACCAAGGCACAGGAGCAGACTTATTATCGGGTGGGAATTGTCCTTACAGAACCAAAGTTCAGCCACGGTCAACTATAAGGGCATTTCACGATTTTGGTGACTGTCAGATGTTTGCCTTGAAGTTATACTGACGACCAAATAAGGAGTAAGAAGAGGGCAAACCATAACCATAAATATTGTGTACAAATACAGTAAGTTTTAAGTGTCGGTAACTAGACGCGAATATTTTATTATGATAATATGTATATCCTCGATACAAGTTTCGTTTGTCCATTGTTTGCATGTACACTTTATCTGCAAATAAAGCCAGAAATTCTTCTCTATATGAGATTTAATCCACTAAAATGAAAAAAAAAAAAAACTTCAAAAGCCATGACCTGTTTCATTCTTTCAATACACTAAGCCACGGAAATTCCACGAGTCTCGCTAGTAACTAATTTAGTAACGAAACAATGACTAACGAAGTATCCACGAAAATACTTCGCCTATATTTGCGACGGGAGAGGATAATATAGGGTATATAACCCACAAGGTATAGTGATAACTTGATTCTGTGAATATGTACTTCTGAGTAGAATCCTTTACTTCATGATCTGTGAGCCGGACGAGCCGGAGAAATTGTAGGAATACGAGTCAGGGTGCTGAAATTTTATCTGTTATATCCTTTACGATATCTTTTACCTTCTCGTATGGCAACATTTCGAGTAGTAATTTTATGGCTATAGACTTTGTGCACCGTACATTGCTATTCTTTCCTCAGCTGGTCGTGAGATTGTGTGACATATCCTATAGAGTACGCTAGGTAGCAATTTGCCACATGTGTTTAAATTTTTAACTGCTGTCGCTAATTACGCATAACTCAGATTTCGGTAGTCTTATGGGGATCTGCGTGATATTTTCTATCATTCTATTTTTTTATAGTGTTCCTTATCACCTTCAATCTTCATACTCCTACTGATGATGCCTTCTTTCTTTCTTCCTCTTCTTTCCAGCTTCCTGCTCCCTTGCACGTCGACTCGCGCGTGGGTTCCGCGTATTCCTCAACATTCTTGGGAGCCTTCGTTCTTCCTCTCTTTGGATCACAGCGCACTCGGTGGGTAGGAGGGCTCAAATTGGGAGAATAACGGTGATAATTATAATATCTCAACACTGTCTGCTGGGCCGAGTAGTGCTTTGGAGGGGACCCAAAGTGACCCGAGTCTTAGTTAGGCCTTCGGGACGTCTTCTTCCTTGCTCACTGCGCCTGTTTCCTATATGAACTTGCTGGTGATGCTTCGTTCTTCTTCCACTTCTATACCGATTCGTTTTTCCCCAGTGTTAATTCAGCGCTCGAGACCTTATGTGCATGGGTTGCGCGTGGTAGTTGGCGTGCTCTGTGAGTTCCCTGTTCCTTCCTCCTTCGGGGTCATAGTTTGTGACGTACAGTATATTCAGAACCTTTATAATAGTCATAATAGCATGAAAAGAATGATGGCAATAACTTTGGAATTACTACTGCCCCTCTCCCGCTGTATTTTCATTCTTTACCGTACTTTCTCCATGCACAGTCTCGCTGCGGATGGTTTTTGAACCCCTGTTCGTTTTTAAGCGTTTCTCTCACTGACTTAGCATTAGCGTGCCCTACAAGTGTTTTTCAGATTGCGTCAGGAACTAGGACTTTGACTGAAGATAGCAGATGTATTAAAATGTTAGACTGCTCTGCTTCGGCCCATACTCACGTTCTTAGATCAGATTCACGCTGTGTTCGGGCTCTTGCCCTATGTAGGTTTAAAAACCGATGCGGCGACTGATGCCACTCATTTAACTTCTTGCTCTCTTTTAATTAGGTTTGACTTTTGATCTCTGTATCTTTTCATTTCAGAATTTTATTGATGATAGCATTTACTTGTTCTAAGCAGACAACGGACTAATTTCTAACGGATGACTAATAAATATAGATTAAAGAGATTTTCTGTCAACCGTTGATGCACGGCCCGAGTGAAGAGCACTATTATCCCCAGTGGCACGTGACAATTTGTAATAGGCAAAACAAGACTGGCACTTCTGAGTGATCAATAAATGTAACCAGACAGTATTGCAAGGGAACAACAACAAGCGAACTGCCATTTACAACTACTAACAGTTACGGTCTGTTCTAGAACTAACGAGGAGCATACGTATTTCCACGTCTCCATTACTCGGCTATCTTCTTGTGATGGGGACTTTCAACTCATATGAACTGCTTTTCAAATGCAAAATATAGTGCACACAAGCAAAAGTGCTGATCAACAGGAGGCTACGTTGCCAATTCAACTGACAACGCAGCTGTACGCGTCAGTAAGGAACTCATCTCCATTCTATCCCATTGCAATGTCCACACTTGTTCCTTTCTATAGCCCAATCAAACATCACGAACAGCTTTCATTGCTTTGTTTGGTAAGGGTTAGTCTATTAGTTCTTGATCGTTCACAGTTTGTGGCTTGTGGTTACACCGAGCTGATGGTGCTCGCCGATCGCAGGATAAACCTAACTTTTAAGAAACGAAACTCGAAGCGCTGCCATTTAGGACACGTTTCATCGGGTGCCAAAATTAAGGGCGCGTTCGGCATCGGCATTGATGGGTGAGCCTGGTGAAAACTCCATTTTTCGAAGAAAGAGTGAGTTTCTGGAAGTCTCACAGACAACTGATATAAAGCCAATGCCTGAAACTTAGTTCCAGAGGTCATAGCTAGCGCACCTGCTTGTATATAATTTCGGAGTAGTCAAGCAGCGAATACGTAATTTCAGCGCCCAATCGGACGCGCCTTACGTGAGCTGCGTAGGTCGTATTAACTGAAGTTTGATCTTGCAACTCCTTTTAAATGTCTTCATAAGCTCCCCGCTCACCTGCTACTACATGAAACCTTCAATGAAGCCTGTGTTCAAGGGGCGATACAAGCAGAAGGTGGGCCTGTCATGATCTGGGACTGTTTTAATTACTCGGAAGTGAACACTTTCGTTGAAATAACCATCAAACTGAATCAGGAATGCTACATTGATTTGCAAAATAACCTAATTGTGTCATTTGCACAGTACCTGCATCAGGATCAAACTGCTACTTAGCAGTCTTCCAGGATGATAACTGCCATATACATCGGGCTAAATCGGTGATTGTATTGACATGAAAATCATTCTGGCTACATAAGGCCTCTAGAATTGCCGACGAAGTCTCCAGACATGAACCCCACCGAGAATTATGAGACCTTCTTACACGACAAGGTGGGCACCGAGAAGATCCTCCATTATTTTGGCTGATTTGGGGAATCGATTGATAAAAGAGTGGTTCAAAATGGATCGCCTGTACACTAGAAATAATAAGGACTCAATACCTTCCAGAATGACTAGTACTGCTATTATACGTGCTGGTGGAGGTCCTACACCTTATTACATAGTAACAGGAGACTAACTTTTGTCCGGGGAGCTTACTTTGAGGAAGGGTGTTTTCTAAATTTTCGGTATACATATATTACATTTTTAAATATGTGTTCCGCTTCCAGAACTTCCAGAAAGGTTTTTGAGCAAAAGATGCGAACCAATGCTTGTTGCCGTATCAATTCCTCGGTTGAAAGCGTAAGACGATGCCTGTTTTGGATGGCCGTGGCTGTTTTTCTATTCTTATTCCTCTTCAATGGTAAGAAATTCATTCTGGTAAATTTTGCTAGCTTAGTTATGAATAA
Organism: Parhyale hawaiensis; assembly: GCA_001587735.2. NCBI lineage: Eukaryota > Metazoa > Arthropoda > Malacostraca > Amphipoda > Hyalidae > Parhyale > Parhyale hawaiensis. The sequence continues at coordinate 99,752 of LQNS02000053.1, forward strand.
GAAGAAGAAATATTTCTTGACTGATACTGAAACTGCTGCTATCTTTTTACAGAAATGGATGCATCAGGTATTGTTGAGTACATTTAAGCAAACAATAATATCGATGCAGGCAAAGTAAAAGAACACATGCAAAGAAACAGGGCAAGTAAATATCCTAAGTTGCCCCTGATTTTTTTTTCATGGATCGGAAGAAAACTTAGCTGTTTTCCTCACATTAATATTCCAAGCTCACACTGCGAGGGTGCGGCGAAGGCGTGTTAACTATTTCAAGTTGAAAGAAATTAAAAATACGGTGCATCTAATACTCCCTGCTTGATCTTTATCACTGAGGAAATATGTCCAAAATGGTACCGTCTTGTTGAATTATTGTTTCTGCTATGACTGTTATTGTATTGCTTGATTTTGGAGAAGTTCATTCGGTTCAGCATTCCTGTTGACATCTACATCTCGCTAGCTCTCTTTCTGACCTCGTTATAGCGAAGCAGTCCTAACCAAGTTATCTACTGTATGCTGTCCCTACCTTTACTCTGTTGTAACCTCGACTCATATCAAGAAAAGGTTCAATAAATGATGAGAGACATAATGGGCAAGATATATAGAACAAATTTCATGACTCTTAATATCAAATTTATAATGCTCTAGAGACCGAAAGGGTTTGAGGAGCTGCAGCCATATTCAGCTGTGGTAGTTAAAGAGCTAACTTTTAATATCAACAAAAGAGGTTTTATACGGAAAATATATTTTGCAGTTCATCACTGCCAAGTGAATTTAATGAACTTCAGGCTTGTTACTGCGCATAAACCTCAAATGAAAACAGTTTGCAAAACAAACTCACACTGAAATGTGTAGCATGTAGCTACATACAATCCTCTCAAACTGTGGTCAGACTACCGTAATGAACGCGTTCAGCAGAAAAAATATACAATTTTCTCTAACTTCATGGAACTAAACACTGACAAATACCAATTAATAGTGATTATAAATGGGACTGTAATGAAGACAGCGGCTGCTCTTATAGAGATTTTATTAAAAATTCATTCTTTGCATGACGTGTTTCATTGTGTGGTACAGGTTTGCTCGGCACCTGCTTTTCTGTTTTGAACATCCATAGAAAAATTACACCTTGTGCCACACTGTTAGCTCCACTAATTAATTAGGCGTTTCAGATGTAATAACATTATTAACTTTTGCTATTTTAGTGTTAGAGTACTGCTCATATGGCAACATTTCTCACCAGTCTTCGCTGTGATCGATGTCTTCCTTGAAGAGATATTACATGTATTGTGATCTACAGGTGAACCACAAAAATATGTAGTTGCCGAAAGATTTCGCTAGAATTGGTAGACGCAAGAGTCGTACTGATGCTAAAAATGCTTCAATAGTGAAAGCTACGGCGAACGGAATTCATCCCGAAGTGACAGCACGCTCCATCGGTCGCCCTGTTGACACTGCAGGCGATATTTGGCAGACCCATTGCCAATAAAAACTTTATCGGATTGTGGAGGGCTAAAACAGTGTCTACCCGTGACATTCGTCCTGTGACTAGGTAATATATAGCTCAAGAAACCATGGCAGATATGAGGAAACTTTGTTTTGCTGCGGTGAATCTGCCAAATGTGCCAAAAACAAGATGCCATTTGCAACGGCATATAGATTGTTAAGAACTTTAAACCTGAAAAAAACTGCGATTTACACCCCGACACACACACAAACTAAAAGTTACTGTTGCAATGGGCTCAAGAGCACATGCAATCAAACCTAGTAATGATATTCATAGATGAAAGTAGGGCAATTCCTGATGGACCAGACGGATGGGTTGAAGAGGGCAAGATCGCCACTTGCGCTTTCATCGACAACAAAGAGGGGGAGGTATAATGAATTGGGCAGGAATAGTTTGAAATGAACTGAGTTGACCATTTCGTCTGCCTGACGTCGTATAAATTACTTCTGCAACTTACTGTTGACTTCCGGATTCAATTTTATTGCCATAGTTTGAAGACATTCCATTCCAGATGCGTCGCAGGTAGATATCTCAGGATTGTAATGCTCTCTCACGCAGTAGAAACAATGCAAGCTTTCTTGTCATCAATAGACTTCAGTGGTGAAATTTTGATGGTATGGCCTCTATTTTAACCCAATTTGAACCCGATCGAGAATTATTGGGAATTCATAAGTATACTCTTTGAGAGGATGGCAAGCAATACACATCCAAAGAAGACTTTTGCAAGGCGATTCAGTCGACTGCAAGCGGAATCCATTCATGCCATGTAAAAAAATTGGTAGCTTCTGTGGGGAAAATAATTCAACTTGTAAAGAACAAGGCTCGTGTGCAAAATATTATTTTTTATTAATTAGTTTTCTATCATAAATGTTTTTGTCCATCAAAGACTTTATTCTAACCCTTTGCGAGATTGAACTTTCATTTAATGCTTGTTTTGCAGTATTAAGCTAATACCGTGAGATACCTGAATATTGATCAACATACAGTAACTTTTATAAAATTCAAGTGACTGTGAAGAAGGTGAAAATAATTGTTGATCAGCTTCAGTTATTCGACAACTCAAATTATGCCTTCGAAGTATCCTGCTTTTCAAATTAACAATGAATATTTTATGTTGAAAAGTTTTCTTAATTAAAAGGGAGAGTACTAAAAAAAACTTTTTAATTTGCCGATTTGGCTGAAACTTGGCTCATATATGTAAAACCGAAAAAAGAAAACGTTTTTGTTCATATACTTGTTTTGATTTTTGTTTTTGCATAGAAAATAAGTTACGAGGAAAAATATACAAAATATAGGGTTAGGGTTAATGCATTTCCTCTTGGGTTTTTTTTTAGCTAGAGAAATGCTTTACGGTCTAAAAGTAGTGAAATTTCTTGCCTTTCTCGTGTGTGAGGTTTTCATATTTAATATATGTTTCTGATTTTTTTTCGAAAAAGTAAAATTCTTTAAATAAGTTATGGANATTTCCTCTTGGGTTTTTTTTAGCTAGAGAAATGCTTTACGGTCTAAAAGTAGTGAAATTTCTTGCCTTTCTCGTGTGTGAGGTTTTCATATTTAATATATGTTTCTGATTTTTTTTCGAAAAAGTAAAATTCTTTAAATAAGTTATGGCAAAGTGCGCTCCAAATAATTTACTAAATTGAAAATCGAAACCACCAATAGATTCCTTGATGGAGAGTTAAAGGACGCTTCTTTTGATACCAAAATCATCGCTGTAGCTCAAAAACTTAGGAGATGCATTTTGAAGTAGAAAAAAAAACTTTTCAGGAGAGGGGAGGAGCCAAATTCCCGTTTTCTTTGAATAACTCGTTTAAGATGGCGAAAATGGGAAAAAGTACATGAGTCTAACCCGTATTCGTTTCCGATTTTATGTTAGGAGATCGTGATACATATATATATGTGTTTCTGATAGGTCGTTTAATTTAATTGGTTAATTAATTGCAGCGTGATTAATTTATTTTCCGTGTGAAAAAAGTTAATAATTGAAATAATTATCACTGTTTCGTACCGAAATGTTTCTATCACGAATAATTACTCAGTTGGGAAACATACTGAGGACAAATGTTTTACGAATTCAATTCTCAACTATGTTGCAAGAACTATGACAGGCGACAAATAGGGTGACCGCACCTCAGGGCAGCAATATTGGAGGGAGACGGTATCGAGTTACTATGTGAGGCTATGCTTTACTGAACAGTGATAGTTGACGTATCGCTGGTGTACGACTAAGGAAACTCAAGCAGAGAAACAGGTGGCAAACCAAAAAACTATATCATACAAGAGGCGACGTTTTAGACAGTTTTAGTTTGGAAATTAATTGCTCCTTTACCGGAAAGATCGTGAACTTAGCTTAATTTACCCTGGCCACAGAACTAATGATGTGTGAAAAGAACAGAGAAGCAGATGGCAACTGATATTTTACGGAAAAGTCTATATTTTTATGTTTTTATTCTTTTATTCATGGTTTTAGAAGAGAGAGCTCAATATAGGTGGGGCTTTTGAAATCGGGAAGTAATCTTCCGGTGAGTGGAGTGAAGAGAGGAGAAAATTAGACGATAGTGGGAGAGATGTTAGGTAGAGAGGAAAATGGAAGAAAGGTGAAAATAGAAAAATAGGAAGAGAATGAATGACCGGGCAGTGCCGGTTTAATTAGGGTAGGTTATTTAATTAGGTTTCTGTGTGGCTTTCAGTAATCAATGAGGGATAAATTACGTAGTGGAGCAGCATCTTAAAAAATGGCATTGGCTGGAGCAACATATGAGGGCTGGTCCAAATATATACTTGAGTTTTGGTATGAAGGGATGAGTCGAGGGAGCGAAACTCGGGATGTAAAAATGCGATTGCTTACGACAAATTTGGGAGGATCCGAATGACGACGTTCGACTGGTGTTAGGAAAGGGTTTTGAGTCAGTTTTAGGCCCTGTGTTGGTCTTGGCACCTTTTCATCAGCTCCGGTCCTTGCGGACCCGGCTGAAGTGGTATCATACAGTGGGTGGTGAAAATCGAGTGAAATATAACTTTCCCCAATCTTGGGTGATTTATTGTGCCTTTAATCCCACGCCTTGCAAGGGCGTTTGCTCAACCATCTCGTCACTCGTCACTTTACAACAACGTGCAGAAATCTAGCATGATTGCCTTGAAGAATCTTCGCCGATGGAAGTAGAAGCGAATTCATTGGGCCAGTTGACCCGTCACCTTTCTTCTATTTAGATACCATACGTAACTCCTCGATATTTGGCACTGTGCTATGAATCTTTGCATTTTGATTACATCGAGATTTTGGCCCCCTCTGGCGAATTAGTGGGCCCAGGATTCATCCAAAGAATGAGCGTTCATCCTAGTACATATAATTGAACTCTGTTTATTGTAGGTAATGACATTATTGACGATTTTATGACTTATGTCCCATAAGTGTATACGCTTTCAGCGGACGCGTTCTCCATATTTCCTGTGCCCTAGTTTTCTTTTTGACTGAATGAATATGTATTTTAATGTGAGAACAATAAAGGTGTTAGATAGGGGAAAATAGAACTCATTCTGTTCGCTCATTTGGCAAAAAGAAAAGTTGGGTACCTTGGCGTCTTTTTCTTGAATATTAGATAGGGTAAAAATAGAACTCTGTCTGCTTGCCCTTCTGGCAAAAAGAAACGTTGGGTACCTTGGAATCTTTCTCTTCGGTATTAGATATAGGAAAAATGAGGCTTCGGACATATTGACTGGCGGACGGACTGACAGTTCTCCTATTACAGTATAGATTGTTTAGACAGAATGCTGAATTTGCATTTAAGAAGCCATCAAAAGAGCAAGAAGCACAAGAGACGCCGGGGGTTTTAGTGAAGTGTTAATTTTTTGCCGTCATTTATAATGACGGCACGGGCCACAAGTAAATATATAAAAACACGACGTAAATTATTATATAGTACTGATTTATATCTTTCCTGTCATGCTCTATGGGAATAAGATAGAGGAACTAGAGCACTCTGAGAGCGCATACCTCCGCCAAGTGAGCTAACGGTAGCAAAAATTCAAATTGGCTCTGAAACCATAATTTTCTTTGCATAAGTTCCAAAATCTTATCATTTGTGCCTTTTTATATTAATAACAACTTGTTCAATTTTTTTTAAGATCCGTTCATAACTTTTTGAGTTATACTGTTGACACACGTTATGACAAATATGAGTCAAACATACAAACGAACTAACCAATCTGCACCAAAATTTGATCATTTATGTCTTTTACCATTAATAACAACTCCTATGAACTTCATNTCCATTCATTATTTTTTGAGTTATTGTGCTAACAAGCATAAAATTAAAAACAGTGACAAACAAACGAACAAACGGACCATTACCAAAATTTGGTCATCTACTCTTTGTTATATACCTAACAACTCGTGTTAATTTCATCAAAATCCATCCATAACTTTTTGAGTTATGGCATCGAGAAAAATGAGGTAGACAAACAAACAAACAAACAAACGGATAGACATATCGTCACCAAAAGTTAATCATCTGTGCCTCCTAACATACCTAACAATCCCTGTAAATTTCATCCAAATTGGTTCATAACTTTTTGAGTTATCTTGGTGACAGACAAAGAGGCAAACAAACAGACAGACAGACAAACACGACGAAAACATAACCTCATTGGCGGAGGTAAAAATCAGATTTCAAAAGGCGAAAAAAAAAGTTGGGGACCTTGCAATCTTTTTCTTCAGTATTAGATAGGGGAAAATCAGTACTATATAATGATTCATTTCGTGTTTTTATGTATTTATTTGTTTATAACTATATTTATATCTTTCCTGTCACGCTCTATGGGAATAAGATAGGAGAAAATTCAGATTTCAAAAGGCGAAAAAAAAGTTGGGTACCTTGCAATCTTTTTCTTCAGTATTAGATAGGNAGAAATAGAACTCAGTCTGCTTGCCCTTCTGGCAAAAAGAAAAGTTGAGTACCTTGGAATCTTTTTCTTCAGTATTAGATATAGGAAAAATGAGGAAGCCCAAAAGACGGTGGGGGTTTTGATGAAGTGTTAATTTTTTGCTGTCATTTATAATGACGGCACAGGCCACTAGTAAATAAATAAATAAAAACGCGATGTGAATAATTATATAGTACCGATTTGAATTCATTATCACGTCTCTTTCCGTCACCCGCTGTCTTTATTGTGTCTAACGAATATAAATATGTGCTCTCGCTGAGATTCATTAAAGTGTTCCATCGATTTTCTCTTTGCCTTCTCTGTAAATACTGTGATTTTTATTCGAATAAATTCTTGATTGCATATCGTGCGTTTCATTAACTTTCCATAAATACAGAATTCTCGTATCAATTTAGGTTAGGTATTTGGTTCACCATTGATTTCTACTGGTTTTATTTATGCGCCAATCTAAGGAGTTGTAAATGCATTATCTATTGATTTTATGATTGCAATGGTTATCGTTTTCTCTATTTTGATTATCAGTTACGATCTGGTGGGGGTTCATTACATTTCATACATATACATAATCACTTCAATTAATTACGCATATATACATGTATTTTACATCTCATATCAATCAATTATATAGATCATGAATATTTTATCACGCCGTAACATTTACATATGTGTACCAAGTTTCATTCAGATCGGAACAAAAAGGGTAACTTTTCTTTCAAAAGCTGTTTTCTAGAATTTCACCATGAAAATCCCCACCAACAGATTCAAATTTGATTTCTTTATTTATGCTCCGATTTGGATGAAACTTGGTGCAGGTATATAAAATAAAAAAAAAAACAATATAGGTTAAAAAAACTCAAGTACTTTTTCCCATTTTCGCCTTAGAAAACGAGTTATTCGAAGAGAACCTTTTTCTGACGGGAAAACCCATTTTCTTTGAATAACTCGTTTTCAATGGCAAAAATGGAAAAAATGGTGGTAAAATCACAGTTTATTTTCGATTTTACGTCTTTCTGCTAAGTTTCATGACGATCGCGCGGATGATGAAAAATTTTGTGACGTAAAAAATTACGTGTTGCAAAAAAACTCTCTCCACCCCGCCCTGCAGCTCCATGCTTCACCCACATAGGGTCACACTGGCGGCCTAAGATCTTTCCTGTGCGTCCGTATGATGTATAACTACTGCTTAGTAAAAAAAAATGAATTTTTAAAATTGCGAGGTTTTTTGGGAGTATTCTCCCCATAGTAAGCTAATGGCGCGGCAAGGGGTTTGGAGCTGCACTCGGAAAGCGTAGACCCCCGTCAAGCGATGCCTTTGTCTGACGCCAAGATTAGCACACAGCGAGAAAAAAAAACGGACTGATCGTCAGCAAAATTTAACCTGTTCCACGTGACTTTCCTGATGGCGGGTGCACGCTAACGCAGAAGTTACTCGTGTTGCAGCTCCAGAAGGTTCCACAGTTGATTATGTTGCCGTGAAATAGGTTTCGCTTGCACGAGGCTCTTCCACTGAGATGAACATATAAAATACATACATTTTTTTCCTTGCAGTTTCTACGCTCCAACGAGCAGCAATGGTGAAGCTTCAAGTATGCCTCCTACTTCGGATGTAATTTGCAATTGCAGTGACATGTAGAGTCAGCATGTTCACGGGAACCGTCAAAAAACTTTTTTGAGTTGTATTGCTAAATGAGCGACAGACAGATAAACTATTGCAAAAGTAGCCAAGGCGGAGATATGTTGGGATGTATTTGTTTATATGCGTGTTTCGTATAAGTGTGTGTGAATGTGTGTGTGTGTATACAATAATTAGAGTGTTCACGTAAAATATACAACAATATTAATTAACTGGACAAGGATTCTGAATGAGACACCAACTGGCGCTGCAATGATCCGCGTTAATACG
>LQNS02000053.1:146271-157448 GCA_001587735.2 Parhyale hawaiensis
GATTCGATGTATGGAGAAGCTAATACTCGTACAAATGAGACTAAGCGTGCGATGTCTTCATTGTTGGAATTGCAACTGTCCCTGCTTAAGATACGTTTGCCATCTTCTGCAACCCGGCCTATTTTCTGCCTATCACTTTCAATGGTGCTTGAGAGAACAATCAATCAACTTAGCCTCCAACCTGGGCTAAGTTCCATCTATCTATTGCGTTAAGAGCGTGACACCGAACATATAAATAAATATATATACATTTATATAAAAACACACAACGGTCATTCTTAGTATTAGATATGTTTCGTATAGCTTTTGGCTAAACTTGCATCAGCAATTCTTGTGGTAGTCGACTATGTATTGCGACGTTATTTTTTTTAAACTACATAGCCCAAAACCCGGCAAAAGAATTGGGACTGCGCTTTGCGCCAGAGACTAACTTTTTAGAAACTTGCGACAGCAATTTGCTATTGTGTCAGTCATAGACTTCGCTAGATTCATTTTGGGGGTTTTGAGAGTCCTTACACTCCTTAAATTTTCTCGAGTCTCTCTATTATTTTGTGTGTTTTATTTACATATGTCCACAGTATATGTAAATTGAAAATAGTGTCGACTTACACATACGTACACAGTCCTTGGGACTAAGCACTCCCCTGCCTATTATCTTCCAATCCTAATGACGGAACTGGCGCCAGTGACCAGCTTTATTCTCTTTACAGATAACGAAGCCAACTGGACCGATCTTGCTGGTGACTTTAATTTCGTTGTGTACAGCTACCACGCACAGCAAATGGCCGCTGCTGGACTCTTGGGAGCGAGGACTTTCAAAATGCAGGGTGAGTTTGTTACTTCAGTTAAATGTTGTCGCAAATGGAAGCAAAACTAGATCGTTAAAACTAGGAACTTGAAATGAAAGTCGTCTGTTCCCTTTTGTAATGCATGCAGTACTTTGCAGGAAGTTCAGTTCGAGATAGGTAATTGATTGTCTTCATGTTAGAAAATGTTACCCCTCGATGGCCCAGTGGTGAGAGTGTCCGTATACCGTGTGCGGTAGCTCCAAGCAAGATACTGGAGTGTTTGATCACGAGACGTGTCTAGCGTTCTCTACGTAGACACGTCTAATGACCATTCACTGTCTGCGAGCTGTTGCGAGACCAAAAACTCGCAGGTCTGTGGGCCACCGTATATCCTTCTTCGTTATCAGTCCCCCAACCATCAGAAGCAAGTCTTCGAAATCAGAAAGAGTTAGACCGGAATCTTCAAGTCTTAATTCATTTACTAATGAAATACCGGACCAAAGTCCTTCTGCAAACACTTTGCGACTCCACCGACGTTGACGTTTTCTCGTTCTGTCACTTGCAGTTAGCACTAAGCCGGAACTCACTCGCGTAAAGCAACGTCCTCCAAGAAATATTTACATACAGAGACTAAACGATAAATTGAAATCGTGCTGCGGACGCTAGGCGAGACAAAGAACGGTGTGTATAGACGGTCTATAGACAAATCGCGCAACATGTATACAGTTGGGTACGTGCCCTTACACACAGAATTTGCGGGATCGGGACCGTTGCCAGTAGATAAATTCTTGCACTTGCAACGCGAGATCAGCAGTGATGCTCGGATGCTATAGTACAGGTACTGACCCTAACAAGACATAGAGATAGGAGGTGGGTCGCAGGTCGTCGAAATAAGAGCCTCCCATAGCTGGCGCAATTTGTTTTTTTCGATCTGTGGTAGACCCCAGCCGTGTGCTCCTCTGGGGTCAGTTGACCTATAGGCCGCGTCATCAGGCCGCCCCCATTGTCCGGCCACCGGACTCTGCTTTGTTTGTACGAGCTGGCTTTGGGTTTAGGGTTCTGGGTAGCCCCTGAGTTGGAGGAAATGCCACTCTAAAGGCATATGAGACCTTTTTGGTCCAACTGCATCCCTGAGATTAGATGAACAGGCTGGCTACTCAGTCTTCTGCCGTCTGCTCCTCTCTTCCTTCCCTCGGGTAGTACCATCGGATGCTCTTTTCCTTTACTTTTTCTTCTTCCTCTTTTCGGCCAAAGCCCGTACTGGTGATGGTAGGCTCCAGGGCGCGTGGATAGCTGGCCGCTTTCGTTGCTATCGCGACTATCGATTTGCTTTTCTGTAATTTTTTTATGATCTCCTTTGCTTATGGTGAATATTTTTAATTGTTCTTTGCGTGCCTGATTACTAGATATCCGGACGTGTAAGAGAACCCCGGTCCTCGTGGTTTTGGGTCTCGCTCCTGCCGGATCTTGTGCGCTAATGTTCGGGGTTTATATGGTAATTTGGCTGAACTAGCTGTAGCCTCTTCCAATTATGACCTTGTGCTATGTCCGGAGACGCTCGTCTCAAGCCATCGCCATGTTTCTGAGCTGATGATCCCGAACTTTAAAAAGCCAGTGCTGCGGTTGCGAGACTCTTGCCCTGGATTTTGGGGTTTGGCTGCTTACGTTCGAAAGGGTGTTGTTGTGTCCAGGCAGAGTGAATATGAGTCTCCATGCTGCGAGATGATGGTGTTTCGAGTCTGTGGCACATTCAGGAACTTTTATTTGTTCTCGGTATATCGCAGTCCGTCTGCTGATGATAGGGTCTTTGATTGTCTGCTGGATGCAATGGCTAGAATTCAGTCGTCGGATAGGCGCTCTGCCTTTGCCTGTATGGGTGACTTTAATTGACACCATGTAGAATGGTTAGGCTCTGGGAGGACTGATTGCCATGGTCATGCTGCCTTCGACTCCCCGAGTGCCTCTGGTTGTGAGCAATTGGTTGAAGGTCCTACCCATTTGTTGGGAGGTGTTCTTGACCTACTGATGACCGATGTTTCTGATTTGGTTGGAGTCTCAGTGGTGTCTCCCATTGGTTCCTCGGACCATGGTGCCCTATCTGCGACGCTGCAGGTTCGTCAGCGGGTCCCCAGAGTTCACTGTTAGGCGGGAAATAAATTTGAAGCCCAGAGTGAATTAGAATGCCGTCTCTGGTGCCATCCCTGCGCTACCTTGGGGTGTTGTGAGAGAGTCTACCGATCCTGGGTCTACTTTGGATCAACTTTTCTCTGACATGGTGAGTGTCTATGTCCCGTCCCGCTTCATGATGGTCAGGACAAGCGATGAGCCCTGGTTTGATGATGCCTGTGGGAGGGCGCAGCAGTTGAAGCGGGAGGCAAATGCCCGTTGGCGTACTAGCCGGTCTACAGTTGACTTTCAGCCTTTCAGGGAACAGCAGCGTTGAGCTGGTGCTATTGATGAGGAGGCTAAGAGGGAGCATAATTTGAGGTCCAGGGAGTTGTAAGTTTCGTCTGTTACCACACATAAGTGGTGGTCCACCTTGAAGAACGCTGGGCTTGGTGTGAGCTCTTCTGTCCCCTTTTAAATTGGTGCTGGTGGTGATCTTGCTGCGGATTGCCGTGCCAAGGCGGACCTTTTGTTGCGCTACATTGATGGGAAGCAGAGCCGGGATCGGGTGCGCATTCGTTTAGATTAGATCAGATTAGATATGCGGCAGTAGACGAACCAATAGGCCCATTCCCAAAAAGACACTGGAAGTTGCGCCCCGGCCCTCCATGAGCTATCACCATTATGTTAGTAACAAATAGAGGACAGGAGAAAAGAGAGAAAAAAAGTCAAGAATCCCTGTCAAAGAGACCATCATGAATGCATGCAAGCACGATCAAGAGCCGTTGATATGTGGAGCTAGGAGATGTCAAACTGTGTATTTGGAGCGGGAGAGAGAAGAAGACGCATTAATGGGGCCTCGGAAGCTTTGGCCTTTCAGAGTTTGCGACTTCTGGAGGAAGAGTTCTTAGCTGTGGAGGATGTCTCTCCCAATGTATGACAAGAGGATTTTTAAACGCGATAACTGACACCGCACTAACATCATCGGAAGGGAGTCTATTCCAAATGCTGGCTATGAAATAGGGAAAGAACTGCTGACTTACGGTCGTTTTTCGAGCTTTATGCTTGAGTTTTTGATCGTTGTTTCACAAACGATCAGTGAGGTCTCTTTCAAAGAATCCCGTTGTAGGCACGTCGTTGAAGAAATTCAAATGCTTGAATGTTTCTATTAGTTGCCCCCTGAGTCGTCTTTACTCGAGAGAGATCAGACCCAGTTCCTTTAGGCGATATTCACACGGCTAGTTTCCCAGCTGAGGTATCAATTTCGTTGCTCTGCGTAGGACTCTTTCCACGTTATCGATGTCTTTGCACAGATGTGGCGACCAGAATTGAACAGCAAATTCTAATTGTGGCGGCACTAATGCCGTTTACGAGTGAACGATGATGTCCTTCGAGTTGTATTCAAAATTTCTGGTGATGAATCCGAGTACTCTGCTGGCCATTTTCACACACATGTCAACTTCTGAGTGTATTGTAGTTTGTTTGTAATAGTGATTCCCAAGTCACGTTGTTGGGTAACAGCAGCCAATACCGTTCCGTCCATTTTCAATGGGGTTGAAGGGTTCACCAGCCCTATGTGCATTACTGAGCATTTGTCGACATTGAAGTTCACCTGCCACGTTGTTCTCCATTCTATGAGGTGGTCAAGGTCTTGTTGGAGCTCGGCTCTTTTGTGGTAGGATGACATAGCGTGTGATCCCGAGACGAGGTTCTCTGGTTTTGCTTTCTGATCTTCTGAAGTGAACCGTCTTATTCTTGACCTGGACCCCTATGGGGGCACTGATCCATCGGGTATGTTTCCTCTCTTTTTTCGGAGGGCGGCTGGTGTGCTCACAGCCCTTCTCGCTTCCTGTTTCGTCAGATGTTACGGCTGGGCTCTTTTCCGGAGTGCTGGCGTGTCGCCCCAGTGACGCCTATTCCGAACGGCTCGGTTTCATCCCGAACCTCCGAAAATAATCCCATCTCGATCACATCTGTTTTGTCGAAAGTTCATGAGAGGTGGGTTGCGTCGGGGTTGGGTTGTTTTGTTGAGAAGCAAGGTGTTCTTCCAAAACACAGAATAGTTTTCGTAAGGGCTTGGCAACTTGTGACGCTCTGCTTCGTATTTCTCATGTGTTGCAGCTGGCTCTTGATGGGGGTCATGAGGCAAGGTTGGTACAGCTTGACTTCAGTGCTGCTTTTAATCGCATGAATCACCTTGGGCTGCTCCATAAGCTGAGATTGATGGGTGTTGGTGGTTCAGTTTTTGCGGTAATTAGCCAGTTTTTATCTGACAGACGTCAATGCGTAGTTGTTGATGTGAAGAGAAGTGTTTTTTTTTTTGACGTGGTTTCTGGTGCCCAACAGGGTAGGGTTCTGGGCCCTTTGTTATTCAATGCATATACAACGGACCTGTTTGATCTTGCTAACAATTTACTTATTGGTTACGTTGATGATGTTACCCTGCTGGCTGTTTGCGAGAAGCCTAGTGATAGGTCGGAGGTTTCAGAATCCATTCAGCATGATTTAGAAGTGATTGATCACCGGTGTTATCGGTGGGGAATGGGGCTAAAGGCGGGCAAGACTAAGACATGCACATGTCCAGGTCGCGTACAGAGAGACCGACTTTTCGAGCACTAATAAATACTGGATAGTGTGTCACTTCCTGTGGTTGATGATTTGGTAATATTGGGTGTCAATTTTGTTCCAAAATTAATGTTTGAGCCCCACATTCGTTCCGTTGCCCAACGTGCATTGCAGAAAATTGGTCTTATGGGGCGTGCTTGGAGGGTGTTTGGCTCGGTAGAACTGACATATCGCTGCTTTAATTGCTATGTCATCCCTGTTCTAGAATACCGCTTCGTAGTCGGAGGTTCTGTTTCCGATTGTCATCTGCGTTTGCTTGACAAAGTGGTTCGTCGATGTGCGTTCATGCTGGATGGTGTTGTGCCTTGTGAACTGGCGCATCGTCGTCCAGTAGGTGGAGTCTGCTTTTTGTATAAAATTTATTACTGCCCTAGTCATCCACTGTCTATTTTTTTTTCCGGAACCATTTGTTCGGGTGACGTATACTCGGCGTACTGATGCTCTTCGTGAGTTTGCCTTTGGATCCGTTTCGATGCCGTACGGGCCAGTATTCTCGTTCGTTTTTCCATCGGGTGTAGATGTTTAAAATCGTATTGATGGCTCTGTCTCTGCGGGTGCAGGTATTGGCAGTTTTAAACGATCTGTACTGAGAGCAATCCTGTGATCTCGGATCTTCTCTTTCTTTCTTCACTCACTGGGCTGGTTGCGTGGTGGTTTGTCAACCTCATGGAGTTTCTCCGTTCCAACGTCGCCAGTCTGGTGTGATTCAATTGTTATAATTGTCGACATGTTGTCCTTGTTTTGAAATTACTTTGAATCAGGTGCGGTGGAACATCAGTAATATTGGGGCCCAGCGGCTCAGCATATTGGTGGGGGGGGGGGCAGCTCTCCCTTTTGTTCCGCCACCCCTGTGAATAGTTTATCGTCCATTGAATCAGTCAGCCCTTTTCCTCAGCAGATGTTATTGAAATAGCAGTAGCTTAAATCTTCTGCAATGAGTCTCCTTCGATGTAAACTGAACACTTCCCAATACACCTTCCTGTTAAAAAACAGAAATTCTTCGATGAAATTGAGGTCAGGAGAGGCCTCTTTGAGGCCCAGACTACTCAGGAACGCCGAGGCGGCCTTGGCGGAGTGCATTGTCGCATTATCATGCATGAACATCAGCTTACGTACGTCGGCGTGCAAGAGGCGGGTCTTCCAACCATGGTCTCATATGCTCATCCAGAACCCGGCAGCAGGTCTTGAAAAGTAACGTCCACTGACAGCACCCTTCACTCGGAAACCCGCACGCACTGGTTCGTGCTGAGAATATAGCCAAACTGACCCCAGACATGAATGTACGGCTGCAGTGGACTACGGGTTACTAAGAACTATGTCGTCATCGACGGAAGGTTCAACAACGCGAGGCCTCCTACCTTCATCATCTCTGAGGAAGGTAAGTTCCCCACGGCAGCTGGTATTTAATGGTGATGATTTTAACATCACCGGGCACTCCAAATCATCCTACAACCTCACTACCGATGATCCCTGCCCAGAACATTAGTTCATCTCCGCCCTGCTGACAGGGAGGCGGCGTAGGACTAAGTTCTCTAAAAAAGTAGCGAAAGCTTTGCCTACCCGTCGGGCCCAACCAAGGTAGCTCGAGCTTCATCCTTGTAAAAGTACATTGCGGAGGGGCTGCCTTCGTGTATTTCTTTTCTCAAGTCATGCGATTCTCGTCTTGGATCCTGTTCAGGAGGAGTCGGGCGATGGGTTTCACGTTTTCGGCAACTTTTTCGAGAGCCCTTCGCCGGGTACTTTTCGTCACAAGCCCAATCCTAGCACCTTCGAAAAGGCAGCACTGGTTGGATTTCGTGCAACCTGCATACGTATTCTCCGCATATCTTTCTTAGTTATGTTGTTCTGTTGGTCCTTCCTGACGTTGATGAAAGGGTTCTTCACATAGGACTTTAATATTCTTCAGTTCCGTCCAAGTTTGTGGCTATCTCCACCACAGAAACGCAATCTGCAAGCTCTAGGACTCGTCACTCTGCAGTTGCCAATTGTCGTTGACACGGCATCATGTCACACATGAAGCGTGGCACTTTAGGAACTGGGCCAAAATACATGAAGTCACATAAATCGGCCTTGATTGAATCAATCTTAAAAGTATATCACTACTTTGATTTCAGAGGAAACTTTCCTTGTATTGAATATCACTTTCGTATTGTCTCTTTCAGGTGAAATTAATGTTTAAAAAATTATCCTGTTATAAAGCGTTACACGTTCTTTATATCAGCAAGTAGCAAAGTACTGTATAACTCAATTTATTGAAATTTTCGGTCAATCATGACGATCGGTATGCATCAGAAATTGAATATTTTCTTATCATTTGTGTACAGAACACAGGATTCTAAGATGATTTTAGTCATCGTTATTTTTAGGCAGGGTGCATAGCTTACGAGTTATAACAGTTTGAAAGTTCTGGTAGGAATAACATTGACGACGCGACGATAAATCCGCGCATACGGCAGTTGACTTCCAGAGTTCGGGTGTGCGGTGCTGCTTTGAACTAACACGGATGCCTAACCTAACGTAACCTTACCTTAGGTTACGTTAGTTTACATTATTACTAATAACAAATTGCAGGAGGTCACGATTCCACCTCCCCTAAAACGGGGCTTTTTCACTATTTCATAGGAGAAAAATAAAACTTCCAAAAACTACACATCCTGCCAAAAAATATAGCCAACACTAAAATCGTCTTAGAATGTTGTGTTCTCCGCAAAGATAAGTACTAAATATTCAATTTCTGGTGGGTACCGATTGTCAAAATTGACCAAATTTCTCACCGCCAATAGTATCTCTTGTATGAAAGGTTTCCAGTACATGAAAAGTTTCGGGACGAAGCAAAAACTGCTCGGTCAAAGGAAGAGAACAAACTGGGAAAAATAATTGAGTCTACTGCCCCTTGTAAAATCATCGCTTCGCCTGTGCTTCATTGTTCATTTACAGAATTTGTGAGGCCCCGAACAGAGAATAAATATAGTTGCGTTATGTGGAGAAAATTATAAAAATCAGAGTCCATGGCAGTGTTAAAAGAAGTTGTAATTATCTATATTGTGTCGATTTCAACGTTAGCTGAGCAAGAAGTGCACTCAGTCAAAGGGACAAAGACCCCACTTCCAACCATCTTCAGCAACCTGGTCTAATTTTTGCTTACCGATAGTCATAGAAACGCAACAGAATTCGAAAATTTACACCCTGCCCTTTTTTTCGTTTATTTATTTAGTCAAGGGCATGACAAAGAGTCAAATATATAAACACTAATGTACCCGGCTATCAGCAATGACGGTGCAGAATTTGTGAAAATACTTTTCCATTGATCATAATTTTAATATTAATTTGTTTCTGTAGGATGCACTGCAACTGCCAACTTCAAGGACATAGCTACTATAGGAGACAATCATGGTTATCCCAGTTCTGCTCAACAGCAACTTTTTCTTCGGTGATAAGATGAGGATATTTTGGCCCTTAGTCAACATCGCTCCTAATAGAAAAATTAAGGACCTCTATCAAAGATAATCGCTGATATAATATAAATCGGGAATATTTTACTCACGCGAAAGCTGTTCTCTTGATGGAAGAACGGACAAAATTATTTGCTGTCCAGAAACCCTAGCGTTCTTCACCCACCTGCTGACCGCTGAAGAATATCTTACCACATGTTCCTTTGATTATGTAGTCTATTTGAGGACCAGCATGAACTCAGAGCAGCTAAAGTTTTGATGCAGGAGATCTCATCAGAGAGTACACACCACGATCCATGAGAGTGCTAAGAGAAGCTGTATGTATCTCCATTGAGTGGATGTCAATGTAGGCAAAGCCAGAACTGCATTCAGATATACGTGTGCATCATCTACAACGCCATCTATGTTTCACTTATCAGTTTTCAACCCAGCGTGATTGGATGGCCGCAGTCATCAACCTGACATAGTGTCCGCCTATCTGTATTCTTAATAAAGCGGGACATAAAATGGACTGACAAACAATGAATCGACTATATAATAAAACACAGTTGTTGATCGCTTGCTCCAATGTTGGTACGTCTCTCCGTCACGCACTTAAGAGTTTGAAATCAGAAAATTCATGAACTGATAAACAAGTTCAGATATTATACAATTTCAGCGCTTGGCATACCGGTCACTAAAATATATAGATCTGGATCTCCGGCATCTGGATCCCGGGCTCTGGATCCCCACTTTCAATGCTGAATGATATCGTAGTAGTTGAATCTTCACGCTGAGCAGACGCCTTTTTATACTGAAGTAGCTGGACCCGTGGAATTCCACGGTTGAGTAAAGACTATGCTTTCCAAAATGAACCAACCCACGCTACACTATTGCAGGTTACCTCAGTTTAACCTAATGCAGCTCTTATAACGTAGCCCACCCCGTCTGAGTAAACGTCCGTCGCTCATTCCAACTCAACACCGATTAGTTAATGCTCCCACTTTCTAAGATGTAGCAATCTTAGCAATACGCTACTATAACGCACCTAACCAAACACAGCTCCTCTAACATAATCTACCACATAAATAACGCCAGCCACTTAATCCTGACGAATTCAGTCTAACAAAAAATGGGAACGTTACTTCAAACCCTTCTGATTACGCTGCTGTGGGTGCACCTGGAACCCCTTAGAAATTCCACAGAACAGAAGCAATGTTCTTCAGTGATATACCTCAGTCCCGTATCACCTGAATTTTCACTTATCTAATACTGAATGAACCTATGGAAATTCTACTAACAAATGCATTGTTATTTAATTATGATACCTTCGGACCAGTATCACGCATACCAAGGTTGAAAATGTCCCAAGTCTGGCCGTGAAGCGTCTACCCTAGACCTGCGAGCAGCATAGAAGCTGAAATATGAACTTGACTATTTCTTCCTTTGATCCCTTCCGGGGTCGTATCCAAGAGTACCTCGGGACACTCTAATGTCCTTCTATTAGTGAAGAGCGTGACACACACGGTTAGGGAATGTTTTCACTCACCTTATTTAATTTGAAGTAGCGCTTCTAGCTTAATCCACACCGTCCGAACTAACATCCGCCGCTTAACCCTGTCGATCGTTACGCAGTCCGTCTCTAACATGAAGCGTGGGTGACCCCTGAGAAGTCGACGATTTGTTAATGCTCTCACTCTATAAAATGTATCACTCTGTTGTTCTCTCAGCAGAGAATTCGCCCTTGTGTCTTGATAAAAACATAGAAATACAACGGTACTTCTTGTAATGGTCTTTTATTTGCACTCATTTTTTTTTATAGCTCCGTTCCCCACAATTTACAGATAATTTAGCCCGCCATAAGGTTACACGTTCTAATTTTTCGTTGGCGGATCCCATTTTTTCTCACTATTTCGGAACCCGTGAATATTAATCAATAACCCTTCATTTTCCTGCTTTGTTTAACGCAATACAAAGCAATATACAACAAACGAAAATAGATTGGGTCAATGTTTTCATTCGCTTTAGAGTATTCTTTTGTTCTGAAGATGTCATTGCATCTCCTCAGACATCGCATTGTACTGGCTGATGCTCTCCCAGCAGCATATTCTCTTCGAAAAATAAATTCAAGCAGTGATGCCAGTAATACCCGTTTTCTTTACCCAGGGCGTATCTTGGCTACGCCTCAGACCCTATGAGGAATGCCATCCGGTACCAGCAAAGCGAG
>LQNS02000053.1:179149-195973 GCA_001587735.2 Parhyale hawaiensis
CTAGAGCTACATGGCCTACTAGTCACAGGCGAGCTCTGGGCTGGCTCATAATGGTACGGAGCGCTTTTATAGCTTCGTCACAAGGTGTGGCATCACCTGATCATGATCGTGCATCCGGTAGGTGAACTGAGGGCTGTAACAGTCAGGCGAACCTGAGGTTGTATAAGCATTGCTCGGCACGGCAGCTCTGCCGAGTGGACCGCACTTCTGTCTCTGCATGCTTATCATACGTTAATGGGATTTTATATTTCCTATTCGTGTTTTTTCTGTCATCTTCGTTTCTCGTATACTTCTGCGTGGTGATGTAAAAAAGTAATCCGATACCAAGTCGCGCTCGCGGATGCCGCCTCCTTCATTTCAATATTACACGACTGCATAGGAACCCCACGGAGCTCGGCTTCGTGCCCAGTGGTTCTGATGCAGTAAGCTGCTCTAAGACGATTGTGTCAGGTAGGAGGCACGACACAGAAGTTCTCTGCCCGGTTATCAATTCCCTCTTCGCAGGCCACTGGAGTTTGGGCCTGTATCTGGGGGAATGGCCGTATATGTCTGGCACAGCATCTGCGCTTACCAGCAGTCAGAATACGAATGTATGTGCCATGTGATTAGCTAATAAGGCATGTTGCCGTTAGAACAATTTTTATTTGTTCTCGTTGCATCGGAGCCGTGCACCTGATGATTCTCTGAATGACTATTTACCGACAGTGATTTCTTCCATCCAGAATGCGGATCCTAAGTCGGCGTTTGTTTTTGCCAGGGACGTTCATCACGCGGACCGGCTAGGATCTGCGCCACCGACTGATGGCCACGGCCAGGCTGCGGTTGATTTTAGCATCTTAGATGGTTGTGTGCCGCTTGTTCGGGGGTCCACGCATATTGCTGGCAATTGTGTCGACTTCGTCATGACTGATATCCCTGATTTGGTGACGGCGACAGTTGGCTCTCCTAGTGGCACTTTAAACCAATAACATCTTGTTATGTCCTTGGACTTGAACCAGATTGATCCCGAGGCAGAAACAAGGAAAGAGGTGTTCGCTCACAGCAGAGCTAACTCAGATGATATTACTTCAGCAGTAAGGAAGTTTCCCTATAGCCAGATTTCGTGTAGTGCTGATCCTGTCTCTGAACTCAACGACTCTACTGTCTCTGTTTTCGAGAGGTTTGTCCCGAAGAGGACACTTTTTGAATCATATGCGGCCTTACTACTCACCGTACCTGGAGCTCATTCACCACCGTCACCTTCAATATAATCCCATTGCACCATCCTATGAAAAGAAAATCGTGGAATTTGTTTTTAGAAAGGTTGTTTGGTGTCCTTCAATGCCTGTTTACACGGTATTTTATTATTATTATTTTTTTTTTGAACGCCTTCATTCATTCACTCTTCCGAATGTTTTATAGGGTTATTGTCAACACAGCTTCGTGTACCGCACAAAAAATCACGAAAAGGATTGCCGTGAAATAAGTTTTCCTCGGTAAGTGTCACTAGGTAAGTTACGGATATCTATCTCTTCAGCTTTAGAATAAACTAAAAACCAATGGAAGAGTCCTCTGCTCTGCCGTTTCGACCACACTGTAACACATTAGGAAGAGTGAATGAGTGAAAAAATAGAGATTNAGGTTGCCATTGTGGTTCCTCTAAAAAAATCTTCCCAACTTCATCAAATCTTTGACCAAATTATCATCTTAAATAACAAGTTGGCCAGGCCACGAAGTAAAGAGCAGCAAGAGAATGATGTAAGTTCTTCTTTATTTACATCATAATTATGGTACATCAGTAATGAAAATACGTTACTATAGTGGTTAGCAGCTGAGGCATAGCCGCTCAGGAGTGGAGGCTGAATATGTTAATGCTCCTGCATGTAGACAGGTCAGGTTCAATGTCTACGCAATTAGTGGCTGCCGATGACTTCTAAGCTCCATTTTTTATACAAACATAGAATTTCCGCAGCCGCTTATTAATTCGAGCCGGGAGGAATATCCATGGGAACGTGACAGTAACGGATCTTTGGCTGGGCTTTTAAGCTTACAGTTTCGACCTCACCTATTATAAAGAGCTTTCAACCAGGGTAAGACACCGGCACGGTTTATTGTTACTTTGGCGCCGCCTCATATGCCTCTGGTACTCCATGAGCAAAGATATAACAGTTAACTCTACATATAAAAATATTGTAAAATGTTTTATGCGTGAAATGCAAACATAGTAGGGACTAATGGTGATACCGCCGTGTGAGGAATTACTGTCACTTTCTTTTTCACCAATATCTATTGGTTGATAAACGCAGTGTGTGGCCTGGCATTGCCTTGATGGTACATTAATCCATCTCACGTTCAGCTGGGACAAAATCATCTGACACTTCCCATACAACTGGTTCAGAATATTGTTTAAGTCTTGAATGAGGATCATCACCAATCGATGCTATAGTACCGTTGTCTAACATTTAAGTCAGTTTTAAGTTTTACTGTGACCTTAATCGCTTACCGCAAATGCTTGTATAAACAACTGAAATGTTTCTACAACGGTGCAGACAAGTTGCACTCAGATATCTGTTATTGTCAATTTTGCACGTTATAAAACTGAATGCGATAGCCAAGCTCAAAGCCACCTAAGGCACTGACTCACTAGGATGTATGGGAAATAGGGTGGATCGTTTTTCAATTTTTTTATATCCAGTAGTGGCTAGTTTGGAAAAGTTGCCAAATGGGGAGAAAAAATTAGTGTTAAAAGCCTTTTTTTCTAGAAGGATACTTTCTACCGCCCCAAGACCCTTGAAGCTGGAAAAAAATACTCCTCTGGGCGAATTTTTATTATTATTGTTTATTCACTAAGCAGTAACTATACATCAGAGAAATATGCGGGTGAAGCTTTAGGCAGCCAGTGCAAAGCTAAGTGGGTAGAACGGGTGGGTGGAGGAAGTTGAGCCTCATGCCTGCTCTTATTATAGGCCTGGCCACCTCCATCCCCCTGTTCTACCCTCTTTGCGCTACATTGGCTACCTAAAACTTTGCCTGCTTGTTTCTCTGCATAGCTACTGTTTAGTGTATTAAGATTTTTTTTTCGCCCACGAGAGCACTTTTTCCAACTTTAAGGGTCTTGGGGTCGTAGAAGATATGATTCCAGGAAAAGTGCTTTTAGCACAGTTTTTCCCCATTTTGCAACTTTTCCGAACTAGCCACAAAGGAAAATAAAAAAAGTTGAAAAACGCTCTACCATCATGAGGAACAATCTGGTTGCGTGTCGTCCAACTAGATGTGTTTCACGAACTATAGATATATTCAAAAGACTCTTGGGTAGCATTTCTCGCATAATTTTGCATAAACAAGTTTCTTCTGATTATAATTCGTATGGTGTCTTTTGTGCAGTGAGAATGTTTTACCTTGCTATTTTACCAGTTCACCTGTTCGAAAGAGTCGAATAAGGAAAAACAAAAATGGCTTTGTTATGTGTAAATTATAAATATACTTATCAAAGAACATTGTTGTGTACAGTAGGTTCATTGTTTTGGAGACTACTTGCATAGTACAACAGGACTCACAAGACTCTTCAAAGAACGAAGAAAAATCCTATTACAGTATTAAACATTGCCATTATTACCGTATATAGTTCCTAATTACCTCCACTATCAGCTGAAATATATGGGAACCCTGACCTGAGCGATCGTTCGAGATTCAGAATGTGAAGCAGAAATACTCGTAATTTACCTGTCTAACGCACTCTCAAAATCAGTATCGTCTCCCAAGCATGCAGTCTCTATGATTGTGAAGAACTGAGGTGCTTGGTAGAGCTAAGCAAGTGAACTGCTCATGAGAACATCAGCGGTGCGGATTTCTAGAAGAATAAATTTGTAGACTGAAGCCGAAGTTTCAGCTGATCAACACACTTCGCGCTAACAAATGTCCATCTCATATTTCAGATTACCCCTTCGAAATTAAAGTCTTCAGCGCCTTCAGAGAGGATGTCCGACAACAATTTACATTCCAAAATAGTATTGTGGAAAAGGTGGGCTCATATTAAAACGCGGTAAGAAGTTTAACTTCAGGACTAATTGTAGCTACCAACTTTTGACGCAATAAATGTCAAAGCAATGCTTCTATTCCCTCTGTACACGGTATTGTCATGAAACGCTTGTACTCGTAATTTATTCACAGAGTTAAGCCTAAAAACGTTCAGAGGAGGGCCAGGTTCTCATGAGGACCACGGAGAGTCAAGCAGATACAGCCACAAGGACTGCCTAGCCTTTAAAGACGCGCCATAATTTGCCAGTGCAGTACATACAAGGCACCATCAGAATCCGCTCTGTACAGATAGTCACTATGAATTTCCATTAACATAAAAATAACTTATGCGAGTATCGAGGTCTGCAGGAAATCTAAAGAATTATGGTAACGATGTGTGTGCACTCATTTGGCCCTGAGTGTGCCAGTATACCCTCGATTTAACGGACTAATTGGGAGGAGCCTGTCCCTTAAATGTAACATCCGTTGAACAGCAATTTTTTTCACAATACTGTATACTGTAATACGTAAATAAAACCTATTATCGAAGTGTATATCATGAGTATATAATGTATTTATGCTGTATATAAAATTTCTTTATTATCTAGATAGGGGAGCATAAGTAGATGTGGTCGGGGGGCAAATTTAAAGAGCAAATGAACAGAGCTGCTTGGAGGAGCCGGATGTCAGCTCCTGCACAGTCGGCAGATGTGGGCTAGACAAGGGTTTTGTGAAGCGCAGCTGAGGTCACAATGCTAAGGCTGGGTCTAGTTCTGTTGATGTAGAGGGATTCTAATGTTGTGAGTTCGATTGGATTAGAAGAGTCAATGATTGAGAAGTCATTCTTGCTGTTGGGATGGTTGTTTTGCTCAGCATGTAGGCGGGGAGCTGAATATGAAGGTTTTGCAAATGGTAAACCGGTTCGGCTGGATACCCCTAAATGCTGGGTCAATGCTGGCTTTGAAATGTTATCCAGTGCTAACGATGTACGAGGCACTGTATCCTCTGCATTTGAAACGGTAGATAACACTCGACAGAAGTGGTGTGGGGGTTAGTCTTTAAATTTAAAGTAGGACCCCATGGTAAATGTGATTTTGTACGAAAATCTGAAGTTTATGTGCGGGTAGGCTACAGAGAGGAACGTTTTCGATGTGTTTACTGCACTAACAGAGGCTTTGTTGTAGTACGGAAGCGAATGAGAGAAGTCTAATTAACGGACGGAAGGTTTGCTAATGCCGGGATCAAACAGCTTGTCTAGGAACAATTTGCAGTAGTGGTCCAGAACATATTGCCGATAACCGTTATTTTAAAGAAGGTTCTTAGAAAGTCAACTTCTCTCGAGAAGATAAGGTAGGAGGAGGACAAATGGTATGCCCGAAATAGTAAAGTTTTTCTTGCACTGATTTTGACTTGATCGTAGCAGTGAGTGAAAAAACTTGTCCCTAGGCCTGAGAACGCGGGTTTCTGTAGACCCCAGTGGCAAGCGTTGAGTCTCGGTTGGTTATTAGAACATCTAGAAATGCTAAAGAGTTATTTGACTGGTTTTCGGCTGTGAACTTGATATTTGAATGTTTACTATTTACATATTCCAGAAATAAATCAGAATCCGATTGATTCTTAAATATGAGGAAGGTATCATCCACGCTATGTACGCATTGCGTCACACTATATGCCTCTCTCTCTTACTACTATTGCAGTGGCCGGCATAAACTAGAGCGGACTTTTATTGTGATATGTCCAGTTGTTGTATCTCCGTTTTGTGTAGTTGCCCGATTAGCTATTAAGCTACCCATGGGTAAGACACGTGATGTCTACTTTACTAGCGTTACTGCTCCATATTCTACCTGTGATACTTTTTGTAATGTTCTTCACGTTTCAATAAACTTATTATTAATATAACGGTTATAGTGGATCAGTTCTAAGTCATTTGGGCAATCGTTAAGCCAGAGGGTATCATGATGGCATAGGAAGATATTTGCTAACGACGGACTGAGCGGACTCCCCATAGAGACCCCATCTATTTGCTTGTACAGTCTATTGTTAAACATGAAGAAGGAATCTTTAATGACGAGACTAAGGAAAGTTCTAAAGGTAGGCTTGTCCATGTTGTGGAATAGGTCCATGCTGTCAAAATCTTTGTTGCATATGATATGTATAGTTTCGTATACGGGGATGTTGGTGAAAAGTGAGGTATCTTACCTCTCTTTTCACCAACATCCCCGTAGACGAAACTATAGATATCATTTGTAACAAAGTATTACGAACCCTAACATGATGCGGACAGCATTCATATGAGATAAAAACTTTATTTATTTGTTTTCCTCATGACTGTAAATGACTCCCATTGTTAGCATGAAGGCAGCGTAGCCGTAACTGTGATGATGCACGCTAGTAGAGAGTAATGCACCCGTTTACACAACTGGTCTAGAGAGTGATGTCGCTTCCAGTTCCGAATATTGTGGCCCTTACCGTTTCTACTGCGCCCCTTCCGGTTCCTATTACGGCGCTTCTGGTATCATATCCGGGCTGTTCACTTACCAACACTTCACTGCCATTTCTTACAAATTTCCCGACATTTTTTTTTTTAATTCTACCGCCGCCAACTCGCGTTTTCTGCACCCACCACCCGTATTATTTCCCAAATCACCAAAGAAAAACTGTTAGGAGATAATTCTGCATTTTCGAATTTCATGGCATTTTTTCGAAATTCTAGCACAGTCGTCTTGGTTGCGAATGTAACCTTCTTATTTTCCATACGTCAACCCCCACCATACTAAATTTTCTGTGAAAGTAAACGAGCGTAGGTATATTCAATTTTTAAATTTTATTTTGAATGCATTTATTAAACATAAATTCCATTTTTTTGTCTAAATCTCACTCTCATTGCCATGTCACCCCTCCACCATGCCAATTGTTTTATTTATTATCGCAAAAAAAAAAAGACGTGAGAAAGTGCTTAGTTTTATCCCATCTCCTCATATAATGTATTTATTTCACCAACTGATGCCATTTTTATGTCCAAGTCACACTCTTATTTTTATATATGTCACCGTCCCACCATATCAAATTTTCAATGTATTCATTAATTATTAAAGAAAACAATCAAAAGTTTACTTAACAATGCACTCCTGATCAAACTTCTAAGACCACGTTGACAATGTAAATAATAACATCTTAGTAATGAATAAACTCTTCGACTAGCGATCAGTAATTACCAAAGATAAATGGCGAGACAGACATGCTGAAACAATTTCCTAAGAAATGTACATTTTTGTCATTTACTAGTGAGTTTATCAGTTGATCAAAATGATTAGTCCGGGGTAATAAATGCTTATTTCTAGGGTAATTTACAGCGTTTCTAATCAGCTACAGGTTTGCACTGATATTGTGACGGTGTCACTATGACCGAAGCAAGTAAACTCTCTGAATTAGAACGTGGTCGAATTCTTTAACTGCATTGCATCAGCAAGGTTTATCACAACTAAGATTCACCGCTGTAAAACTATGTATTGCAACTTCCTGAAGGACCCTGTGAGTTATGGAACACCAAAATCTAATGGAAGACGAACAAAAATTTCCCCCGCATTGAGTAGAAGAATTAAAATGGTTTGTTCCTCAAGACAGAGGACGGTCTTCCAGGCAAATCAGGGCATTGGCAGATGCTGATTGCAGTTCAAAATCCCTTTTAAAGTTTACACGAGAGCACCAAGCATGGGACACAGAAAAGTAGTCTAAAGTTTTGTTTTATGGCAAAAAAGTTCAATCTGGATATCACTGATGACTTCCAACGGTACTGGTATGACAAAGTGATGCCTCCTGAATTTTTCCAAGCGTCACAGCGGTGGAGGCTTCGTTATGGTTTGGGGTACTTTTTCTTACAGGGAGGCAATGAAGCTTTGGGAGGTGCGGGATCGTCAAACAGCTGCTGGTTATGTCGGTATGATACAAAGATCATCATTGTCGACGAAGGGCCTTCGTTCGTGAGGTGATGAATAGTTTTTCCAGTAGACAATGCAGTCCACACTGCCCGTTAGACTATGACCTTTTAAGTAAATGAGATCTCTGTTTTACATCACCCAGTATGTTCGCCAGACTTAAACCCCATAGAAAAATCATTGGGGATGGCTGGCGAGAGATGTTCACGGAAATTGTAAACAAGTTATGACAGTAAGCGAACATGGTATTACCATCTTTAGGAGCTGGACAACAGTCCCCCCTCCCTCATGGAAATCCTCAAATATAGTATGCAACAAAGAATTTTGAAGTTCTCAACAAAAATGGAGGCAGTACCAAGTACTAAGTGCAAACTTTGCTTCCCTCAACGTCCTTGTCGCAAGGTTACCTACGATTTCTGATTGTGGTCTTATAATTTTGATCAACGCAAAAGCTCATTATATGACAAAAATCCATACTTCTTGATAAATTGTTAGAGTAGGTATTTTTCGTCTTTCTCACCTTTTACCTGTAGGATGACTGTTCCCTAGTCTAAGTATTCATTTTTTTTTATAAAAAAGCTTTTATTTTTTTCTTATTTATTCAAGTGGTCTTAAACTTTAATATGGAGGGTATTCTCATCTTCTGGTTAAAAGTCATTTTATAAAACGCAAACGTTTCGAAATGCTAAAACTCCATTATCAGTGGTGAAATATAAGCAGAGAATTAAGTTGTCAAATCAACTTCGCAGAAAAAACTAAATTAGTTCAAATGGTATGAAGTTCAATGAACTAAAAGTATGGTATGAAGTCCACTTTCCTAAAATTAAGTACACAATACTACATCGATTAAAACACAAGCACGTGAAGTGGAGAGAGAAAAGCTATCATATGTGGGTCTGCAGTTTAACCCTTTAATGCCTGATTTAATCATAGCACACCCGTAGAAATAACACTATTGGTATATGCTGCATATATGACACGCTATGCATTTAAGGGTTAATCACTAGTTAAAGACGGTCTTTCACTAAAAATTTATATAGCTTTCTAAAACCTAAAGCTGAAAAGTTTGACATTTTATAACGATGATTTTTTGGGTACAGTGATTTCTAATAGAAGAATACGGCGTTGTTGCCCTGGGGCGACCGATTCGATAAGAGATGCCAGTGCACACAGTGTGCAAGTAGGCTGCGGCTGACAAACTGTTGAATAAAAGTACTTCTAACGTTTGGGGATGTTTCTTAGATACCCTGTACAAACAATCTCGTAGTGTACAGTTTTGATGTTGAGTCATTATATAACGTATGTGCCACTAGACGAATCCGTTGATACAGCTTTGAATATTATCTTCTTTGAAAAGGACGCCTTCATTAGTTTTATTCGTGACCAGTTTAAGAAATTATTGCATACAGCTCTTTAGGTTTTATAATTTACTTTCAACGATAAGTTCACCATAATGTTGATAGATTAGCCATGGGTTCTAACCTATCTCCAGTAGTAGCAAATATTTTCTAATATTCTCCTGAAAACAGCTTTCTTGCTAACTGTCCTGGTGATTTTAAGCCAGTAGTATACCACCGTTGTCTTGACGATACATTTTTATTATTGAACGACGCTCAAGATTGCGACCAATTTTTCAATTATGTCAAATCAGTTCATCAAAACTTATCTTTTACAACAGAACGAGAGCGCAATGGCTGCTTATCTTACTTATATGTGCTGGTTCGAAGGAGTAATAATTATTTAACATCTGTGTACAGAAAAAAAGCCACCTTTAATTACCGGCCTCGGAATTTCCTATTTCTTTTTAGCTGCATTTATTCTGGGTACATTGTAACTACAATAACTACGCTTTTATAGCGCGCTTACCAAAGCAACATTTCTTGAGCAATTTTACGTAATAATCTTAACCCATCGGCGCCTGTAGGGAACCAAATCAATTTTTTTTAATGAAATGAAAATTTTTATAGAACAAAAAACTATTTTACGGAAGCGAAAACAAAAAATGTGCATACAGTATGATTACTTTTTATGGCCTACATGAACCGGGAATTGCCCAACGAAGTTATTGCTCTCATTTACAATTTATTTCCATCCCATGACGTTAGATTTTTAATGCAATTTGTTTTACAATCGATTTTTTCTTTTTCTTCCCGAGAAAAGAAACGCTAGATGATGCCTTACATAATGGCTGTATTAATACGTATACGTGTGGTGACCGCTCCCATATACTGAAAGTACTTCTCTTCAGAAGTTTGTCAGGCGCAGCCAACCTGCGCGTATATCTTATCGAACCGGTAGACCCAGTGAAACCCCACCGCATTCTTCAATAAGAAATCACTGTACCTAAGAAAACCATCGTTTTAAAATGTTAAATTTTTCAGTTTTAGGTACGGTATATATTAGCTTGGTACGAAAGTAAATAAAAAACTAAAGAGCATTCCGAGAGCGCATACCTCTCCAAGCAAGCCAACGGTAACGATAAATTCAAATTGGTTCTGAAACCACGATTTGATTCATATTAACACCAGCATTTATTGATTTGTGTATTTTGATATTATTGACAATTTCTGTAAGTTTCTTTAAGATCCGTTCATAACTTTTTGAGTTATGCTGCTAAGAAACGTTACAACAAACATAAGTCATATACACGAACGGACCGACCAATTTTCACCGAAATTCAATAAATTTATGTTTTTTTAACTAACTAATAAGTCCTGTAAATTTCATAAAGATTCATTCAGAACTTTTTTGATTTATTGTGCTAGTAAGCTCAAAATTAAACGCCGCAACCAACAAACGAACGAAACAACAAATCATCACAAAAAAAATTGGCTATTTACTCTTCGTAACAAACCTAACAACTCAAGTTAATTTTATGAAGTTTTGTTCATAACTTTTTGAGTTATGGCACTAAGATAAAATAGGCAGCCAATCAAACTAATGGATTTCCATCGAAAGATAATCATCTGCTACTTTTAACATACCTGACAATCCGTGAAGATTTTGTAAAGATCCGTCCTTGATGTTTTGAGTTATCTTGGTGACAGACAAACACAACCAGAAAGACAAACACGACCAGAAAGACAAACACGATAAAAGCATAACGTTCTTGGTGGGGGTAATAAAAGGCAAAAGGCATGTTAGTAGGTTTACCACGGCTGAATGAGCTACATCTAGGTGTTCTGGTTCTGTGTGATCCTTAGTGGTAATGGTAGGGTTCCCTGAAACAAAAGTGTTCAGCAACGCGAATTCATTATTATATTTTTGAATTTTCTTTCAAAGTCAAATCACTCATAACTTCGGAAGCGAGAAAACCTGCAACTTATTTCATTCGCTACATCAATGCATCAACCTCATAAGTGTTCTGAACAGATTTTGCTGCCGTACTTGCCTCAACACCTTCATGAAATTCGTCGAGGAAACCTTTACTTACACGGCGTTAGATTGGACGAATACAGGGTGAATTTTTGAAGACAATGAGCAAACGTTAGATAATCGCAAAGAAAATTTTACAAATTAAACACAGAGTAATGGTACTTTATATCAACAAGAAGAGGTTATAAAATTACTAAATTCGGAGTGAAAAATTTGTAGTGGAAATCGGACATTACTCTTGCACCAACCTGATACCATGCACGATCTCAGCATCTTAGAAAGCTCATATATTTTCGGTAAACGACCGTCTTTAAATAGTGATCATAGTGCAGTACCTCCTATGATAGCTCACATTACTTTTTCACCAATCTGATTGTTGTCTCGTGGTTTCCCTCTGTGTCTGTTTGAGGGACCCGCCGCAAGCTGCTGCCGCCGCACATGCGCTGCAGGGCTACGCTACCGGAAGAGAAAGCATGTATCTATCTTCGATGGAGTGCGGTGATGCTTGTGTTCCGGCGTTCGTTTTCGCATTTCTTGTACTTCTTGTGGCTTGTAAAGCCGACAGTGGAGGGCCGTGGTAGCTTGTGCACCACGAAAGTGTGGATTGGCGTCCTGAGAGAGGTTGGCGCTGGAGGAACGCATGGGTAAAGGCTTACCCCGGCAAGGTAAGCGTTATCTTGTGCTTGTATTTGCACAAAGTGTTTGTAACGCTGAAACTTGTCTGCTTCGCGTTCCCTGTGTGTGTTCTGGGCTGCACGGGCACATTTGCGTGTCGGCAGTTTGCAGTGCGTGGGGTTTTTCGCAACCCTTAAAAGCTATTTAGGTATTTTTACCAATTAAACCTAGGCATTTTCGTTGAGCTAAGATGACGACAGCAGGGAAGGCTGTGGCAGCCGAGGCGGCTGCGGAGGCTCCGGCTTAAGCTAGTGCTGACTGTCCGGGCCCGTCAGTGATGGGTGAAGCAAACAGGGCTTGCTCGTGGATGTTGCTACGTTAGCTAACATTCCTACTCAGGCGAGAGGGATGATACTCGATCGGCTGACCAGGCAGTAGCCGGAACTGACCGGTGGCGGCGCTCGATGCGGCTGAGTGACTGGACAAGCTCTGCCAGCTGGAGCGTGTGACTCCGACCGACGTCATCGATTATACTATAATTATGCTCGGCCGTAATCCCGTCCGGGTGTATCATCGTATGATGGTCGGTGATGCCTCCCAGTGGGAGGTGGGGAAGAGTACTTTGCTGGCAGAGTACACCTTGCCTCCACACAGAGAAATGTTTGTTTGCCATTAAGCAAAATTGGTTAACTGTAAACTCCCTTGTCGTTTGAATTTGCGTCAATGCACATTGTCACTTGTGATGAACAAGAGCGTTGCGATGAGCAACTGTGTCTTTTACGATTAATTATTTTTGCTTTGTAGCTAAAATATTACTTCGTTATTGATAAGAAACCAGGTGTTTTTATCGTAAAGAACATACTTTTTTGCGTGTCGGCTGAAAGCCTGGAAGCGGTTCACCGAACTTTAGCTTGGAGCTGATGGGTCGGTGAACGTTTACCTAGACAAGATGTAGTGCTGATAGTGGGTCGAGTTTCCCTGGGGGCGCCTGTCGAGGTCACTCATCCTCCGAGATGAAAACCGAGTAAACCGGGCTTACTGGGGGTATGCTTTTCCTGGGGGAGAACAGGACCGTACCCCTTCAGGGAGGGTGGCCTGAGCGGCGCGAGTGTGTCGCGGATAGGTCTGGGACTGTTCGAAGCAGCTGGCAAGAAGACTAGTCGGCGGTTGCCAGTTGTTCGTGCTCTTCTTAATGGGCATTAATTCTGTGTCTAATGGACTCCTGGAGCGAGCGGCCCGTAGTGTGTCCGGGGTTAGTAGTGGGACAACGCACAGGAAACCGCGGCCGCTATTAACGGCGAACGGCAGGACCTCCCGCGAATGGAAGCACTGTCGTGTGGTCATTGAGTTGCTGGGGCACTGTTTTGGTGTCGCTGCACTCGTAATGACGGAGTTGGGGAACCATGGCATTGACGGGCTCCTGAGTGGCAATGCCATCGACCGCATGGGGGTATGAATGTCAAGAAGAACTATGACTCAAAGTATTCGGTTGTCTATGGGAAACCCCGGCCACTCCAATGCTGTAGAGTGCACGGGAGGGGTTACGTTTGTACTCAGGTGGGGCCACCCATTGAGATTAGTGACCCTGATTTCGTTGCTATTTTTCGCTAGCGGCGGTTAGACCGTTAAGGACGGGGGGCGCCAAAATGGTAATAAATTTTGCATTTTCCTTCTTTTTGTGAAATATTATCCTTGGATGAGGACAGACCTGTGGCCAAAAAATTTTGGCCCTGGGCACATTGGAACCCCTCGAAATGGGACGCAAAGTCCCCCCCCCTCCTGGGTTGGGGTAAGTTTAGATAGCCAACCGATTTGGCTGAAACTTTGTAATTATACAGAAAATTAGAAATTTTCCCATTTTCTTCTTTGCGTCTGTTATTTCGATTTTTTCGTAAATTACTTATAATTGTATAAGTACTATTATTAGTAAAAGGTAAAGTCAACTTGAAATCTGCATGCACTGGTTTGTGCTGCAAATATAGACCAACAGGCACCAGAGGAGTATACGGCTGCAGTCAACCACAGACTGTCTAGAGCTATGGTGCTAGTGGCAGAAGATGCTATGCGACAATCTGCCACCCTCAACCCTCCCCAGTGCTTTGGAATGTCAGTAAACCCACAGTAGTACGCAGACCAGGGTGCTGACTGATCACATCAAGCACCGCTAAGATCTTTCCTAGCTGGGAGTGAGGTTCGAACCTGCAGTCTTGAGGGTCGAAGTCAGACGCTCTAGACTGCTACTACTGCGGGTCAGTAGCAGTTTATCATTTTTAGCTATCTACTATTGAAAGATGAAAAATTTGTACAATTATAACAATATCTGTAAGCTATGAGTGTGACATCAGTGACAAACTACCGGTATGTGAAAAACCTTTCAAGAACGAAAACACCTTTCGGAGTTTCATATTGAGGATAAATTTTCTGATCATCGAAGGGGTGAGTATGAAATACATGAATCATCTGTTCATGACTATTTTGCATTGTAATAATAACATATCTAAACCATTACACACAGCTTTTCATGGTTATGAGAGCTTTCGAACTATTTCCAATAAAATAAACGTTTTTTTTTTCTCCTGAAAAATTGGCACTTTCTACTAAACCTCACCTAGAATTTTTTTTTATGCTAGAGTAAAAACAAAGGCAGTTTTAGCATCGTCAAACCATTCCCAACAAAACAAAGCTCTTAGATTTTCTATTTTCTGCCTCGTTTTCCTTCAGTATAGCAATTTGCAGCGTAAGCTTACGTACATTGAAAATACTTTTAGTCACTGGTGAAAGTGCAGATTGAAAGAAAACGAGATAGAAAATGGAAAATCTATGAGCTTGTTTCTGAGGGAATAGTTTCATGCTTCTAAAACTGTCTTTATTTTTCATGCTGGCACAGAAACTGTAAAATTCAATGTAAGCTTTGTAAACAATAGGAAAACGAAGTTTACCCTTAAATTCAACGACAAAAAGAAAACGAAGGAGAAAACGATAACATTTCTATGAACAATAGCATTTTCTTCTTCGATCTTACATATTGTGTGTTAATTTCGTTGCAATCGGACTGTAAATAAAAAAAATAAAATAAAAAAATCGGAGCCCCCTTAAGTGGCGGTGAAGACTCGGGTCGCGGAGTGCAAGTCGACTCAAGCACTTGGCGTTAGAACGCGGATATTCATACTAAACGGGTTCACTTATTCGTACTACTCGCTCGTCCATGCAAAAAAAGTTGGACAATTTACTAAAATACTAATTTACTGCACAACTTGGAAGAACCTCGTCGCATTTGAAACACCGATAAAGCTTTATATTTTAAAACTTATGAGAAGTTGGAAAAAATTGTTGCTTGCATCCATATTAACATTGCAAGAAACACTATCTGTAAGCGGTTACGCACAGTGCAACAGAGATGAATCGCTGTCAAATCTCCTGTTATTCACAGCGCCAAGATCGCGATGTATGCAAACCCTCCGATTCTTGCAGTGGGTGTTTGGTATCGCGCAGATTGTCATCCGGGTGCGCAGCCGTGTGAGTTTGTGCGTGACCCTTACGTGTGAGATGTGCAAACTGAACAAGAAACGAGGATGAAAAGTATAGTATAATATTTATATGCAGTACCTATGGGATAGATGGGAAATGGGACATGCGACATTGGACATGCTCCAATGATATGTGCTACTATGTATCATACGTAATTTCTGCGGATGTCGTAGATAGACGTAAACAGAGATCGAGTAAAAACTTGCGGTTATGCTCCAGATGTAGATATCTTCGGTTTCGCCAGGGTTAACTCTCAATAAGACTCAGTGAAGTTTCATGTCCATCAGTGAGAACATCTAAATGTACTGGAGTTAAGTACGAATTCAGGTGCTGCAGTTGTATAGCAGGAGCAACTGGGAGCGACCTAGTAGGTGGTGAATTGTCTTCTGAACGTGTAATACAATTCTATGTATTAGTGCTTTTATGCCCTACGGGTACAAAGTATGTACATGTACATATGCACATTCCTCCCCGCCCAACTAGATTGAGACAGAAAGTCTTAAATAGTTACTTCAGTATCTTATAATTTTAAACTTCAGTAATTACTTTACTTGATGCAATGAAGTTAGCAATTACGTGATTTTTTTTTTTTTTGTTCTGATGAATCGTGATTGACTGCAGCCGGGCAGCCAATTGTGATCGACTGCGGCCCCGCAAACAAAAAATCCTTTTTAATTGAAGGTAGCAGTAATTATTGATTGATTAATCGAATGGCCGCTAGTATTTATAAATGTAAGAAAATTACCAAACAGCATAATTGCTACTGACAATGTAGAACATGATACGCAGCAATTAACCTAAAGAGAGTGGCTATTCTTATACTTATAATTGTACAATTATAGGAAATGGAAAAAGTAGAAAGTAACATCATATAGTTTCGTAATGTAAAAGATGAAAAGAAGTTAATTATTGGATTTTTTTGCATGTAGTATTTTGCTATTTTACTTGAAAAAAAAAAGTATATCAATAAAAATTATTTTATTCCGTTGTAAATTCAAGTAATTCTTGACAGCAGCCAGAGTCGACTGCAGCTGTACAGTTGATTGATATGATTAAACTTATATGACTGCAGTCAATTGCGGTTGAGCTGTGCAGGGCAGTTGGCTTGACCGGCCTTCATAATTTGAAGTTCCTGTGAATTATTTTCTCCTGGCGGATCGTTTTCAATGGCATTAGTCTTGTAGTGAAGCACGCACCACGTAACACTAACAACGATTATTAGCAACAGGAGAATTAAATATGTACGAGTATTGCAGAATTCAAATAATGAATTATTAAACTTGAATTATCTTTTTTCTGAGACACCCTGTATAGCGATGATCTACACCTATCGTACAGGACAGAAGTTCCATATTCGACTAAATAAAAATGAATA
>LQNS02000055.1:4383-33554 GCA_001587735.2 Parhyale hawaiensis
ATAACGTTGATTTTAGTATATTTAGGTCGATATTGGTGGAGGCAATATTGGTTGTTTAAGGTTTATCAGGACTCGAAGGTCGATGGTAGTACATGGATGTATGAAGAATAGACATGATAGATGGTACTAAATGGATGTTCGAAGGGGAACAAAAGACAATAGTATGAACCCATTATATTAGAGATCAGAGATGGTGGACTTTCCTTCCTTGCATCAGGTTTTGAATTTTCAATCTTAAAGGTCTTCAAGTAAGTAGTATCAGAAAAATCGCCTAGGAGTAAAAATGTTTATTTTGATATTCCTAACACTTTGTCAAAGTTTGTTCAAATATCCTTGGATACTAGATACATTATTCTGTATAATACAGTGTATGTAATTTCCAGAAAAATACTTCATTTGCAACTTTCCTCTTTTAAATGCTTCATTATGTAGAACGTCGTAGTTTTTTAGTGATTTTCCCTAACACTCTGCTGAAATATTTGAAATATTAGGGGTACCGGAAAGTTCTGTCGGCTTTTTTTAACAAAACTGAAAGATATATATTAAGTTTAGACAACTGTTTTCAGGTGAAATTAGGTGCTACTTGCTCAGTTAAACTTTACGTTTAGCAAAATCTACTGCTCTTGGTAGTTTAAACACGTGCATAGCTCATGGAAGACAAAAGTTTCAAAGTGAATCATATGCGTCCCTGTATCTTGTAGGAATTCCAGTCTTCCAGAAAGGTTCACTCTTAGTTAATAGAGCAAGGAAAAACTGTAACTACAGACCTTTACTGCCAGCGCCTCGGACATTTGAATGAATTGCTGCGTATAAAATATCTTGCTCTAGTAAGCAGAAAAAGACTCATTTTGCCACATGATGACCCCGGATTCCATTCTGACAATAAACTTACTAAAAACACAAGTCATTAGGTTGGGAAGTTCTTCCTCGCCCTCTATACTTGCCTGACCTTGTTCCATCTGATTTTCACTTACTCTGTTCCTTGAAGCTTTTCATCAGAGGAAAAACACTCATAGATATTCATGAAGCGGAGCTTAGTTCCATTATTTCTTCCAAATAAGTTAATTTTTTGAAAAGGGTATTAAAAAGTTCCAACACAGTCGGAAATATTGGTTGTGATTAAAGTAGAACAACTATGATTATGATCGAGATCTTTAGTTGTTTATTATCGAAATACCCTCCATATCCAACCATTATGAGGTGCATTAATTATGGTAGAGATATGTCACAATCTTCAACCATATTGCCAACTACATATAATTCCTAACCATACATGCCCAATTACAACCATAAAGGTTTTAGCTGCACAACCATGATCTGCCACACTTAACCGTAAGACACACCATTCACGACCAAAATGTTCAGTGAATGATAGAACTACAGTATTTTCTACCAAGATCAACATTTTTAATTGTTGACATATCATACACTGGATGCGTGCTTTGTTTGTTGATGATTAATTGCTTATACAAAAAAGGTAACTTTTGCGTGCGTGTTAGGCCTGCAGCTTAGACTGGTGAAAAGCTCTAAACTTCAAAACGGTGCTATAGAGCAGGAGCTTGAACTAATCAGCGGCAGTTCACGTACGTTTATAGCAGTACAACTTTTTTCGCTAAGCCGGTATAGAGCTATTCTACACAGTTTAGAGGAAGTCACAAGTAGACTGAGGAATTTTGGCTGCACCCGTTATCAGGGTATGTAAGGTTAAATTTGTCATAAAACTTTACATTGTTCTACATAAAGCTAATGCGAATAATTTTTTTTATGAAATTTTACAGATATAAACTGAATGAACATAAAAATAGATGGCAATATTTGATCAAAGATTGCAATACTGTTTAATAAGGAATACAAAAAATAACTACAAATAATGGGTCACTAAGCCAAAGTGGTAAAGCGTAAGAAAAATTGGGGAAACAATCGATAAAAATAACGTCAAGGCCATTAGCGTCCATACAGAACCTGCAATTTTTTACAATTCATAGATAGGAAAGAAAAAAACTGAAAATTGCACAATTTTTGCACTATTATATGAATTTTTAGATGTTTCGCATTCAAACTTATATTCTTACAATATTATTTGGTCGATTATGTTAGGGATTCTAGTCATGTTATAATCCATGGCAATCCATACATATTCTTCCCCAAATATCGAGAGGAATTACACGCACGATCGTACGTACGAAAATCCGTTGACAACCTACCATCCATGGTTGTGCTCTAGCATATGCTCTACCATGTATAGTCTTCGAACATCCATTTAGTACCATCTATCATGTCTATTCTTCATACATCCATGTACTACCATCGACCTTCGAGTCCTGATAAACCTTAAACAACCAATATTGCCTCCACCAATATCGACCTAAATATACTAAAATCAACGTTATGTTTTGGTCGACGTATCTACCATATTGTTCTATCATCCATAATCAACCTTAATCTCTCATGCACCACTATATTCTACTATAATCACAACCATTATTTCCGACTGGGAAGTAGATGGACAAAAATTATATCAAACGATGGTTTTGCTTAGCAGTAAAGATTTGTCGGTAATTTTGCTTCAAGTATTATGCCTAAAAAAATGCACAGAACTTTCCGGTACACCTATTACATAAATATATGTAGATCTTCTAGGTATGCTATTTAGTGAACAAAATTGATACTGAATTAATATATTGTACTGTAATGCTCGTTATATTCGTTATGTACGTAAAAGTATTTGGCGCTGCATTTCCATAAAGTGTAACCATTTCATGCCGTATAGTGTAGTAGTGACGCATGATGTCTGCAGTATGCTGTGTGGTAACAAGTTTGACTTGAATAACCGTCGACACTTCAACTTGCAGGTAGCATAAAAATGATAGTCGGGCCTTGTATATAATGAGAGCTGATGCTCTAGGCAGGAGGATGATTCAATTATTAAACATAAGTCTTGGCATTCGAGGGACTGCGGAGATACGTCGTGGATGGGCTTCCATCATTCACAGGCATGAATAATTGTGTTGCAAATAAAGCATTGTTACTGTTTCTGTACTGAGTCTTTGTATGGTTAATTAAGTTGCTGCGGATGCTCTGATCTCATGGCTTTCCTTAGAAACCCCTGCAGCACAAGAGGAATTGTGGCAGTATTGAGATCAGTACGAGTTTTGGTTTCCGCATTTGTTAGAAGCGAGCAGGTAGCAACGTGCGGACGTTATCTACGGTCCAGGTGATTGTGAATGTCCCAGCGGGTTGGGTGCGTTTAGATGGACTCTATTTATTTACAACATCTCAGAAAATTTAATAATAATGTTCACTGCAACCGGTAATTTTAATCTCGCAGTATACAAGGAGAAAGCAAAAACATAAGCACCCATGCACGAGTTCTGTGCCTTTTTAAGCATAGCAAATGAAATAAAATTTACCGGCAAATCTTTATTGCTAACCAAACAAGTCATCATCGTTAAATATAACTTTTGCTCATCTACTTGGAAGCTTTTTAGTTTCCATTGTATGTGACCAGATGGACTAAAGCCTATGAATGTTTGAGGTATTTTCTGTTGTTGTTGTTGTATTTTTAAAGTGCTACCAAATGTCTCATTTAACAGCTCAAATGACAGATCTAAGAGAAAATGCAATAAAAGATAAAAAACATAACAACTAGAGCCCTCTCAGAAACGCTCAGCCCTTTTACAGTGCAGCCTCTAAGACAAAAGTCGGGAAACTGCATCAGTAACTTAGCATGAAACAACCACCCTGAACAACAACCTAATAGAATTTGAGCGGACAAGCAGCGGCTGGCAGCCCTGGACTCACAGGGTAAGCACGAAATTGTCGTCAATATAACGACTGCTTCCGCTGCGGTATACAGCAGGCTCTGTAGTTCCCAAAGCCCTCAGTCTGATATTTCTACCCTTGCAGACGCAGGCAGAAAACGAACGAGGACTTTGGACTCCAAGAGGATGAACTAACGCGTCGGTTTCCGGTATAAGAACATTGTTTCACACAATATTCCAGAATAATACGTACATGATTAATGATGACATGCCGATGAATTTGTTGTTTTTATACATTGCATAAGCAATGAGTAATTCGAGTAGTGTGAGTCATTCTCTTGCACGAAAGCCAGTTCCTTCCGACTGATGTCGCGTAAAGAAATTCCAAGTGCGTTATGTCTACAATTTTATTATTTCCAGAACAACTGAACGTACTCATCCCTGAAGCCAAGCGCACCTCCGTCAAAGCTGAGGATGTCAACACTACCTTGTCTACCGGGAAGGTGCCGCTCGCGGAGCACCTCCAAGAAGTTCCGCAGAACTGCGCAGAGGCTCGGATTAGGAGCGTGGCGGAGCATATCTTTGAAAAAATATTTGGGCCTTTTGTTGAGGCAATAGCTGAGTTGATCGCGAGGGTTATTATTGAGAGTAAATTTGGCAACAGGTCTAATGCAACTGCTCGCACGTCACTTATGCTGACTCCTGCCATCCCCTCTTACTATGCCGGTC
Source organism: Parhyale hawaiensis (assembly GCA_001587735.2). NCBI lineage: Eukaryota > Metazoa > Arthropoda > Malacostraca > Amphipoda > Hyalidae > Parhyale > Parhyale hawaiensis. The sequence continues at coordinate 8,874 of LQNS02000055.1, forward strand.
ACAGTTCCGCTGCGTATGTCCCTGCTGGCTACGTTCTCTCTCCCCAAGGGTACATCCAGGGACATCAAGTAGTTAGTTTTCAACCTTATGGATATATGCAGGGATTACAAAATCCAGGTTATTACACTCCAGATGTCGCGTATCCAAGCAATGCCATTACCCGTGCTGTTGGCCTACAATCATTTCAACCCTCAACACAAAGAATTGCTTTCCCTGCTACAAGACCAACACAAGTCTATCCTCAAATTGCCCCACCAATGTTTCTTCAAACTAGACGATAGACAAAAGTTCAGTGTGCTCCCCTACATCTTCGAGATGCCCTATGTTGACCATGCGGACTCAAAAGTATCCTCACAGGAATGTCAGCATCAGCCATCACCGCAGACAAGGGCTTTCTTCCAGCTACTTATGAAGTTCCCATATCCCAGCCACCGTGAAGGTTCAACCCTCTATTGTTTCAGATATGTTGATTATTTATCCGCAATAACAACAGTGTATCATAATGGCAAGCTGTTGAACCCTTGTTTCTCGAGAGTTTCTAGATGTCCAGTTTACAGTTTCCTTACAAAGTAATGTCCTTTTAAAACATCAGGTGTTCTGTTCCCTATTTTAAAATAACTAGCGTTGGCTTATATTTGCACCTTTTGAAATACCATACATGCAGAATCCTAGCCGTACAACACGGTATTTTCTAAAAATCTGTTGCCTGAGTCCTGTAATTTCCGGAGGAGGAAAAAATTTTATGATTCGTCCTTAAAATATCCAGAATAATAAGCACTATCGGGGAATTTTAAGCACTATCCAGAATCAGTCTCCATAAATTAAGTGACCATATTTTAGACATATCTGTTGCGCAGCCGGCATGTTCCGGCTAGCTTCGTGGTACTCGTGTTCCACAGCTGCGGCAACATTTATAATTTTATGTTTCATTGCTGCATGCAAAGTATTTTAAGTGTAAGGATGAGCTGCAACTCACTGTTAGTTACCATTAAACCATGCACAAGTGGTAACCATCACTTCATTCAATTGCTACTGAGAATCAAATCAAATCAAAATCATGTATTTCTCCCTGTAGGAAGGTATTCATACAATAGTTCTATTACAATACATGTTCAGTACACTAGTGTAGAACAATAAGCAAGGAGTCTTACTCGCTAGGTTAAGAATTGACTGTACAACTCTACTTCACAACCTACTGTTCGTACAAGAAAATAAAACTATTTATTTCTTCTCATACGAATTTTCAGTACAACACTTCACGACCTACATTCTGTACAACATCCTATGATAGCACTAGGTTCACAGTTCACACACTGGTAGATTGTGAATCAACTAACACATCATGTTAACTTCGAGGCTAAAAAATAGGTGACATTAGGAAAACATGAAATTATAAATATAATAAAGGAGAAAAGAGAAGAAAGAAAAAAAAGTAGAAGCGAACATACAGCTGTAAAAGATTTTTAGGGATGCCAGGTGTGGATAAGGTGGGGAACCCTTGTTGTAAAGCAAAAGAAGGAATGCATGGTAGTTTTTCGATGCCATCGGCTAGCTCGGCGAAGTCGGGGTACACCAAGTTTACTAGGTTGGAATTGTCCTAAACCGAATATAATATAATGTATGGGTGTTATTTTTGTCACTTTGAAATAAATTCCAGATGTTAACCTTAACTGACTGCCCTTGCGACCCTCAAAAAGTCAGAGTTGCTGCGTAACAAGAATTGCTATCAGTCATCTCAGGATAATCAGGATGCTACAAACACCTGCAAAATTATTCAAAGTGGCAAAACAAACGCTCTGGTCTGAACTTCCGGACGAGTCTAGCCAAGTGCAGGTGAGCTATGCTAAGAAAAGCATTTCGATTATGTAAAAAATAAGCAAAAAAAGATATACACAGTACACATCAGTACATATGATATTACACAAATACACCAAGTACGTAGGTACTACTACATACGAATATTTTCCGTAAGAAAAGAGATAGGGTCTACTGACAACTTTATTCCATTATATATTGTAACTCACTTAACCGATGTGCGACCCGTACAAAAAACATATTTTACCGAGTATTAATTAAACATATCGTTGACTGTCCGATGTACTGTTTTTCTGCTTGTTATTGATTGTTACGTTTACTGTAAGCTTCTCAGTAAATGCGAAGCTGAACTCATTTCATTGACCCTCATTAAAGCATTTAGAACCAACACCGGCGGCACAGGGTGCATAAATTATTTAAACCTATTAATATCAAAGGCATACATGTACATATTTCTATACAGAAATACAAGTTCTTTGTATAATAATTTATGGAAGATGCTTTACCCAGCACTCGGCACTTTTACCGAAGCACATGATTCTCTTTACTTATTAAAGGGGAAAATAATGTTCCTCAGTCATCACTAAGCACGTTCAAAAAAGATTTTCTGGAGCAGTAACAAGCAAGTTTTGTAAACTGATTTGTTCAGAGCTAAAATTTAACTCTTAAATGCATAGCGTGCCATAGACCATAAACGGCACTTACCAAATAGTGTTATTTCTATGGGAGTATTAAAGTTTAACCATGCATTAAAAGGTTAAAAGTGTCTGGAAATTTCCCGAAGATGGTAAAGCAAGGGTCTAATTAGGGGTGCTCCTCCAGGGGATGTGATAAGAACTTTCTACAAGGTGCGAAATCTTGGATGATTCCTGTCGTTCAAGAATTAACTTAAATAATTTTATTGCGTCGATTCACTATTAATTACACTTTTTATCATCATATGAGTTATTAGGATTGTAACGGGTGCTGGAACGCATTCAAAATTTTGTAGAAAGGCCAGGTATAGAAAAGGTGACGATCCACTGCCCATTCTAGGGATAGCGATTGACTAAAATGTGGCACTTGCACGTTGGAGCCAGCTGTGTTACCGCAGGAAGAGCAAGAGAGCATACATGAGCTAGATCTGAACATTTATTTGTGCAGTAACTTTCGTACAAAATGAATGAATGTCGCCTGTATTAGGTACTATAGTTTAGCACCCTAACAAAATAGCCATTGGAAAATTGGCCTGTTAGCTCTTCTGCGTGATTTATGCTGCAGTGGAGATTCGCATCGATATACGAACTTGATCCTCGATTCCATGGATGGATAACGGAATAGGTTACCTCATCGCTTCACCATTGTCTACAACTATTCCTTACTTAATTTTTTTTCGGTTCGCGTTCAATAATCATACCGAAACATTGCAAAAGCATTTCACTCCACTTATCCCCCAACAAAATTACGAAATGAGACGTTCTGTTCTCAATCTCCCTAATGTGAGAGTTGACGTTGAAAAACGCTCAACAGTTTTTCAAATGGCGTTGCTTCTCAATAAAATTCCTTTGTATTTATTAGACCCAATTTCTGACAATATAATCACAAACCGTTTTAAAGAATATGTATTGGAATTGTATTATGGCCTTTGCTTGAATGTTTGCCCAAAAAGTTATACTTAACTTCTAGTGTCTATGCAGACACGTCATTGTAATTGTCTCTTACTCACGTACCAAAACGATGATTGTATTGTATCAATGTGACTGTGTGTAATAAACCTATCAAACCTAAGCTATCAAACAATTCCTTTTTTACAGAACATTCAAACCGTAATCCTTTGCTGAAAAACAAAACGTGTGTATGAGAAGGCACAGCATCGTTAGAGGCAGCGTTCTAGACATTAGCTTCCGCATTGGTCACTAATTAATTATCGTGAATAGATGCTCCACGCACATTCTTGTCCCGTCAATACCTGGTATTATTTAGACATGGGGCTCATCCATCCGCCCCTGTTCTTCATTCGAATAAATACAAAGAGTCCAGTCAGGGACTCGATCCGGCGATCTAGAGATTACCACATAAGGATTCTGAACGCACAAAGTAACAAGTGACGCAAGCTTTGGGAATGCCAACTCTCTACAAAATCACAAGTACTCGCGTCTGAGTTATTTTTTAAGTAGCATGTCTGCACGTGTAAAGTACAACGATCGATGCTCGATACCGCAAACCCATGAAACAATAATTTTTTAGCCAGAGGAAGGGAAAAGCAAGAAGTTTTATTGAGAAAAGAGCCCTCGGGTATGAAAGTGAAAGTGGGGCTGTATGGCAAGCAGAATATTTAGTTGTACGTTTTGAATTTGTGTGGCTCATGTACAACATCTGTTTGCGTGGGCGCAGAACTGTTTTAGCTTTTGTGATAGAAGGTTGTGTTGTGCTGCAGGTGCGGCTTGTCTACAGGTGTATACGTATGCTGCAGCGGCACGTGTCTGTCCAAAACGACTCTGCTTACCATATTGCAAATATAGTCGTTCTTTGCTTGAAAACCACTAGAAACCGCAAGAGTCGTCCCCAGAGCTATTCTGCTAAGTATTGACGTGTATTTTTATCGACACTTCTTGTCATAAGTGTCAGCCGAGGGCAGGCAGTGCATGCTGACTTTTTGCAGGAGTACGTCCATAGGACGGAGGATTGTCGAAGCAACTCGTAATAAATGCGGACCGGCTGAACCTGTGCGGACAGTTTGCTGCAGGTTTTGTGGTAACCACGCGGACCCCTGCACCTGCGCTTGTAATTTTACTGAGGTGGGAAGCATCACTTCTTAGTCACTTGTACGTAAATCACGAAAGTGTATTTTAAAAATCTTGTGTAGTGATGTTAAAATACTCGCATATGGTCATGCACACGGACGTGTCATAGGCTGAATGCTGCCGCGGCGATTCTCGAAGATGTGGAGGAAGATGACGCTTCATTGGAGATGGAAACGGCACGAAGTGACTGGCGAATAAAGTTATTCATTACCTCCACCAAGGACGGTATGGTTTTGTCAAGAATGTCTGTATATTTGTCTATCTGTCTCTTTGTCTGTCACCAAGACTATTGAAAAAGTTACAGAAAGATCTTTACGGAATTTACGATCGCTATAGGCATGTTAGGTGGCAAATGCTTAACTTTTGGTGAAAATCCATTTATCCGTTTGCTTGTTTGTATGTCTGCCTGCCTTTTTTCTTGGTAACATAACTCGACAAGCTACGGACGGATTTTCATAAAATATGCACAAATTGTTAAAAAAATATTACGAAGAGCAAATGACCACATTTTTCTGATGCTCTATTTCTCTGTGTATCTATTTGTCTCTATGTTTACCTCCGCCAAGAAAGTTATGTTTTCGTCGTGTTTGTCTCTCTGTCTGGCTGTTTGGCTGTCTGTCTGTCACCAAGATAACTCAAAAAGCTATGAACCGATTTGGATGAAATTTAGAGGAATTGTTAGGTATGTTAGGAGAAACAGATAATTAACTTTTGGTGACGATATGCCCATCCGTTTGTTTGTTTGTTTGTCTGAGTCATTTTTCTTGATGCCATAACTCAAAAAGTTATGGATGCATTTTTATAAAATTATCATGAGTTGTTAGATACATAACAAAGAGTAAATGACCAAATTTTGGTAATGGTCCGTTTGTTCGTTCGTTCGTTTGTTACTGTTTTTAATTTTGTGCTTGTTAGCACAATAATTCAAAAAATAATGAATGGATCTTTATGAAATTTATAGGAGTTGTTAGTATTGATAAAAGACATAAATGATCAAATTTTGGTGCAGATCGGTTGGTTCGTTTGTATGTTTGACTCATATTTATCATAACGTTTGTCAACAGTATAACTCAAAAAGTTATGAACGGATCTTAAAAAAAAATGAACAAGCTGTTGTTAATATAACAGGCATAAATGATTAGATTTTGGAGTTTATGCAAAGAAAATTATGGTTTCAAAGTCAATTTGAATTTTTGCTACCGGTGCCTCACTTGGCGGAGGTATGCGCTCTCAGAGTGCTCTAGTTGATGTTATATTTGTCACCAAAATAACCAAAAAAAGTTATGAATGTATCGTTATGAAACTTGCAAAAATTGTTGCAAATGTTGAAAGATACAAATGACCAAATATTGGTGACGATCGGTTTGTGTATTTGACTGATGTTTGTCAGACCATTGCTCAAAAAGTTACAGACGGATATTCCTAAAAATTGTAGGAATTAATAGAAATGTTGAAAGGCAAGACTTACCAAACTTTATTGATGATCGGGTCGTCCGTTTGTGTGTTTGACTGATGTTCGTCTTAGTGTTTATCACGGTTAACGAAAGAAATTACCAACGGAGTTGCAAGAAAATTACAGGAGCTATTATTAATGTCAAGAGACACAAAGTCCAAATTTTTGGTGGTGGTAGCCAGTTTCAGGATCACTTCAAATATTTCCTTAACAATGCCTTGCTTGGCGGAGGTATGCGCTGTCAGAGTAGTTCCCGGGTTACTACATACAGTTGGTGCTTTATAGCTCATCGAGAAACTGAGGGGCTCGCGGAATTCATTGAAGTTTGGGTTAATAAGTTACTATAATATTGCAGCAACAAATGTCGAACTAACTCCTAATCCGCACAATCTAACAAACTAAATAAAATAAATATTATTATAATATTACCTTATAGAAAGTAGCCCAGTACCGTATGCCAAATAACTGATTTTGTCAGACGCTTAAAAATGACGGTTTATCTATCGGAGCCAAAAGCGTAAGTAGGAAAAGTATCATATATTACAGGGCTTCGAACAATACAGAAAATTGTCTTCTGGTGGAAATCCATAGCACGCAGCGTAGCACGACCTCAAGCATCTGCATTCTGCTAGGCTCTGAGCTGTGAATGAAAGATATTATGAGGAACAGTAGAGACTACACGATGTCGTCTATATATTCTCGCTTATGCTACGCTGCATGTGCTTGTACAACTAGAATATAGCCTAACTATAGGTGATGATATGGTAAAACTTCTCTGTACGTGAAGTTAGTGTGAACTAGTCTCACAATATTGGTATTTGGGGACATTTGTGCTTTTCTGAAATTAATCGCAATATCTTGCTTGTGTAACAGAAGAAATCACTACCATCGGCTAACATCTAGCTATATTACGAATTTAATAACCCGTTTTCTATTATACTTGACGACAACGTTTATTGCAGGCTTTTTTGTAAGATACTCAAATTACCTTTACTACTTTTCATTCGAATTTTATTGATATTACGCAAAAGGAGTGGGAAACTCTTTCACTAGATTCCAATCCACGTTGTTTTGAATCACAATAATTGACTAGAGAGCACTCTGAGACCGCATACCTCCGCCAAGAAAGGCAACGGTAACGAAAATTCATATTGTTTCCGAAACAGTAATTTTCTTTGTATCAACACCAAATTCTAATCATTTATGAATTCCGAGAGCAGTAACAGTTTCTGCAATTTTCGTGAAGAACCGTTCCTAACTTTTTGAGTTATGCTGCTAACCAAGATTATGACACACATAAGTCAAACACACAAACGGACCAACCGATCATAACTAACATTTAGCCATTTAAATCTTCAGCATTTAGTAAGTTTTTTCCGTACGACGTCTTCTGGATTTTATTACAAACAAGTCCTGCAAATTTCATAAAGATTCATCCATAACTATTTGAGTTATGACTAAGAAAAAATTGGCAGACAGACAAACAAACAAACAAACAGATGAACGGATTTTTTCCAAAAGTTGATCATTTGTTCCTGTTAACATGCCTAGCAATTCCTGTAAATTTCTTAAGGATCAGTACACTAGTTTTTGAGTAATCTTGTGACAGACAAAGAGATAGAAAAACGCGACAAAAACATTACCTCCTTGCCGGAAGTAAATATCATAGGCATGTTCAATATCGGATTGTATTTGGACAAGCACTAGCTAGGGCCAGAAGAAGGCTTAAAAGTAGAGATTTATGAGCGGCCAAGAGATGAACGTGATGCTATGAGGCATGCGCCGAAACGTGAAGCAGGGAACATATTTCTCAAACGTACATAATAATAGCAAAAGGTGAAACTAATATGCTTTAATTAATTTCATAACACTCAGCAACTTATACTTGATTGCATTGCTAGGACGTAGTAGCAGATGCTAACTTGATTGACATAACGTCAACAGGAAAGTTAAATAAGCTAATATTACATAAACATGAGCCGCAGTTGGCTGCATAGTTACTTCAAAAGCCTGTTGGAGTTCCTGGACTGGCCATAAAAACATCTTAAGTAGGTTCGATAAACTCAGAAGCTCGCTAGTTTTTTAGCTGCGTCTGCCAGACTGCACGGACTGGATAAAGCTGGCTGGCCGGACTCCTTGTGTTTCTGAGAGGTGACGGAGCTCATACGGTATATTCCCGTACTCTTTAATAGACGTCACTGTAAGAGTTCGTTTGCAAAAATAAATTTCGACTTGGACGTCAGAAATGTAGCAAAATTTATCAGAAGCTTTGCAAAATTCCTTAGTAATCTTTTAAATTTGTCAAATTCTAGATTCAATTGCTCAAAACAGTAAGATTAATAGGACTATAGGTACAAGTCTACAAAAACCTGTAGTTACAGTACATATTACGAGATCATAGTCTCCTAAGTTCTGAATATAATGGCCACACAGAAACTAACATTCGTTTGCTGACATCTAGCATTTCATCGACAGCAAAATTGCACGCAAGTGCCCTGTAAACTCGCTGTCGCGTAGCCATACTTAGTATGGGTGCCATTTACCACAAAAAGCGGTAAAAATTATAGGAGCGCTTGCAACGCATTTGTAGCGACACCGTAAAGCATTAGGTGCTTTTGAGAAAAAGGCCAGATTTTCAGTATGGACGAAAAATAACATAGAAAAAGACCAAAACTACATAAGTTAACTTACCTGATCTGTGAAGCTGTATAAATGAGTAACAGACAGACGTATTATTACATTCATACGATAACAATATAACCATGACAAGAGATATTATTCGGTGCAAGTTACCCTTACAGAAGCTTGGCCGCCCCAGAAGATGCTTCATCATTTTAGCTCCTGTGGTAGCTAAAAATTCGGCTAGAGAAGGGTATAAAGATACAATAAAGATAGAGCAACGAAACTCTACGTGTTGGGTATACATTAATGCAATACATTAATTTAATTTTAATAAATAGGTGCGTGCGTTCTGGTATACAGAACGGCAGAAAATAATAACGGACTATCTGCTCCATTGTACACTAAGTAACAGACAAGGCAGCTATTGTTGCATTCTCGTACTACACGCGTAGCAGATGCCAAAGGGAATTCAAAATAGTTTATTATTAGTGGAAATGTTCGTGCTAGTGAAAAACTAGCGACCCTAGTATAACTGCGTTAGGCTGGTATTCTTGTATCATCATTAGAGCTACAAACTCTAGCCTATAAGGCTATTTCTAATGGCGATGCATTTTTTTTTTTTCAAGGATTAATCACTGCAGCAGGAGCAATAACATAAAAAGTTCATTATTATATAGTCGCCCGAAAAAAAATAAATATGAACAGACTGACAAAATCCATAAATATGATTTAAAATTATTCAAAATCTGGAAATTTCCGTGACCAACAGAATTGGAACATGATCTCTTCAGGAGTCATGACCCTATTCTAGAAACTTCTACACGACGCAACTCCTATTAGTGTTTGCCCGTGCAGCTACCCGGAGCAGACTTTGCGAAGTCTCTCTCGCACAGCCGGCATCCGGCACCTGAAGTTTCGCCCCTCGCTGTAAAGCATTATTGCCTTTAAGCTGCAGCTTTGCACAAGACAACCATCCTCAATTACAGCCGGTCTGTTTCCAAGAGTACAGGCAGCTTTCAGCTACAGTGGTAGGTCTCAAGCCAGCGCCAATACAGTGACGCTTTCGGTCTAAGGGGATTGTAAATCGCGGCGTTACTAGCGAGCGTTTATGTAGCGGCACTAGAAAGCACTCTGTGCAAACCGCTCTATAATAGTCAACTGCAGCTCGAACAGTGGCTTGCAAATAACTAATTAATAGCTTGGCTCATCAAATAGACTAGAAGGCATGTCGGGCTTGCATGGTGCAGTGCTTGCAACGTCAATAGAACATAGTCAGCCTTGGCCTAATTTTGCTGGCGCTAGTTTCAGTCTTTATTTCGATAATGCTTTTTATTTTCACGTATTCCGGGCAGACGTGAAAAAGAAGGAAGAAGAACACTGCTCAGCGAAGAAAGTGTCATGGATTAGCCCCAAACACATCATTGGAGGACTTCATACACGCTACGCATAGCTTGATTTCTTAGAAAGTCAGCTAGTATTTGCTACTTAAAAGAACTATTTCCTCGATTTGGATCTACAGCAACATTGAAGCTTCTGAAATCATAGAAAAATTACATTTGTGAGTAACAAATAGCACTGGAATAAACAAGAAGCAGCCAGTAGCCTTAAAAGCTTGCAGTGAGTTGAATGGAATGACTTGGTAGATACCTAAATTTATGCGAAGGTGGCAGTCATGAAAATAACTGTGTAGGCGTGCGACGCATATAAAATATTCTCACTTGAGCTCACCGCACGGAGAGGTTTCAATGTTTGGGTTTTGAAGGTGGCGGTTTTGTTTTTCTTCCAGGGAAAAACTTACTCGAACGATCCACAACGCCTCCTTGTACACTAGGCAATTTTATATCCGAAAAAATCTACGGACATCATGACGAGCATTTCAATATCTTCATATACAGTAACTGTTGTTTGCTGTTGCTTCTTAACCTTTGTACTTAATTAGTATACATGCTAAGTAAACGCACACGCTACAGCTACGATCATTCATAAAGGAGTGTACTGAGTGCATTGATCTGAGTAGATTCTATTAGCTACTGAACAATAGGTTAATCAACAGGCCTGTTTCTAAAACGGAGGAAAGTCTTAGGCTTCGGTAAGCTCTGCGCTACTCGTATTTGGAGTGAAGCTTGTAGCTAAAAATTCGACGAGTTGTGACTTGTGACACAGTCGTTACAATACTGATACGTTACTGCGGGTTGGCTGTGGAAGATAATGAAAAAAGTTTACTTTTGACAGGATGAAGTAGTTCATGTACTAGTTCCGAATCCGCTGAGGGTCTCACTCCCAGTTATTTTCCAGTTTATTGTTGAACTTTTTGACTTCCTGTTCTCTGAACAAAGATCATTTCAATGTTGGAAACTTGAAAACCCTACCCAGTTATTCCTCATTGATCCCTTAGCTTTTGTCTACTAAAGTACAGGGGTAATGAACATCTCTGTAGAATAATCTGAAAGTTGGGAACTCAAAAAAATAAGAGGATAATTTGAGCCCTAGATAACTTCATATGTCTTATTTGTTTTTTTTTTTTTTTACAAATTGCAAGTTATATCACGATATTCAGAGTAAATAACCGTAAAGGTAGCTGTTATTTTCACAGAAACTAAGTTATTGGACATGAACAGTTGGTACAGTATCGGCTACAAATCTTGAGGAGTGAAAAATTGAATTCACTTGGATGCTCAAGAATCTGTAATAAATGAGGCATTTGATCAATTTTTTCTATATATTTGTTCCTATTTTAATACTGTATTAATTTTGCGGGAACAATTTTTACAAAATTTCAAGTTTAAGATTAGCATAGTAGCATCAAAGCTTTCATAGTATCAATGTGTTTCAAAGAGTATCTTAGCAATAACTTTACATAATGTTTAATCAGAAATACACTTTTTTAAATTTGTAAAGTTTTTATTTGAAAATTAAAACCTCACAGAAAGTTGCAGGAACCACATAAAAAATAAACTTTCCGGGAGTAATACCAGTTCAGGCCCCAATCTCATAAAAGAGCTACATTTATTGGGTGGAATACAGTGAAACTTAAGTATTTCAAATCCTCAACTGAAATCATGCGTATAAATCTAAAAAAATAGTAAGTAGGAAAAACATTTAAGTGACTGAATATTAATGTACTAGTGACCCGTGCAGGCTTTAAATGACGGCAGAATATAAGCACTTAATATAATACTTTTACTTCACTGAACCATCTGACCTAGTGGAATTACCTGAAATTCCATGAAAATAAACCCGAATCTCAGTAAAAGTCAACTTTACAGGCTCGAACAGGTCCATGTAGGGGAGTGTATGTAGGTGCAGAGTAACTAACTGGTCATCCCCTGGTTCACCCGATTCCAATCCCCTTATCTTTGCTTTATAACTTTCGAATTTCATCCCTAGAGACCATATTAGGAAAAAGTATAGTAATAAATAAATACAGAACGTGAATGATAATTATTAGCGTTGTTGATTTTTATTTCTTTAGTAGAGTACTTCACGTGTAAGTTCATTTTTCACCCAAACTGGAGAGATCTCAAATGTTTCTGAGAACATAATAGCACCAAGAAAAATAAATAAATTTCAAGGATTATGTTGAACCCACTTGCTTGATAAAGCCAGGTTCACACTATAGTCTTCTGTTTTCCGTATAATGTACAACAGTGTCAAAATGTCTAGTTGATTCCATGTAAACAATAGTATTAGGGCACCTCCACCGAAGCTCGTGCAATTTTTTGCACTCCTTGAAACTTCTTTACTTTTTCAAGCATAGTTCAGATTCCTTGACCGGTGACGTTTATTAGTCTAAAGCCGTGTGCAGACGAGCGACATCTTCACTGGTTTCAGACAGACAAAATTGTCAAATTGTTCAAGTTTGGCTCGATATTTCAATGCACACGTGGCGGCGGAAACGTTTTTGTTGCGGCAATATCCCAGGGTAAAGTTCTCAGAAGTTGCATGGAGAAGAAATTGAACATTAGTTTATCAAATATCACTGCTTCTTTACCAGCTCGTTTTTTAGTCAGCGTGCATAGTACTCAACAACTGAATGTTTTGCGTTATCTACCATCACTTTAACCAACAGAATCTCTGTATCGCCGTTTAATACAAGAAAACTTGTTGAGCAGAAAATGTTGCACTTTGATATGACTAGGAAGCAGATTGGTGCCTTTTGAGTTCAATTTGATCGGTTTATCAGGCTCTAAGTTTTTTTTTTAAATAGCGTGTTTCTATCAAAATAAGGCTATAAAATTATGGGATACGAATATGACTTCAAACCGACGCGAAATATAAGCGAAAATGTAAAGAAAGGAGATCATATCTGAACGCGCTGTGTCATTCATTGATATGAAAGTCGCTCCTACGTGTGGACAGCAACAGGCAAACATGACGCACAGCTTGGCTTCATTTTCGCAACTGAACGCGTTATTGCAATGAGGAAAATATGAACTGGCCATTAGGTTAGATTCTTAACAAAATTTTCGCACGTATAATTTCTGCGGCTATCATCATTGTAACCTGGAGACACGTGCTTTTTATGCTGCATATTGACATTACAGTTTCAATCGCCTCCATTTACGTAAAGTTTCAAGAAAAACGGAGGCGTTACATTCCATAGTAGTCAACAGTTAATTGGAAAATTGGACTGTAAGCTGCTTTGAGTTGCTCCAAAGTTACAAAAAGATTCGCCTAGACGCATCCTGCTGAACTCGCTCTTCAGGCAATTTTTTTGCCGAGTCTAAAGGAACATATGGGTCGGCGAAATGCCACTCTCGGCAATTTTTGCTTCTCGTCTGCATTGGGCATTACGGAACCTATAGAGTGGGCGCATATCCTGAGGTTGTTGGGCAGATTCTTGGGCAAGAATTTATCTTACTAAAAGTTAACTAGAGTTGCGCCCCTAGGGACCCCGTACGTGTGTTCCTTAGCCCTAGACTTAGTCAGGCTTTTGTGCATCTCTATCCTGTTTTCTTTACTATATTCAAACTTTCGTTTTCCGTATTCTTGACGATTCTCTGTTTTTTCCGTTTCCGTTTTCTTTCTGCTTCATTTTTATCATAGATTATATGTGCACATTCTGCATTGATTATACATTTTAACCTAACACAACTCTGATATCGCATGGTATTGGTTGAAAGTAAGGTTTACAAATAAGTAATTGGTGTTGGTTTATTTCTAGGAAAACACATGGGGCACTGAAGTGCTGGTAGCACCCGTAGTTAGTCCTAGGAGGATTCCAATTCACTTCCCAACCTGCCAGTACTTGAAAAGTATTGCTATCATGCTTGCCATTTCTACATACTCTGTTTGAGTCCTTTTACAGTTGCATCCCTTATTGAACCTGCTACGGTCGTATCCCTTTATTGCACCTACGTGGATGTACCCCCTTATTGAACCTACGTGGATGTAACTTTTCTTCAAGCCTACGTGGATGTAACCCTTCATCGAGCCTACGTGGATTTAACTCGTGCCATAGTGAATTGAACCTGTCCTTAACACCTATCTTTTTGTGACATTTTTTCTTAGTTCTTTTAACGTAGTTGACCTCAGTTGCATTAAGCTCAAGGATTTTGGATCTTAGCTAATTCTAGAGTCTTTATAATTTTATACCTATATTTTATTACAACAGCCGAATCAGTTGACAGTCACACATTTTCAACGAAATTGATAATTTCTAAAACTCTATTGAATCTTTTTTCTTTTATCTCTGTTGCACTGTGGTTATTAAAGCTCAATCAGCTTTGCTCACGCTTCTTTCACCTTTAGTAGCGACGGGAGAGCGAACACGGGCAAACTTGAGTGGTCCGAAGTCTTTCACTAAAATTACGACCTATCAAGCGTGACTGATCACATGATTGCTCTACAGTCACTTGAGTGATGCGAAATCTTTTACTGCCGTTGAGACTTATTTAGCCTGAGTGATCACACGATTGCTCTACAGTCCCTAACAAACAGAAAAGCGCACAGTTCTCTTGGTACTAATTCACCTTAAATTCAGTACGATATTCTATTCTTTATTCGCAACGCTTGCAAAGTCGAGTTAGTCGACTCATACCACGGCTAACATTTTAGCAATTTTCTGGTAGCTACTGAGTTGCGTTTACTGGATGCAACAAGATGGTCCAACACTATACTGCGAACTCTCATTAAGTCAGTGTTATGTATCCTTAGAGCACTGCTAAGAAGAGGCGCCACCAAGTGAGATGAAGCGACTGGTGGTGGTGGTGATGGTGCTCGCCGGCCCGTTACTGCAGCAGGTGGGGGTGCAGGCCCAGGACGTGCAATTGGGGCTCTGCAGCGGGTACCAAACTGCCCAGTCGTTTGATGAAGCTTACATCGCTAAGGTAAGTTTCTTAGCATGATTTTCTACCATAGAATGAATCCCCAACTTCTAAATAATTATTACAGAATCACAAGTATTATTTCAATAAACTTGGCGATTGGCGAAGGAGATGTGTTGATGCCAAAAGTGTGGAATGGTAGTAACCACTGTGTCTGTACAGTTTCTAATCTCATATGACACTCCTGCTTCCTTATGTAGTTCGAAGCCCGAAGGTGCTTCATTCCAGAACGATTGTGTGCACAGTGATGCTGTTGTACCCCATGGCCGGACAGCTAGCATAATACAATTTGCAAAAGGACCGTTTGTTTACTAGAAACTGTGCTGGAGGATAATTTACCGATTTATCATTTCAAATCTTTCTATATAGATGCAATGTTTGCTCATTGATCATTCACCAGTTTACGGCTATTTTAGACTATCAAAGATAACTATTGTCCAACTGCGTTGACGACGGAATCTTTGAATTTAGGTACAACTGAAGTCTTTGTAAAACAAGTTGTGCATAATCTGACGAATGAAAAACACTTGACAATGTCGTCTATGTTGCTCACTAAACGAAATTCAGGCACTTCTCTCGAATATTGAAATAGTCCTTCTTAAGCCAGACTAACTGGCGTGTGTGTGTGTGTGTGTGTGTCCCAGCCATTCCGCCGTGTAAATTGACTTTGCATACGGTGACCAAACAAAATTTACAGGGAATATTTAAAGCTAAAGCACACAAGCAGCCGATGTGCGGTCCAAGTTAGAGCTGTGCTGGTGTCACATATGCATTGGCACGCCCAACTTGATGCACGAATGCCGAGCTTGCAGGTCTTTCGATGCAAATTCAAAATCGGTTGCATTGATACGGTAGTATGAGCGACGCGCGAACTGCACATCCTCGCATTAGGTTGTAGCTGGGAATGCATGTAGTGGCTCCGGCATTATAGCTACAATATAGCACAAAATATAAAACCTCGCTGTAGTTCCACAAATCTTGTGAAACAAAGTTTTAACATTGCACCAGTCAACACATTTTTTATTAGAGAGCTTACTCCACTTTTCTGAAAGCTTTTTATTTTTTAGTGATTATTCCAAACCTGTCTTTGCTTTTGCTCTAGCACGTACAATCTTTTACATATCCCAAAAGTTCAATATGACCACCAACGATTATAATGCATAGCTAGTATATTGCTGGTATTGCTCTATTCGACTACTTTACGCATTATTATTATTTTGCGTGGAGGTTTCACAAACTACTGGTTTCCTCTACCTGTAAATTAGCCGTGCTACTGGAAAACATTTCGACAAGCGTGATTGGCCAATTTGATCTACATGTGAACCTGGAATTAGCAGCGTTCAGTCTGTTTCCTTTGAAAGAGCTTTAATAATTACTATATATCTTCCACTTCTTCATTTAAAACCTGGTCTAATGAAAAACTTCCTGAAAGCAGTCGATAGAGACACTTCCCTTGGGATTTCAATATGTGTGCAAAAAATTCTCTCAAAAATTCATTTAAATGAGTGCTGAGAAATAAAAAAAAATGCATCGTTGTAGAATCACCAATTCAGTGAAGCTTCAGCGGACCTTGATTTTACAAAAAATCTTACGGCTCTTGAACTAAATGCATGGCTATAGCCTTCAAGTGGTTATGCGCAAACTAAATTTCCGGGAAATAACAAATCACCTGCTTACAGAGATGGTGTGGAAACGTCCTTCACTCGTATAATGAAGTGGGATATTGTATTTCACTCAAGTATTTTTTGCATTGATATCTAGACTTGTTCCCAGAAAATCTTCGAACAGTAATTGATGAGCAGAGTGAACTTTTTCACAAGGATACTATAAAGACCACGGAAACTCGCTATTACGGATTTTGGAATGAAAACAGGTTGGGGGATTATATTGCTGGATCTTGAATCGTGATAATCCTTAGAAGAAATGCAAATAAAAATCCCACTTACAATATGGTTTTGAATTTTAATTTTGATATATTGGCCCTCTAACCATTTTTACAGTACCATTTACTGCTTGATGATTGTTGGTAACATAGAACTTGGCTGTTTATCTTTGTCACATGTTTATGTCTAAGGAGAATGATTAATTTTAAGAGTTTGTACGTGTTAAACATATTCCTTTAGGTCACCTCATTTTATCAATGCATGCGGTTATAATCAGAATACAGTTTTTTTTCTCAGCAGTGGCGCCACACAACATATTGCCAGTTTGGACAAGAAATTAAAATGTAGCTACAACTACATTCTATCAGTGAAGGCATTCATATGGGATTTTCATATTATCCCAAGAGACTGATGATCATGACAAACTAAAGTTAGATCTGAAATCAAGGAAAAAGTTCTGTAAGAAAAGCATGCATCTAAACCAGAAAATATTTTTATCTTTTGAGATTGATAACTTTATTTTCACTTCGCACAATTTCGTTATACAATATGTTGAACTCACAGTTGAAGTATCCTTGCTTCTAGGTTTGTGAATGTCCGTAACTTAGCCATTCAGTACGATAAACAAGATGGCCATAAGCATAACTGTGGTAGGTATAAAGTCCGATAAGCAACATCCCGTTTGTATACTGTCCGCAGCCCAACTGTTAGCAACTTGAGCACGTGTCAGCTGACCCAGCGTTATTGCTTATGGCATGTATGATGTACCAGATAATATTTACAAGCCAAAGACGTACTGCGACACCGCCGACCTCTACTAACCGAATCAATGCTAACGACGATTTCTAAAAGCTCCAGAATCCAGGATCTCTTCCCATCATTACCAAGAATCATATAAGCTATTCCTCACATTATCGCAAACAGTTTCTGTGAATATCATGAAGATATATTCGCCAAGGACTGTTTCGCTGTGTCGATGAAAGACGAAGAAACGAACGTACTGACGGATCATAATTAAACTTTATCATCTGTATTTGTTCTTCGTGGCCTTTGTAATACTTCCTATAAGTACCATAAGTGCTCTCACTAACAGACCGACAAACAGACTAAAAGACAAACAAACGCCGGTAAAGACATATTCTCCTTGTCTGAGGTATTTATCGACCTTCTAACTGCGAAAAAAAAAATGGACTTGCAACAACTACGAAGCGTAGAAGCTACATTCATGTTGAAATCGTGGTAATAGTGGGATTTTTTATATCTTCTCTTCGATACAAAAAAATTGAATAATAGTCTTATTTCATGTCTACTCTGTGCACAGATGCAGCAATATGAAGATGCCTACACCTTCCTGCTCTCCACAGGAGACTTCAGTGGCTGCCAGAAACTCAAGTTCTACCCAAACGCTACGTACTTTCTCGAATATGTTTCCCTGTAAGTCCTTTTTAACTACAGACTGTAAATAACTTAGCAAAATGGGTAGCTTGCCAAAGACTTGTGCACTGTTGATGCAGTACCTCAGTGCATATCGTATGGAAATAAATTGTAATTTTAGAGATCATGAGCTAATTAATTCGTAGCCGAAAATTAGGTATGTAAGCATTGATGTCACAGCAATGGTAGGTTTATTGCTATCAGGACACTATGCTTCGTGTCGTTATTATGCACGTCATTACTGATGAGATCTGTAGATAGTAGCATCAATTTCCGATTTCCATACTAATGGATTTATAATTTTGCAGCATTTCCAAACCCAGTCAAAAGGTCTTGCCTGCTTGCTCTTATTGATTCTTGAAAGAGCGTTATTGGAAAAAAAATCTTTTGTGAACGTAGATGTATAGAATTTTGCAAAAGTAGGGTTTGTTTTGAAATGTTGAAAGAAGATGTTCAGTGGACTTGACTCGTTCTATTCTCAGGACTTTCAAAATGCGTTTACCTTCCGTGTCATGAAAGTGACGTAAGATCTGCTGCTTTTTGCATCCAAGTCTCTCCTGAAATTTTCCTCAGTCGTGGACTGCTGCGCTCTCATTCCTATCTACAACAGCAAGCGTTCAGCTGCTCGGCGTCGCTTTTACCGACTTTTTTAAGCAAACTGTAATCCAACTAAGATTGGCTAAGACAATGACGTTGAAAAGTGTCGTACGGCTAAGACAATGACGTTGAAAAGCGTCGTAGAAAATCCAAATGCAGAGAGGCGAAAATTAGAGTAATAATATCACAGAAATGTTATAGTTTCAATATGTTATGCGTTCCATATTCCACTGCATGGAATAACCATTGAACCTTTCAGGATTGGGGAGTTAAGGAACAGCACCGGACCCTATTCTGCCCAGCCACACTCGTTCGCTACCGGAGCTACTATCTCCCTGTCCTCTGTGCCACCGGGAGGTGAGCTGCTTTAGTATGGTTGATGTTACCATCCTCTAGCACCACCGGCTCATAGAGATGGAGGTTCGTACATCTAGTTATGCACACATCGATCTTACTTGAGACTACGAATTCTGGATGACTTTGATCTCAATATGAGAAATAAATGAGCTTATTATTATTATTGTCTAACGATCGAAAATCCTCATACCGGTGCGACTTGAATTGAGTGCCATCTACCGACACGTCACTTCTGGTGTTCGGGGCATCGGCTTGCGCAGTGCAGGTACAAGATATTTGCACCTCTCGTGTAGGAGTCCTTGATTTCACGGACTTTTGAGGTATCGCCCCTTCGAAGCTCGATTAGCTCTCGCTGATGATGTATAGTACAGCTGCAATAAGGGTTGAAGGGTAGTTTTTGAAGTATTTCTTTCCTAAGGATAACGAACGTCATTACTTTTGATTTGGTCCCCTCTACCAGTGTCTCCTATAGCACCAGTGAACCAATGTTATTTTCTTGATTTTATCCAGTGATCATGTAGTGACGAAAGTTACTTGCCCTTTAAAAATTAAAAGTTAGAGTTAGCATTCGAAAGTTTTCTGTAATCATGGAATATATCGTGAGCCTACGTTTACTAAAACGAGCGATGCACGTATACCACCTATTTTATATTTGCGTACAAATACGGATTGGGAAATTCCTTACTACTCTGAAGTGCAGGTATTCTTATTTCGCTAAAGATGTGATCCTGGACTTTTTGCCTATGATCTCCAGAGACTCTTCATGGAACTTCAACTATTCCATAGCCACAAATTTTGCAGTATGTAGCAGACCCTCAGACGTGCAAACAGTGCTACTATTTGCCGAATTGATAGAAGCCTTTCTAGCTAAATGAAGGTAAACTTGTAAAAATTGGTAAACATGTGAAGGCCTGATTGGCTTAATCAGGGTATAAGAATATTAATTAACGCTGTGTTTCTTACACCTCGCGATAAGATTTGTGGAAATGAGTTATACTCTCTGAACCTTTGGAACCGGTGCTGTTCGAAACCTTCTTCTTATTGTCATTCCTCAAATTTGATGACTTTCATGAAAATGAGACCGTTACAAGAACCATAGAAGAACTGAAATACAAACTTGTCCCTGTAAGAGCTTTTACAACAGCGCACTTTATTTCCAGAACTTGGCGCGCTCTCGAACCCACTCGTCTTCAGGGTTCTGAAGGCAGAAGAAGATTTGTTGGTCCTGATTTCCTGCGTCAACGTTGGCCTCATCCGTCTGCGTAAGTGCTGCAGGGGACTGCTGTTTGCTCGGGAGTCATAGCAATCTGTACTATAATAAGTAAGCTTCTGTAGGTCCGCCTGTCCCCTTATTTTCCCCTGTCTAATACTGAAGAAACAAAATTCCAAGGTACCCAACTTTTTTTCCTGCCAAATGATGCAAGCAAACTAAGTTCTATTTTTCTCCTAAAACTGAAGAAAAAATTCCAAGGTACCTAACTTTTTTTGCCAAAAATAACACGGTATCCAACTTCTTTTTTTTTGCCAGAAGGGGCAAACTTGTCGATGAGAGGGTAAGATGTTTTCAAATATATATTTCCCGACTTATCGAAAAAAGGGTTGCGCTTGGTGGTACGAAACGAACGTGTTTGCAAGAATGATGTCAATGTGACCCAAGAAACTGAGAGCGGATACCTCCTCCAAGTCCGGTGATGTTGACAAAAATTGTAAATTGGTCTTGAAACAAAAATTTCCTTTTTTTCGCCATCGATATTTGGTCTATTGTGTCTTTAAAGATTTTTTTACAATTCTGCAAATTTTTTTTCGCGAAAATTTGTTTAGAACTTGTTCGGTTAAATTAATGACAACCTAATGACAAACTTAGGGACCAACAAACAATCAAACGGCCTGACAAATCCTTGCAGAAATTTGATCAGTTGTTTTTCATCGCATTCCCAACAAATCCTATGAATTTCGTGAAAATCCATTCATAACTGTATGAAGTATGTTACCGAGAAAAATCAGGCAGATAAACAAACCAATAGTGGAAATGATTTCCATCAAAAGTTAATCATATGTTCCTCCTAACGTACCGAACAATGTTAGTAAATTTGATAGGGATCCTTTCTTAACTATTTTAGGTATTTTTATGATAAAGAAACAGATGAACTAACAAACAGACGAATAGATAAACTCCGATACAAAAACATAACCTTTTTATCAGAGGTAAAATTTACTGTAAATTTCATGAAATTTTTGAGTTATGACAGCTGGAAAAGTACACTTAGAGAGAAACAAGGGAGGAGAAAAATAGGTGAAAAAGTGATCATTTTCTTCCGTGATATTCCTCGTATTTTACGTATTCCTCGCAGTTCCCCGCATTTCTTTCCTAACTTTGTGAGTCATATTTACTCGAAACACTGGTTAATCATCTATTTTTTCTTACGTACATAACAATGAGAAACATTCCCTGTAAGGTGCGTGAAGACCCTTCTGTATCACTTCTAATGAAGTTGTGACAAACAAACAGGCGAACGAACAGACAAACAAAGAGACAGACAGGCTGAAAAACTCCGACAAAAACATAACATCCCTGGTGAGGTAAATGTGCCCCGAAGTAATGAAAGCAACAGCTAATTCCTTCACGCCCCGTGAATACTTGCCAAGGTTAATATAATTTCCTAGACGCCTGAAACAATGCAAACAATCAATCTTTATGCGTCAAAAACGTCCCACTATGCAATTACGCAAAATCTGTTGTTTCCTGCCGCGACTTACTCGTCTGGTCATGAGTGGAGAAGCCGCAATTTTGGCAAATTTGAATCATAAGTACTTAAGCTGTGTGAAGTACATCTTGGTTGTAGCGTGGGTACTGAATTATGCTTCCTTCCCAGGGCGAAGCTCTATTCGCTCCGAGCACATAGTGCGCATATTAAGAGTAAGATCGCTGAAGAAAAGGGGAAGATATGTACTGGAGTAGAACTTAGAAGACTTGCAAAAAAATATGGGGTTTAGCTAAAGAAAGTAAAAGTTTGCCAGCAATTTATGACGGCACGGGCTTTTCTGCTCTCACTTCTCAGCTCTCTCTAACTGCAGTACAAAAAGCATATAGAACTTAGTATAAAGGCGCAATAATTGGTCGAGTAAAGGCGAGTTAAGCAAAGTTTAACTTCCATGATTTGTCCTTAATTTCAACCAGGAGTGTTGGGTTCGTAATGTTAAATAGCATTATAAGTGTTAGCAACTGCCTTGTTGCAGTTTACATGACCTAAGGCGTTGAAGTTTTGGAGCTAGTTTGAGTTTCTAGTAGTCGTAGAGGTCGTAAATTCGATGCTATCACTATAAAAATCAGCGCCAAGTGGCGAAACCAGTTCTCCCCTCTAGAGTTCCTGAGAAGTCAAGATAGAAGACTTAAGGCCTCATTGATTGGTTCTGCAAAGCTGAGTTCCATAGTTTCGGAGAGGAGCTTTGGTTTCGCCGCTGTTGTTGTTATAGTTACGTAGGGGGCGGCTCCGGAGGGAGTCGGGCATGTGGCGGAAGGTATGAAAAGGAAGGCAGGGAGGACAAGAAGTCAGTCACAGATAGAGGACTGTTCAAGAGAGAGGTAGGAAGGAGGGCGGCAGTGTGGGCGGGACACTCAAACAGGTGGTTGACGGTGTGGCGGGCGCGGTGGCACTCGGGGCAGGAGTCCGAATCCGCCAGTCCGATCCTATGGCGGTATGACATCAGGGCAGAGCAGAAACCTGAGCGCAGCTGTGTAGAGTGGAACGGGCCGCACGAGAGAGGACGGCCTCATCGGGTGAAATCTCCGGTGGGGCAGAGCCCAAAAACCTGTTAACGGGTAGGCGGTCTAGTGAGGCTTGCACGGCAGATCGATGGAGGGAGGAAATCACTGAGCGGTACTCTGGGGAAGGCATGATATTGTCAGTAAGTTAGTGGTTGATGTCGGGTTGGAATTTGGTTGCTAAGTTATGGCGGATGAGACGGGGGCCATCCTGTGCGGTAACAACAGAGTGGGCTGGGTGTTCGGGACCAAGGGCGGAAACAAGGTATTGACGGCACTGGAGGTCAAGGGATTGATCGATCCTCAGCAGCTTGGACTCGGCGTGGAGATGGTCAACGTAAGCCATGCGGAGGCAACCGGTCGCAGTGCGGAGAGCGCCGTTTTGAACCGTCTGCAGTTTGCGAACCTCGGACTGGCGAGCCCCAGGATACCAAACTGGAGCCGCGTAGGTGATGAGAGGTCGGACAAATGCCCTTTATGTGAGAAGCAGGGTCTCCTTGCACTGGCCCCAGCGAGTGCCCGCCAGGGCCTTGAGCAGTCTGAGGCGGCTGGAGGCTCGAGCGGCTGTGGAGGTGATGTGCGGTGTAAAGGTGAAGTGGGTGTCAAAAGTGACGCCGAGGATTTTGGGGCGGTGCTCCAGGGGCAGGGCAGAGTCGTTCATAGTGATGCCGGGGTCAAGTGTTGACTGATGGTTGTCGGTTGTCCATAGAGTTGAGTTGGATTTGGAGGTTGATATGGTGATGTCCTTGTTTGCTGCCCAATTGCTGACAGAGGCAGAAAGAACCGAGAGAGCGGTAGCAGCGGTGAGCGGATCGCGATGGGACGCCACGACAGTGAAGTCGTCGGCGTAAGATGTTACAGAGGGGTAGCAGAGCTGGTCCCGAGGGATGGGGAAGTCAGAGACGTAGAGGTTGAACAGGGACGCCGAGACGGCCGAGCCTGAGGAAGCCCCGCCTTGACAGCCCGGAACTGGGACCGGGTTTCGCCGCTGTGGATAGTGTCGCAGCTGCTAAAGCAATCCAAGAAAGCTTGAGACAGCTGGAAACTCCTCTGAATTTTTATAGTATGCGAGATTGAGTTTTCAAAAGTCTCCACGGTATAGTCGAATAAGGGCTGTCTCCTGACGCACGACTCAACGAAACCAGCGCATCTGCCTGAAACGCCGAAAAAATCAAGCTGCCGAGATCGACTTTGCTTCACCAATTATTGGTGAGGCCTTTAAGTTTACTCGACTTTGCTGGGTCAATCGATGACGCCTTAGGAGTGCCGAGCAAACAGAATTGCGTAGTTACATGCTAACAGGTTTTAGTTTTCTTCCCCAAAGTATATCACTTCTGATATTACTGCAGGTGCGACTGTTGACTACATGATAAATGCAGAACTTCAGGAATGGACATTTTACGAAGAAGGATTTTTTGCACTATTCCACCTTTAAGACTTGGGGATTTTAAGACTAAACTTTTTAGCGTGTTTTTTAAGCTTCTAGAATTGTCCTCAATGTCATGCAGAGGCAAGTGTAGAGTGACGAAGTTTTAATACAAATATGCTATCAAATTTTCAGAACAACTGAACGTACTCATCCCTGAAGCAAAGCGCACCTCCATCAAGGCTGAAGAGGTCAACGCGACTTTGGCTGTCGAAAAGCTGC
>LQNS02000055.1:37380-48940 GCA_001587735.2 Parhyale hawaiensis
TCGGTTTGTCAGAAAAGCTTCGCTCCATTTAAGACATTTTCCACGGATGCCCATGCTGAAGAGTTTGAGTAGCAGTATTCCATGGTCTACTTTATCGAATGCTTTGGCAAAATCTAGATATATTACGTCCACACTTTTGCCTTGGCATAGTAGACCACGGCTAAGTTTTATTTTAGTCCCATTGCGTCCTTCCGGTACCCTCTTTGCTTCCTAGCTGGTACAAGACAGATTCTACTGACACGGTCCTTCAGTTGCTCCACTGGCTCGGTCTGCTTACTCGACGTAATGTGCTCGGATCATTCATGTCTCCTGCACACAACCTTTGGATATTTTATTTAATTTTCCCAGAGGCTAAGTTCAGTTGAGATATGAGAGCTCACCAAACTACAGGTAATGAAAAACGAGAATGATGGCCTATAACACCGAAAGTATTCCCCTGGGTATAATTAGTGTAACCTAAGTGTTGCACCATATTCATCTGCCCAGTTCCGGCATTACATGCCTTTATTTCATTCCTGAGCTGAACTCTTAATGCTCACCTCTTACAACCAACTCTTGCTCTTAACTTTTGTCTCCAACACTTGTACTCAACTCCATTATCCAAACACTGTACTTTCGTCCTGCACCCAAACCCCTCTACCCAACTTTTGATAGCAAGCGGTCTAATTAATGGCATTCCTACTTTGACAACTGAATGTCCCAGCTAGTGAAATGAATTCTATTTATCAAAAATACTTACGTGGAACAAGAATTACCATGTAGTGAATTTTGGTCATAAATTTTATATCAGCTACCTATTGAATGCTTCTGGAGAGAACACAGACTTTCGTGAACAAATGCTTCTAATATTTTGCACTAGACTGTTGCTAGCTTCCCCTCTACAGCTTTGAACAGAAAAATTGCTAAACAGCACAGTGTGTGTGAGCGGTGCAGCCTTATCAGCAACGGTACATTCGTAGGGTTCAGACATTCCGTAGATCCTTGCAATAAATACGGACCCGGAGAACCTGACCCCTACAGTTGGCTACAGCGCCTGTGGACATCACCGTACCCTCGCACCTTCGCTGTCTGACCCTTTAGTCTCGGCGTGTGTGTAGCATCACTGTGGTGTCTGTTGATGCATATTATGAAGGCTGTTAACTGTGGTTTTGATAAGAGCTTTTAGGCAAGATCCTAGGACTTGTCGGAGGAACAATGCAGAACAAACGATATTGTGCAGCTTTGCAAGTGCAGCAAGGAAGGTCACGATACCTAAAGATTTTTTATTGGAATATTGATAAAGCGATTAAGAACTCCTGTTGGCCCGTGTGCCGGTGTAGGTGAAGTGACTATGTCATGAAGTTCGTCCTGTAATATCGGAACTCTCGCTTGAACGTTACTACTTGCTTCGGGGAAGCCCATGGAGAAGTTCAAAAACAGTTGCTGACTGTAATTATACATTTAGTAGAAACATACAGAAGTACCGGAAGCGACGGTTCACAGCCTGTGCGGGGTTCAATAGGCGGCACATCTTCATGGTGTAATCCACAATAGTTACGATCGAATCCTACAGCTGGCGTAAACGTGATAAACTATATCCCAAAGTTCGAATCAGAAATGCAGACCGCAATGAAAGGTTTCTCATGATGTTGAAGATTGGCTGGAACACACATACAAAACTTGTCGAAAACAATGAGTGATGCATCCTCACAGCAGAACTTGGGGTGAAAGTTCTATTTGGAGTTGCTTTCTTATAATTACCGAGAGCATAGAGTTTATATGCGATGGTCGGTATCTTACGATGTTAGTAGCTCTTCGCTATATGCAGCGTCTCATTATTACATTTGTAGCTCTTTTTCCTGCTGCTTATTATAAAGTCTGTCTCCTGCCATGGCTTCGAAGAATTACATTTTGGTTGTAGATGGCTTACATATTGAACAATTAGATGAGAAGCAAGACATTGAATTTAAACTTTGTAACCCACGATGTGTCGTGGTAGCGTTGCAGCAAAAAAAGGTCACAAAATTCCTATGAAGGATTCTGATTGGGAAAACAAGTAACGAAGTAACGTTTTGCCTTATCAATAAATTCATAGAGATGAAACTTCTGCCAAAATTTAGAGAAGATGATACTACAACTACAGGTGACACCGAAGCAGACTGCCATCGCAACCCCGTACTTTGGAGCCTCTTGAATGGGTTGTGATGAACGCTTTAAATTCAATGGCACATCTAAAGCTGAAGACTGACTGCTGATCTGATTAGATGTAACGAATATCATTCACAGCGAATGAAAGAGGCCTTTAGAACCTTGGTCAAATTTAGAGTCCGTCCAGCGAAGTTTGCTAAAATTATTCTATAGAATTTTGGCAACTCAAAACTTATCAAAAGTGCTGTATTAATTAGTTTCGACTTGGAGTAGGAATTAAATATGCTCATACACAAAAATTCTATAAATCTCTCTCGAGTGAGAAGAGGGTATAAAGGCGGTTAACAATTTTCTTCCCGCTGTAATTCAAATGAAATGATCCAAAATAGTAATACATACTACTGAATAACGTTGTTAAGGGCAAATAGAATTTCAACTGAGCTCAATACCAAAAATCTAGTTACTTAGCAGCAGTGATTGTCGATCTATTATAATATAATTACTGTATATTATAATCATTAATTATTGCGAGAGTTAATATTAAGCGATTTTAGTACAGAGAATATTGGCCATTGTACAGTAAAGAGAAGAACACCCTGTTACTGAGCTCTTCAATCTTCATGCGCGGGAGCGGGTCGACGCAAGCAGCCTGGCTATAAAAAAAATTATATCAGGTAGAAGGTACTGACATTTCTAGGCAGAGCTGGAGATGAAAGCCTGCTGGACAGTTATCGGCTGTTGCTCAGTGCGCTGTCTGCAAAAAACAATTGTTCCAGGTTCAAGGAACTCAGCAGAGTAAGTGTATTTTTTCTGTCCTCTGTACAGCTGTTTGCTATAAGTGTGTTTTGTGCCTGTTGGAAGAAAAAGAACACGAACTGACAGAGTTCAAGTTCTTCTGAATTTCCTCAAAGTTTCCACTAGAGGAGAAGAGATTACTTGTCTCAATAAAAGAAATCACGTAGAAAGACAATAATTGGAGGACTAACATGCCTAGTGTAGAAACTCTTTAGGTATAATCTACTGCGTTACTCTACTCCTCTTATCAGCCCTCTAATTCAATTTCAATAATAATAGAGTGCTAGGAAAACAAGCCGAAGACATTTAAAAAGCATAGCATTAGATACATAAAGAGCTTACCGTCGTCAACAGCGAGCCTCGCTTGAAGCTCGCTTTTTTCCCCTTTTCTTTGATTAACTCGTTTTCTCTGGAGAAAATGGGAAAAAGTACGGGAGTCTAATCCACATTTTTTCCGTTCTTACATATCTCTACCAAGTTTCATAAAGATCGGCCAATAATAAAAAAATTTTTTGAAGCCAAGAAATCGACTTCTACTGTACTTTGATCATCTGATCATCTCCGTATTTGCTTGACAGAGAACTTGCACTGGGGCGTAAATGCCATAGATATTGACGAAGCAAGCTGAGTATCTCAAGAATTTACGTGCTTAACTGGCAAGCAAGCACAGCACTCTAACATCCCGCCAATGCCCGTATGGAGACAATCCTAGCAGACTTAGCTGAACGCAACATCGCACAATCGGGTAATAGAGTCCTACAGGTCCGAATTATCCAGAACTCCAAACTGTGTGCTGGTTACTCCGGTTGAATAGAGTATCGGGTGTTAAACTTGGACCGGTTACTCCTGATGCGGCCAAAACTCAATTCTGCTCTGTAAAATGGAGCTTTTTGCCCTCTCATTCATAACTGTGCTTCGTGCCAGGCTTGCAAACGACTCAAACGGGGAAAATCAACGATGCTGTTCTATGTTCTGGATAAGTCAGGGTTTGTCGGTTTAACTAAACACGACTTAGCTGTGCCAATCGATGACACTTTATCCCGGCAGTCCATATTATTACGGACTGAAATATAAAAAAGGGTCCTACTCAAATCAGCCTCCGAATTTGACTTTCTCGAAACGTTCTGTGGAGTATCCACAGCGAGCGATGTGTACAATTGATCGTGCAAAGTTAGATTTGTCGTTTATAAATTCAAGGGTAGGTTTAAGGTGTCATCGAGTAGCTCGTTAAAGTAAGATCAAAATAACCCCACAATGGTTGATTTGCCTAGAACTTCAAATAGTAGTTCTGCTTTCATCATTTTGAATTGTGTTGCAGGTGTAAGAAACCACTCTGTCTAGTACTAGATGGAATGTATCATCACTTTCTGCATACCCATTATTGGGTTCCATTGCCGGCCCGGACGCTTCCCTACATATAACGTAAAATGCATATTACATTTTGGAAAACTCTAAGAATGTGTCATCGAGTATGATTGAGCCACTAGGCCGGACTTGTCCGGAACTTCAAATAGTCGCTTCCGCTTTACCTCTTTGAATCACGTTGCATGTGTTAGAACTAGCTTAAGCATGGTTGCAAGCTCTATTTTACGGAGCAAACCTAGGTTTTCAAAAGTTCCATTTAAAACCAGATAGCTAAGAATCAATATCTTCAAACTCGATGGAAAGGGTGAAAGCCAACTCACTTGTTTGAAATTCTTGATAAGTTTAGCCTATTGGGCTTAAGTTCGCCACCCAATCGATGCAGCCTTTGCAGTAACTGCTGAGGAAAAGTAACAGTTACTGTAAGGTCAGTGTGACCGCACATCCCAACTGGGAAGCCCACACGCACGGCTGCAGAGATGCGCGTTCTGCCAAGACCTCCTAAAGTATTTTAGAAGGACTTTCCTCTGGCTTCAGATGCCTGCGCGGGTTCAATCTATCACAAATCTTCAAGAGCTATGGCGCCAGCCAGAGATGGAAGCTCCTATGGGACGGTCTGCACCTCAACAATCCCCTGTATGGTTAGGGCCAATAGCCCCAATACCATCTGAATACCGAATGCTGCCTTTACAAGCCAAGCAAAAGAACTCGCTTGCTGGCAACAGTTCCAAACCTTTGCAGTCCGGACCTGACACACTGAAACATCCTGTGAAGTTTCATTAATGAGGTGAGGCTAGGTCTGTGGGTCTCTAAGAGCTTGGGCCCACAATCACAAAAATTGTTCAGTCACTCGACTTTTCGCTTCGGGCGTTACGTTGCCATGGCTACTTCTTATGGCGCTTGAATGTCACGCTAAAACTATGCATCATTGCAACTTTAAATTAACTTAAAAGTAGGGAACATTCTCAAAGCTTGGCCATTGCTTCTTGTTGTAATAACGTCCAAACTGCGAGAAACAACTGATACCTACCTTAGATATTCTTTTTATTAGCATAGGAAAGTCCAAGCCGAAGCTTTGCGCGGTGCAACGCAATCGGATAAAGTATTGCTAGGTAATGCAACTGAAAAGTCACCAAGCGCTGGTTCGTTCTTCAAATATATGCTAACTGGGACCAAGGAGCGCACGGCTGCGGTTTACAACAGTTCATCAAGAGCTATGGCCCAGGACTGAAGGCTGTCATGCTTTAGGTCTATAGGGAAATACATTATGTAAAACCTGACGGCAGTACGATCTTACAAACCGTCTTTTTTTTTGCCTTGTAACATTTCAATGAACGGGTGCTTTAATTTTCAATCTCCATAAGCAAACCAGGAAGCTGAAGCCTGCTGGCTAAATCGATTCTCTAGCGAAGCGATAGCAGGCGCCAAAATGGAAGGTCTCGCAGGTCAATTGTGTTTTTATGTTATCTAGACTATTACTTGCGACTTTTGCAGGAAGTGTGTCACATATTGTGCTTTTATATCAATATTCAATTCGTGAGCACTAAAAATATGCCTGGATTAGTGCCTCTTGGGGCTTAAAAAAAATGGAATGTATTTACTCAAAGTGTTTAGATACATTTCATGTATTTAGTATTTAAGTGCACTTTAAAATGTATTTAATATTTAATTACATTTTGTCAATTTTTTAGTATTCAAATATTTTAACGTATTTACTGCCCATCACTGAGTATATGTAAGGCTTCAAAACGTTCAAAGTAAAGAAATGATGCCAACAATTTAAAAATTGGCAACAAATTGTGCCTGGGTTATTATTGAAGTAACACGTTTGCACGTGCACTTAAGCACAGTGGAACAATGCTCCAGAGCAGAGGTTCCCTGTTCCAACAGGGGGCTTTTAGAGGATGGGAAATTTTGGATCATTTCCACGCCAGTAAACTAGGCAAGGCTGTTTTTTTTTTTTGCTACCAACGGTAGCAGCAGCCTTGCGTGCTGAACTCAGGCGCCAGTGAAGCTGGGTTCGATCCCAAGCCGGACGTGTGGTAGTTTTGTTACGCTGGCTGCCCTGATTTAGCACTATAGATATGCACAGTTACCATGGTCGCTGAACCTTCCATTGATGACGCCATAATTTCTTGACGACCCGTAGTCGAATGCAGCTGCACTTACTCCTCTGGGGCCCGCTAGCCTATATCTGCAGCACAAACCTGTGCTTGTGGGTTTCCCAGTTGAGGGTGCGATCAAGTTGACTTTACCTTCAAAGTAAACTTGAATTTGTATCACAAATTCGGTATCTATAATTTTAATTCTTCATCCTAATTTAGTTATTAATTTTTGTAGGGGCTGAGCACACATCGTAAGTTTTCTGCCAAACCATCAAACAACAAATTTTTGTGACCGCTCAGCAAGTTCCACCGTAGTTACAGCTTCTTGGTATGGAAGGGAAATCATGGCTGTATTGCGAACAGTACAGTTGATTACTTCAAGTTCGTGTATCTACAACTCATGAGCTGTCTGTCCGAACGCAGTTTTTCTCTGACTGTTGTGACAGGAAGTTGTGCCGCGCCGCCGGCACTGTGTGTCTGTCGGTGAAAACAAAAGCAGCGAGCTGTGTCTGTACGAACGGACTATCTTCATTTTACTTTAAATGGGGTCATTCTTTACTTGAATTCTGCTAGAATCTGAAGCGAATCGTCCCTAGAGACATGTTACTTAATACTAACAGCCCTGACACGTGCATTTGGTTGCGGTTCTTCTCGTTAGTGTGAGCCGAGTGAAGCCGCGTATGACCGGGGCGGGCAGTGCTGACTTTCTGCAAGGGTTTGCTCCAAAGGGAGGAGGATTACTTCTGCAACTTGCAATAAATGCGGACCGGCTGAACCTGTGCCGACAGTTTGCTGCAGGTTTTGTGATAACCACGCGGAACACCGACACCTGCTCTTCCAGCTTTACTGAGGTGGGTAGCATCACTTTTGTTACACTTGTATGTTAGTTTTTAACGAAGCCTGAAGTTGCGTAGAGAATACACGGACACGAGACGATCAGATACCGGATGCTGAAACTGTGATTCTCAAAATTTTTATAAAAACTAACAAAAGCAAACTAATCGTGATGCTGCTGCGTTGGAAATGGAAAGGAGGCGAATGGCTGTCGAATGGATTAGATTAGATATTGCGTCATAAATTTTCTCAGTAATATCTCAAGAAAAGCTGAGTGGCGTACAATAGCGTTATTTATAGTCCGGTCTTATGAATTGTTTTGAAAGTGGCATTAGAATGGTTGCGCTCCAACTATTCACTAGTTGATCATTCGCACATTCCAACCAATTCACTAATAGCAATTGTAATTTATTAACAGTAGGAAGCCCAGTATGCCAAAAACAAATTTTTACGAACACTTGCCAGTAAAAATCTATAGTATGTGTCGGAGTCCAGAACGGTACAATGAAAAACTGTAGTAAATTACACGGCTTCAAGCGACATAAAAGTGCATTGACTCCTTGCCGAAACCCGCAGCTTGCAGCATGGTATTACCCCAAATGACCGCATTCTGTCAGGCACTGAGCTCTCAACAGACATTGCGCTGGAACTGCAGAGACCGACACGCTGTCGCCCTATGCACCCTCACTTTTGCTTTCCTGCACGTGGCTATGAAAATTATTTATCCTAAATTTCTGAGATAAAACTGCTCTCTCTGCAGGTGGTGTCGCTTTTTAATATTTATGAAAATTTGCGTTTTTTCGGATGAGTTGTTTTACGCTCGTACTAAAGTCGATCGCAATGTCTTGCTTGCATAAAACACGAAATCACCGCAGTCTGACAACATATTTGTGTATGTAACGAGTCTAATAACACATTTAGATTTAGGTTTAAAAACCACGCCTATTGTCAGCGTTTTTTTGGCAATTTTCTGAGATTACAGTTGATAATTTGTACCAGTCACTGTTATTTCTGTATTATTTATATGGCAAGTGAGGGTTGGAAATGTTTTTAATCAGATTTCTCTTGCGCTTTGTTTTGAATTAAAATATTTAGATATTGTAGGTATATATACAACATCAGACTGTGTGAGAACAGAACAAAATCTAGTTTATGTGTACAGAGCGCCAGAAGGCAAGGTATATTTTACGAATAAAATTTATCACTGAGCGGTCAAGAGATGGAGATCTTGCTCTCCAGCATGTTCCTGGGAAGTGTAACTGAGCAAATATTTTAAAACACACAATAGCAACAGAATACGGATCTAATGAGCTGTCACTAGGCCGCAACGCTTGTTAAATTGTTCAGGACTGCTTGTAAGCAATGGAAGAAGCTAAACTTCATCTACAGAGCGTCGGCGCAAATCAGAAGTACAATAATGGTACATAGAATAGAAATAAAGATGCACCGGCTGCCCAATTACTGGAAGAGCCGGTTGGCATAAGCGGGCTGGCAATGGTCCTAATGTAAAAACACTCAAGGTTCGACAAACTCAGGAGGATGCCATTTTTTTGCTGCGTCTGCCAGACTAGCACGAACTGGATACGACGGGTCGGCCCGCTGCACGGTGTGTCTCAGCGGTGACAGAGCTCGTGTATTCTTGCGCTCTACAATAAAGCTGTCTATCAGATTTCATTTGCTACAAGGTGCTGGCTTCAAGCCCATAAATTTTAGATCCAGCAGTTGGCAGTAATAAAGTTAATTTAGTTATAGGTACAGACAGGCTTATACCTGGTGTTCCTAAATTCTTTTCACAAAGTGAAACTATAGGTTCTTCACAATAAAATGACCATATTTTACTCTATCGAAGCGTGTCCGAAAATGTCTACTTTTAAAGGTACGTTGACTTAAACTTCAGTAGTGCGATTCACTTAATCGGCGGACAACTGCACTTTACAGCGAAGATAAAGATGCACACCTGTCATTTGTTGACATTGATCACTCTAATCCATGCACCGTACCTGATTTCAGACGACCATGAACCAACTACTCTCCGAAAAAGAACTGATCAGTAGGGTCATTGACGGCTGTGAGAGGATACGTGAAACTCTTTGAACGAGTTCGGCAATCACTACGTCGGCGCCTTTGCGCAAGTATTGCTGCTGATGGGAAGAATTTTGAACAATTTCTGTAACTATGTAACATACGAACTCTTGTTTTCCTTAAAATAAACATAGTCTGACAGTGATTGTTCATTTACCCTATAACATTCGCCAATTCTGTGCTAGGTTTAACTTTAACTTAACGTACCTTTCAAAGTCGACATTTTCGGATATGCATCGCTAGAGTAAAATATGGTTATTTTATCGTAGGGAACCTATAGTTTCATTCTGTGGAAAGAATTTAGAAACACCCGGTATAAAGCTACCGTTAAAACACATGTTACGTAATCATAATAATCCAATTTAAGCTCTTATAAATATCGGCAGCACAGAGACAGTTTTGTTTGTAGTTGATTAGCATCTTAATTAGCCTTATAGCTAAATTACACGTGACTCCCCTGTAAGCCAGCTGTCACAACGTCAAAATTAATGTAGTTGTTATTACAATATACTGTAGCTGCACAAATGGCAAGAGCTCATGCAGTGGATTCGTATTGCGGCAGTATGCAGGGTCCACAGTAATTATGGCAACACAGGTTGAAATAATGTTAAGAGTATTTATTTCCAAACCATGTCATCAGTCTTTACTACAGTTTGAACCTAATCATGTCTTTTTTTATATGTCAGAAGCAAAAATATATAAAAAACTAAAGTAAACTACAATTGTTGATAGAAACACATTCTTATCCCTTTATAAAAAAGGGAGAGCAGTTCGTACATTACAAAAGAACCTGCACATTCGTCGAGAAAACAGTTAGAAAATGTTTAACTATGAAATTTGATAAAACATGCAATCGCTCAGGCCAGAGAAGAAAACAGTCGGCTTCAACTCAAGGTCTCATTAATGACATGCGTGTAAAATTAAGAGAAAATCCGCGTCATTCTGAAGTAAAGCTAACCACAGCAGCAGAAGGAAGCTAGACTTCAATGCGTCGGCTCCAAAGAGAAGATCTCAAGGTATATCATTCTGAAATGCAGAAAATGGAAGAACGTTCCAACATTGATGAACGTATGAGATTTGATAAAAGTCGACACGTCCTCAACCTCTTGGAAGATGGCACGCTGCCCAATTTGGTCTTCAATGATAAAAAAATTCTGCTTTCAGCAAATTCTAAATCAGCAGACAGATCCTGCTGTCGGTAATGGTCTGAGCTGCTGTCACTGTCCCTGGGAGGTTTTCTCTAGGAATATATTTCTTCAAGAGTCAAGCTGATCCGCCAGTGCTACATTATTGACCTAACGGAAGCAGAGCTACGTCCCTGGGCACGTGATCACTTCGGTTGCGCACCTTGGACTATTCTCCTGGATTCTGCTCCATCATATGGCTCCAAAATAACTCAATGCTGGATCCAGGCGCACATTCTAGGGTTCCTGAGCAAAGAAGAGTGGCCCTCGATACGGTCGGATTTGAATCCGTTAAAATTTTCTGTGAAGACTCAGTTCTCCAGGTGTTTTACTTGACATCTTGACGTCTAAACTACATGAATAATAATGGGCTTTGATGTTGTATTAAGTGCTTCGTTTCTTCTGTGAAGCTTTCCAGAATTGATTGAAGTCTATCATAAAAAATACGTAGCTATGTTCAATAAATGCTGTTGATTATAATAAAGTGTCTTTGAGCTATATGCCAATTTAATAAATTTCCTATTCCGCTAATTTAGCACTGAGATGTTTGATAAACATCTGTCGCAATAATAATGGTGGATCCGGTAAAGCGTTGGTGAATTTGCGAAAAAAAAATTGAAAAATGAGCGAAAAAGAATAAACTAAATAACCATAACCACATAAAAATTTCCTCCTACGGGTCAGTAAGGTCATCTTAAACCATGAGCAGATAGATAGATAGATTGAGCTGATTTATGAAATCTTAAATTACCAAAACTACATAAAACATACATTACCAGCCTCAGTCCAGCTATTTCAAATTTCGAATGGCCAAAATTATACATATAAATATCACCTGATTCGAATCTGCTAAGCCAACTTAAATTACCAAATCTGAGTAAAAATTACAGCATGCGGCTTTTTAAACCATTTCAAATCTCAAGTCACCATAACTAAAAAATTACCAATTACGAGGACAACCGCGAAGCCCGAAGTGCACGTATCGCATGTTAGTCAATTTGACATGGGGCGTAGCAGTAATAACAGAAATAAGAAGGGGAAAGAAGAAAATAGTGTCCCTAGTTTAAACAG
>LQNS02000055.1:52698-64459 GCA_001587735.2 Parhyale hawaiensis
CTCTCTCTTTGGTCGCAAGTTGCGGCACCACAGAAGACACCCAGCAGAGTGACTCCACACACGTGGGGTGACGTGAACAACGTCACCTGGACTTCTTCCGAAGACTCTCAAGGTACTCAAAGTATATCCAGATCAGGTTAGCCATTTAAATCTTCCAGAACCAGCTACACTAAAATTACTTCATTCAGATTGGTTAAGCAATCTTAAAGAACAAAAACTACTGTACATAAAAATTACCTCATTCGAATTGGTTAAGCGATCTTAAATAACCAATTAACCTGCATGAAAAATTGCCTTATTTTGATCGGCTAAGCCATTTTGTATCTTAAGTCAGTGATTCCCTATAAAGGGTGTATAGAACCCCATAGACTCCCAGGGGGTTGGCTGTAGACCCTCTTACGGGGTCTATTAAAAAAAAACACCTATTTCTGTCTCTTTGTTTTGTATATAAAGGTTGAAAATAAATTCTGCTAAAAAAAAAATTATGTAGTAGTAACATAATTTATTTTAAATCGATATGCATGATATATGAGTTTTTACACATTTGTAAAACTGTTGAGTTCCCTCAGAGACGATACAAAGCGACCCTAACCAAATCTTACCAGTTCGTAATTTTTGACTTGGTCTAGGTTTCTTGACGTATAAGATTCAACGTTTAAAAATATACAATGCTTTAAAAAAAACTGGGGCAATTTAAGCCAGTGACGGACAGCAGTAAAGTAGAAATGCTTATTAAATAACCTTTCATATTTAGACTATTCCTTAGAAAAAATACTCTAGTACAGGGAATTTTAGTTAATAACTAGACGACCTCTGACACGTTGGGTCATCATCACGATCGTCTTTGCTTTCGCACTAAAGCAGGTGTTATTTAGCTGGTCATTAGGGTGGAGCGTTTTTCAACTTTATTTGATTTTCCCTAGTGGGTAGTTTGGAAACGTTGCCAAATGGGGAGGAAAAAATTGTGATAAATGCATTTTTTCGTAGACGGATATCTTCTACCGCCCCAAGACCCATGAAGTTTTGAATAAAGTGCTCATGTGGGTAAAAAATATATTTTTTTAAGTTTTTTCTTTTGCTTACTAAACAGTAGCTACACATCAGAGAAACACGCACGTAAAGTTTTAGGCAGCCAGTGTAATGCTAAGTGGGTAGAACAGGGCGATGAAGGGCTCCGGGCCTCTCACTAATTCTGCCTGTGAGCTGTGATATAGGGAACCACTGTCATAAGTCACCAATACTACATAAAAAATAACTTACCTGGATTTTTTAACCCATTTTAAATCTTAAATCGCAAAGACTACATAAAAATTACCTTATTCGGATAAGCTAAACCAAATAAGACCTAACTTCACCAAAAGTGCATAAAAAATTACCTTACATTGATCGCTCAACACATTTAAATCTTAAATCACCAAAACTGCATACATATATAACTTATGTGCCTGTCCTGGTGGAACTATACCTTGATAAGTAACAGACATATAATCCCATTCATAAGTTAATAATATACTCTAGACTAGACTTGGTGCGTGACACCTTAACAGAATATTTGGCCTCCCGGAAACTGTTTTATGATTGTAGCTTCTGGGACAGCTAAAAATTTGGAGAACGAAGATAAGAGACGCAACAAAAATAGTGAAAGGAAACTGTTTGCTATGGGCGTGCGTCACTTTGCCCTAAGGCCTTTAATTTTAACAAGAAAGTGCCTACGCTGTGCTGTGATTCACATTAGAGTAGATAACTGAAACTAAAAGAACCATAAATCACATTCCCAGAGAGCAGCCGGGACTTACGATCCAGTTTTCTATGAGCGTCAGTATCATTTAGATACCTGAGAAAGAAAAGAAATTATTGAATGAAAGGCAGAAAGTCATAGTTGACTACTCAGTTTCTGTATAGTAAGCAGTAGACTAGGTAAATTTGCAATCTCGTGCTACATCTGCTTGTGCTAGGGATAAGCCAGTAGTCCTAACTCTATGGTACTAGACCGGGATAATAATTGTAGCACCAATGAAGCTGTGAAAAGCTTAGGGTCATGAAATTAGTTGTAGCACGCATGTAATATAGGGTAAAATAACCTACATTAATCAAGAGTACATGTTAGTCACTCAGTTGTTACATTGACCCCCTCGAGTACCTATAAGTGTCCTCGGATGAAGTCCAAATGACGTTATTCACACCAGTCTACGTGTGGAAAGTTATCATGCTGCAAGTTCTCTCCGGTTGGGTTGTTGCTGACTTTCAACGAGAGAGCCAGAGGCAAATCGCATCCACGGGGTACTTAACCATTAACCGCAGGCTTATCCGTCATTCATTAAAAATGCCTAATAAGCTTTTTAATTTTGTGGCTTTCATATTAGTGGCATTTAAAATGTACCGCAGTATTTTGTTAATCTGTTTTACCCGAGCACTGTGAAGCTATTGGAATATCCACCTCCACCTTTGCTTAAAATGCGAATCTCACAACTCTTTTCAGTCCCCTTCGTGTGTCTGGCAGTAATCCGTTAGTTCACATTCACAGTGATACGTTCCATAATTGTCTAAATATGTTATATTGATGAAACGTTCAGCTCTTCGTTTCTTTGAATCCAAATATAGATGGGCAAGTCGTCTGTGATCCGAAAACGGGTATGAAACTTGAGAAAAACTAGAACGGCTGGTGGGGTAAGACTATCACTCGCGGTGGGAGCAAAGTTCACCGTCATCATTCTTGATGGCCAGTTAATCCTAGCTCCTTTGGTGTGGATCACATTGAGGACACCCCACCAGACTCCCTGCAAAAAATCATGAACATAGCTCAACTCCTTCGACGACTACTTACTGGCTGGATAGACAGACAAATAAATATGTATACGAACTTATATCTTCAATGAAAACATTATATCACCGCTCTTCGTTTCACTCGCGGGTGATAGTTAAAATTAAAAAGTCTAATGTTATTAAGGGCACTACAAGCCTATAACTTCAACATATTAAAGGTATGATAATATAAATTAATATCAAGGCAAGCTCTCAGCTCATTATTATTAATATCATTATTTGTGTCAGTTTTATTTGTAAAATCAAACTTTAAACAATCATTTGCTTAAAATGAGGAAGGCTACAGTAAGCATCTGAGATCTCTTTCACTAAGGGTATCTAGCATCATAGTCAACACTGGCAGACACTAGTTGCTTGCCTTGCTAGTTTCTAGAACTGCGGTTCCCAAACTTTCCGGTGCGTGTACTGGTTCAATTGTACCAAACCTAGAATGACCCCCAGCCCTCTGAATGTACTAATTTCCAGTGACGTACAGTAGATATATCTAATGGATAATCGCAGCAGTGAGGGCAATAAAAACCAACAAAAATGCTTATTAATGTTGAGTCGTGCGACAAAAACTAAATGTAATCAAACAAAGAAAACTCCCTTCATAGAAAAAAAGATTTCTTCAAATTCTGAGACCCTCCATGCAAATGAGGCGCATGACATCTTTGTGGGTCATGACCCGCCATTTGGGAACCACTAATCTTGCGGCTCTAAAACGACGCCATTGCTGTTGTTCGCCATGCACTTACCCGCAGCAGTCTTTGCGAATCCCTCTCGAACAACCAACATCCGGCATTGTTGCCTACAGACTGAAGATTCACACAAAGTAATCAGCCCCACTAACAGCCATTCAGATACCAGTGATCGGCACCAAACCGTTGCCAATAGAACGACTGCTGCGTCTTCCGAGAGCTGTAACTCACGGCGCTACTAGGGAGCGCTTTTCTAGTGGCGTTAGAAAAACTTCACCGCTGTCACAGTAACTTCAGTTGGAAAAGTGGCTTACAAGGAGCTCATAAGCAGCTTAGGCTCTTCAAGTAGACCAGTATTTGCTGTTTGCTTTGGAGCAACGCTTGCTTCGTGTCTTCGCCTGGGGGTCTGATTAGCCACCGGTGGTCGTCTTCTCATCTCGGCGATATCTGCAGCGAGCCAAACGCAGGCTCAAGCACGCAATCCGAAGCATTCGAAGCATAGTGAGCTTTGGTTGTGTTTTGTTGGCGCCCGTTTACTTTGTTAGTTCAATTAAGTTTGTTGGGCAACGCGCTGGCATCGGTAATACAAAAAAGTAGAGGAACATTGTTATAAAAGTAGAGAATTACATGGCCTGCCTCCAACAGGCATCATTTGGGCACTTCACCCGTTATTCTCCAAGCTAGAATAATCCTCGGAAAGCCCGTTAGTATTGTGCTACATGAGAGAAATTCTTGATCTGGCTTTACAATAATAAATCTTCGTTAAGCAAAGGAGAAAAGTTTTTTCTGAGTAACGGACTACAATAAAATAAGTAGAAGTTGTAAGCATCTCTAAAAGCTAGCAGTGAGTTGAACGGAATAGCTTGCCAAATACATCGAGGTGTCAGCCAGCCTGGGAAATAGCTGTGCTGACATGCCAGGTACATAAGACAAACAATGTCACTTGAATTTACCGCACTGACATCGTCCAGTGTTTAGGTCTTGGAGAGGAGCGTTTCGTTTTCTTTCGAAGAAAAATTTGCACGACGGACTCTGTGCTCATCTTTGCTCACTATGTAGCGAGTTTAGTATGGAAAAACTCTACGGACATCGAGACGAGCATTTAAATGTATAATTTTAGTGTTGCGTACTGTTTCTTAATCTATGTACATGCAATTGCACATGCTCATTAGACGCATACACTAATGTTACGATCTTTCATCAACGGGTGCACTAAGTGTATCATGAGGCACATTTTTAAATAGAAGATGAGTCCTAGGCATCGGCTTGCTCTAAGCCGCTCGTAGTCGATATTACGTAAATACGGAAACGTTCGTGCAAGTAAAAATAAACTTGTCGATCATATACTGAGTTGCAACACAATCATTATAATGCTGGCACGTTGCTGCGAAATGGCTGGCGAAGATCATGACACAAGGTTTCTCTTGACAGGATGAAGCAGTTTAGTAGCTGATTCACTACAGTTACGTAGAAAGGTTCAGAATCTGCGGAGGGTGTTACTCCCTGTAGTTATCCAGTCATTTTGTGGACATTTCGACTTTCTGTTCTCCGAATAAAGTTTACTCCAAGTTTGACTATGAAACACAGGAAAACTGCCTACTCTGTACAGTTATTCGTTAACGACACGTGATCGAACTTTTTTTTGTGGGCGATCAACATCTCTTGCGAACAGTCCGACTGTTCAATAGAACCCCAGTTTTCTTGCTTGTCGCTCTAATCTAACTGGACCCTCGAAAATTCTTCTTAATTTAAGCAAACTTTTACGGATCAAATTAAGTTCAAGTAAAAAGTTGACCGCTGGCTTGCCATTACCTTTAGTAAGTTAAATTGCTTTTCAGGGCTCAACTTTCAAAATATCTTATCCCTAAACAGCATGTCAGGCAAGAATATACTATTAAATATATACACCTCGTGCGTTATTAGTATTATGATTTTAATTTCTTCAGTAACGTACTGTACGAGTAGGTATGCTTTTTTTTTATCAGTACTGGAAGTCTCAAGGATTTTTGAGTCACATGTCAAAGAAATATTACTGAGATTATTTTGCTTTAGCTTACTTGATAAAGCCGGATTCTCATAGAAGTCTTGTGTTTTTCCCATGAAGTACAGAGCGTGTGCGTGCGTTGTTAATGCCATGTAAGCAATAGGATAGTGCCCAGCTCTTTTAGTTCTAGGAAAAATTAAAATGATATCCGAAACTTGAGTCGAGACACTCGCTCAATCTGCTCACGTTGTAGCTAACATTTTTGGAATCATTCACACACAAGTTAAGGTGTGTTGACAATGGGTCCAACGAGATTGCCGAACCCTTTGTACTGCTTATGGGGAATAGAACGATGTAAAGTGACTCCATATATATACCCTCAGAGTACTGCTAAGAAGAGGCGCCACCAAGTGAGATGAAGCGACTAGTGGTGGTGGTGATGGTGCTCGCGGGCCCGTTACTGCAGCAGGAGGGAGTGCAGGCCCAGGACGTGCAATTGGGGCTCTGCAGCGGGTACCAAACTGCCCCGTCTTTTGATGAAGCTTACATCGCTAAGGTAAGTTTCTTAGCATGACTTTCCACCACAGATTGAATCCTTAACTTTTAAATTTGCTAAAAAAAAGCATCGCAAGTAATCACTTAGATAAAGTTCACTGTTGGTGGGCAGATGATACCGTATGGGTGGAAGGGTTGTAACTTATGCGTTCAGTACATTTTCTAATGTTGTATGACACACCTTCTTCACTGATTCAAAACGCTCAGGTACTTTATTCCAAAACCATCGTGTGCATAATAAATGCAGCCTGGCTCCGTGGCCGAGTAGTAGCTACGGACAGTTTGCCTACCGGATACATATGTGCTCCCGGGCAACTTACCTATTGAGCATTTTATTATGTTTACTGGATACGACATTTACTTATTGAATATTTACCCCTTTATTTAGTTCTGACTTAAGTTGATCGTTTTAAATAAGAGTCCGTGTTTTCATTTGTTTCAAATAACACTTCTCAAGAAAACCTTGTGGGCTCAGCATCCTCATACGTCAGTTAGCGCAGTACTTTCTTTGTACTCCCTGAGAAGAGAAATTTCCTCCACCGATGTTTGTTATATGTCATAGAATCATAAATGTTTGCATTAGATTTGGAACTTGATTGTTATTGAGTTAAGATGGTTGAGCCTTTGCTGGCTTAGCGGTTTGCTTGACCACATCTAGCTGCCAAACCTCTTTGCCAATGGACAAACTGGCACTGAACTTGTTCTGAAGCAGCTACTGCTGATGTTCAAATGATCATGATGGAGAATGAATCTTGAATGAAAGCTAAACTCCTAACAAAGAAAGTAAATACGAGCATCGAATTTTGTCAATAGGATGACATACGAAAGTAATTCATCACGTAAGCAATCCTCAGTAGCGATCAAATGATGCCAAATTCGAGCGTAAAGTTCGATAAAAATATTATCTAATAGGTGGAGGTAAATATCGTCGACCTGTGTGAAAAAGATACACTTTTTTAGCCAATCACAAATTGTATTCATGAAACGACAACGAATTGTCAAATTGACCAGAGCAACGTAAAGTGCACAAACATATCCATTTGAATAGCGACAATGATGGGATTTTTTTACATTCTTCACTTTGACACAAACAACTGGAATGAAAGACATGCTCTCTGTCTACTCTGTGTGCAGATGCAGCAATATGAAGAAGGCTACACCTTCCTGCTCTCCACAGGAGACTTCAGCGGCTGCAAGAAACTCAAGTTCTACCCAAACGCTACGTACTTTCTCGAATATGTCTCCCTGTAAGTCCTTTTTTAACTACAGACTGTAAAGGGCTTAGCAAAAGTGATAACTTACCAGTGCATGCAGTACCTCAATATATGTCGTGTAGTAATAAATGGAAATTCGAGAGTTCACGAGCTAATTTCCTACCCAAAAATAAATTTTTTAGACAATATGTCCCAGCAATGATAGGCCAACTGCTATAGTGACAACATTTTTTGTAATATGTCGTCATTATTCCTTTCGTTACTGACAGAATATTTATATACAAGCATTAATCTCCGATTCTTTTAGCCAGTGCGGTATTTTTTCTTCATTTTTTTTTAGCATTTCCAAAAGGCATTATTTGCAATCCTTTTATCAATTCTTGCAGCAGCAATTTCAATGCGTTATTGCAGCCAAAAAGAATCTTTTATGTGCTCGGAAAAATAAACTTTTGCAAGAACAGTGTCCGTAATGAAGCGTGTGAGGAGGATGTTCAAATGTGTGAGGAGGATGTCCAAATATGTGAGGAGGATGTTCAAATGTGTGAGGAGGATGTTCAAATGTGTGAGGAGGATGTTCAAATGTGTGAGGAGGATGTTCAAATGTGTGAGGAGGATGTGCAAATCTGTGAGGAAGATGTTCAAATGTGTGAGGAGGATGTTCAAATGTGTGAGGAGGATGTTCAAATGTGTGAGGAGGATGTTCAAATGTGTGAGGAAGATGTTCAAATGTGTGAGGAGGATGTTCAAATGTGTGAAGAGGATGTTCAACTGTGTGAGGAGGATATTCAGGTTATTTGACTTATCCCCTTCTCAGGATTTTCAGAGTTTGATGAAGTTTCCGCGTCATAAAAGTACCGTAAGCCTGCTCCTGCTCACCATCATGTTTCTGTTTTTTATTTTTTTTTTAGTCAGGGAGTGCTGTGCTCTCGTTCCTACGTAACCACAGCATGCATTCAGCTGTTTGGCATAGCTTCAGCTGACCTTTCAAAACTTTAACCCAACTAAGATTGGCAAAGAGCACGAAGCTAAAAAAACCCTGAAGTAAATCAATATGCAGTGTAACCACAAGGAATGCATAATATCACACAGTATTATAGCTTCATTGGGACAGTTGATCTCTATGTCATTACATGAAATAATTATTTAACCTTTCAGGAGCGGAGAATTAAGGAACAGCACCGGACCCTACTCTGCCCAGCCCCACTCATTCACCACAGGAGCTACTATCTCCCT
This sequence comes from Parhyale hawaiensis, assembly GCA_001587735.2. NCBI lineage: Eukaryota > Metazoa > Arthropoda > Malacostraca > Amphipoda > Hyalidae > Parhyale > Parhyale hawaiensis. The sequence continues at coordinate 61,188 of LQNS02000055.1, forward strand.
ATCCTCTGTTCCACCGGGAGGTGAGTTTTCTTACTACCGTTGCTGTAGCACCTAACATGCTCAGCACCTCTTCAACACCAGATCAGCACAGTTTTAGCACGTAACCTCTTCATTTTGTGCACCACTCACAGTGGCGGGAAGTAAGCAAACGAAAGTGAGCCTAGTACGGAGCCCTAACGCAGGAACAACACCGATCAAATGAACTTCTTGAGAAATGTGTTGACTGGGGCACAAGGTTGTCAGCAGCCCGATAGAGAAACTTTGTTCAGAAAGATGTGAGTATAAAACGTTGACGCACACATCCCTATTTCTTTGGTCATTAACAATAGCGCCTTTATATGGGACGTCAATGGATTAAACAAAAGATGAGCACAAATTAATCTATTTTAGGTAAGAGGCAACTGGTCCCTTGGGATTCTCAGACACACAATCCTCCCAGACACTGAACTAGTTCAGTCTAGAGCACATGAGTTGCAGAGTCAGAATCGGTGGTGCCAGGAGTCGGAGTCGAAATGAAAAACGGACTGGAGTAGGACTTGGACTTACTCCATCCAACTCTGCAACCCAGCTTAAACTAATAATTAGGTCTTGAAATACTGAAAAAGAAAGCAAAATTCAGATAGCAATAAATTTATGCACATTTTCTTGAAGTTTCTTGATTACTCCATTATAGAAAGAATTTATTTTCATCTCGCAAACAAATATACAGTGCAATAGTCAAAGCCCACCCAGTGCAATAGCACTTATTACACGTATTACATTTTCCGTGTAAGTGTGATGAATTTAGGAAAGTGCTTTGAACTATGTATAGCAATGAAGGAACGTTAGGCACCATAATAATTATACAATAATTAAACAACAACTTATATTCTACATCTTTGATGCTTACGACCAGAGAATACTTTTTGACAAAAAATTGTCAACAAGTTCATTAATTAGAATTCAAGCTGGTTGTCAGTTAGTTTTAAGTACGGTAAGTCAACAAGTCAATAATTCTAAAAATATTAATAACAATATCAATAACAAAGCCGGAATACCAAAAACAAAAAAAAAATAATTTCTAAAGTAGTAAAGAACAAAGATCGCACACCTACGCGTACACTCTCTAGGAACTGTTATTATTTTATAGATAGACGTAGTTTGAGGTTCATACTGCTTAGTGCGTTTGATTGACCAGTAACATTAACATTACCAGGCTTGACTTGCCCAGAACATCAAACAAAAGCATTGGATTTGTCACTTGGAATCGGGTTACAAGTGTTTGCAATATAACAGCCCGATTAAATTGATTGAGTCTACTGAAAACTCCATTTCGTGGAGAAAGATTGAGTTTTTGGCAGTCTGAATGGTAAGCGATTAAGGGCCAATGCCTGAAACTCGATTTAACAGGTCGGAGCCAACGCACCTCTCCCATGTTCCGAACAAACCGAGCGTCGAAGTCATAGTATCGTTTTCCAGAGGAACGCACCCCGGCAACCTACAACCGTTACCATGACTCCATTCAACGCATATATCACTAACACCAGCGAGTGGTCATTGCACGAGCTTAAATACAAAATTTTAATGTGCACGTACAGCGCTACTCTTTAACCCGTTCCTCCCACCCTAACAACCACCCCCCCCCCTAAAAAAACGAATGAATTAAGCTGACGCTTCCTTGGAATGAGCGTGGTAACGTTTGAAGCAACCTGTTCGTTTGATTGGAGAAGCCGATGAAATTTTCCATAGAATTTTGTTCCGTGACACAATTTCTCAGGTAGTCTCGATACTGATTTAGGTTATAAATCTAATCCTCTCTAGACACACAGAGGTATTCCTTGAGTAGAAACGGCAATTGATGTGTTGTATGTCCGCGGAACACAGCGCCGAAGAACAAAGCTAGTCGGGAAATATGAGGAAGATTAGAAGGAAAATCATTGGCAATAGTAGGAAAAGGGGTGGAGGCAGAAAAGGTTAAAATGAAAAATACTCCGAAGGCCTGTGGCTAATTAAGGGCAGGGTAACTTATGGACTATCTTGGGTTGAGCGACTTTTCATAACAGAGGAACTGCAAACCAAATGCTATTCTTATTGTCCATCCTGTGCTCCCTAAAGGGTGTTAGTATTCGTATGAAATCAGCGTTAGTAACATACAGTGCTTTTATACACCTAAATTTAAAACTGAATACATAGAATTTCGTATTTAGGGCAACACGAACAAATAACGCCTATATTATTGTAGCATAAGGCCTTGTATAGGTGGAGATTTCAATGAACTAATGGCAACAATCTTAAACGAAAGAGCCATTCATTACTTCAAAACGTGGCCCCTGCACCAAACTAGATGGAATCACCATCATTTTCTATGCTACGGTTGAACAGATGCTGTGATGCTTTGACATTCCCCTGTATACTTTTGGAAATTTCTTCATTGCAAAGCGCCTTAAAGTTGGTCTGACGTGTTTATCCGTCTGGCTGTGTGTGTCCCATCATTTAATTAAATGTTTGCGCTCCATGTGGGCTCCTCACACCGGAAGGAGGCTCCTGCCTTTCAGTCCGTCAAATTACTGGAACGAAAATAGTTCTTAGGTATGGTGGATCGGTACCACCTGCAAGAACTAAATACGTACATTAATTAGCAACTGCCCCAGACCTAACTGCGAGAGCTGGCAAAGTGCAGGTGTACGTTATTTCCACCCCTCAATCATACCGCGGTCCTCGATGTAAAAAAAATTGAGGTATCGACAAGAAATTTACCACACTATTGAATGACTCGATTAGCTTTCGCTGATGATGTGCAGCGCAACTGCTACACTAAAGCTACTGAAGAGGAAATTTTAAAATACTTTTTGCCAGAAGATGAGATTATTAGATCAGATAGGTGGCAGCAGACGAAGAACCAACAGGCCCATTCCCAAAGAGACACCGGAACTTGCACCCCGGCCCTCTATGAGCTATTGCCATTATGTTAGTAGAATATAGAGGACTTGAGAAAAGAGAAAAAAAGGGGAAGAGTCCCTGCCAAAGAGACGATCATGAATGCACGCAAGCACGATCGAGAGCCGCTGATATGCGAAGCTTGGAGATGTCAAACTGTGTAGTTAGAGCGGGAGAGAGAAGAAGACGGATTAAGGTGGCCTTGGAAGCTTTGGCCGTTAAGAGTTTGCCACTCCTGGAGGAGGAGTTCTTAGCTGTGGAGGATGTCTCTCCCAATGTATGTCAAGACGATTTTTAAACGCGTTGACTGACTCCGCACTAACAACATCGGAAGGGAGTCTATTCCAAATGCTGAC
>LQNS02000056.1:23931-36351 GCA_001587735.2 Parhyale hawaiensis
CCTTCCCCAGTGTACCGCTCAGCGATTTCCTCCCTCCATCGATCTGCCGTGCAAGCCTCACTAGACCACCTACCCGCTAACAGGGTTTTGGGCTATGCCCCGCCGGAGATTTCGCCCGACGAGGCGGTCCTCTCTCGTGCGGCGCGTTCCACTCTTATCACAGTTGCACTCAGGTTTCTGCTCTGCCCTAATGTCATACCGCCATAGGATCGGAGTGGCGGTTTCCGACTCCTGCCCCGATTGCCACCGCGCCCCCATACCGTCAACCACCTGTTTTAGTGTCCCGCCCACCCTACCGCCCTCCTTCCTACCTCTCTGTGGGACAGCCCTTTGTCTGTGACTGACTTGTGTTCCCTGCCTTCCTTCTCATACCTTCCGCCACACGCCCGACTCTCTCCGGAGCCGCCCCCTACGTAACCACAACAACAACAACATCGCCTCAAAAAATCATGAAAAAAGGAGGTTGCCATGTTCAAGACTAACTTGTTATGTTTACCACTACTGAACACTCATTTCAGTGTTTATTGAATTGTTTTGGTTAAAATTTCTTGGTTTTGGACGTTTAATAACAATATTCCTGTTCACTTGTATTTGTTTCCTCTTTATGACGTTTTTATTAGCTTCTTGCATAAACTGAGGTAACAGTAAAAAACTCGCAAATAAGCAAATTGTATGATAAACTTAACCAATGCCTAAATATTTTTTTTTACAAATGCTGTTTATATTGGCAACATAGCCATACATTTAGTTAACATTGATATTTCAAAGTTTGACACTCATCTTGAAAAATTAAGTAAAGAAATTCTATTTGCATAATGAAAGGTAACGCACTGTAGATATTAGCGAACGAGACGATAGAGAACTCCATTGCAAAGCATCATTCACTGAAAAATGGAATATTGGCTGTTTTTGTGGTCTAAATAGGTTAAATATGGCTGTAGCTATACTGTGCCTTTATAGCCCAGAGTGGAATATTGTCTAGGTTTCTGTATTATTATTTTTTTAAGAGGGAAGGAGGGAGAAAGAGACTTGCTAACTGATATCCTACTGTCAGAGCTGCGCTGCAGAACTATGGGTGCCCTTTTGTACTAAATGTACAATATTTTCTCAAAACATTGTTTATAAAGTTGATTATGATCGTTGTGGAACAGTCACGGTAAAGAAAGACTGATGATTCTGTTTTCCTTTGCAGTTCCCATAAGTTCGTGCCTGCGCTCTACTTCTGCTGCTGCCCTCCACTTGCCTGCTGAGAGCGGCAGTCTTTGCCTGCATGACAGCTTCAGTGTGAAGGAAGAACCTGCTGAGAACGACGGCATTCCCTGCCTCAGTGAAGTTGTTTATGTGAAGGCAGAAGATTTTTCTGAAGAGTGCGCAGCTGCTTGTTCGGATGACGGAGATGCTGGTAGGTTGACAACCATTAACTGATCTAAATGAGTTAGGATTTCAGTAGCAGCACTGAATTTCTGACGCAATGTAACTTATTTGTACGTAAGTCATTTACATTTGGACCTCATAACACGAATAAACGCTGACCTACGTGGTATGATGTAAGTTCGTGTTGTGAGGTAGGCAAGTATTACAGAAAATTGGCATTCGTGGGGTAACTAGCTGAATACTTAGGCGTGCAGCAATAAGTCTTCAATATAATAAAGACGGGTGTGCATGTATCAATTGCTAGTTTAAAATAATATATAATTTGTATATATGTTGTTGATTATCAGTCAGTTTTCTGTCGCATTTTAGGAAAACAGAGCCGAAAATAAGGTTAGGTTGCGGAATGCACTTGCACATGAATGCACTTCTTGCATTGACAAAGTTGAAATCAAAGCCCTGATGATAACTGAAGCTTCCCGTAACCTAAGCGCGTTTTTTATTGAGATGTCTCCTGTAGGCCTGTACCTCTAGTCTCAATATGACGAGTTTGCAAACTCGAACATTTCTTCTTCGTCTGCGGTATTTTTTAAAAGTATAGTAATAAAGGACTCCACAAAGTTTTCTATGGCTATATTAAAGTTTGAATCATTCTCTTGCATTGCTTCTGAATGACGAACTGCGGCTTCCTAATCGGCGGCTGTTGCCTCATTCAAGGACTGCTCTACAAGTTATTTAATTTCGGCTATCTTGAAATTATTTTTTGCAATTCTGGTTTTACTTTTGTTAAAATCAATTCAATGGGATTATATTGGCAGTGGTAGGTTGTAATCTTACCACTCGAAGGCCATTTTCGTTTGCCATTTTTTCTAATTATGTTTTCTTTCTTTATATGAAACGTTCTTCTCCATTTCGAGTAATCCTGCTCTGAAATAATTTTCGCCGACGCCAAAACCTTTAAAAAGCAGCCAGGCTTTTATTTCGTCTTTTCGCCGCGACAAAACAGGACTTTTTCGGCTCTGAACAGAATGGTGCGCTGCGTTATCCGTAACAATAGTTGAATTTGTACCTTCTCCTACAAGAGGTTTGTACCCTGTTGCCCTTCCTGCAGATGAATCCTGCCAGCATTTTCCTACCGTGTAGTTCTGGATTAGCCTCGTCTCGTCACGATACACAATGTTGATTGCATTTGCATCTGATTTTTCAATTTTATGTTTGCTTTGAGAAAGTTTGTCCTCTGCGCCGCAACCACGCTTCTCCCGAGCAAAAAATATCAGCAGTACACTTTGCAAAGACTGTTTGCTGCCGACATATTCTATTTTATTACCGTGTTTTTTTTTTTTTATTGAACGTTGGTGTTTCCTTTCTCTTGTTCCGTACTCTGATAAGACTCTTCTCTGTGAACATCCTCATTAAAATCATTAAATTTTGCATTTCGCTCCAAGGCATTGTCATCCTTCATTCTGGTTAGTGATGAAAAGCGGAAAGGCTCTCCCTCCTTCACATTTCTCTGTTTGGTAGTGCAAATTTTGCATATTGTGCTCACAGTCTCATTTGTCGCTTTTGCTGTTGTTCTTGCAATTGCTTTAGACGGGTCTAACATAGGTCTTTATTTGCCTTTTCTTGCCAGAAGTACCGTACTGGTGCGCGCTGTAAACGAACGATTTCCGTGGCTTCCCTATGTAAGTGACGTGATTTTAACACTGCTTGCTTCTTCGTCTGCCGTTGTGACGGGGTGAGGTATGCAACTGACCAGGTGCACGGCGAACCACGACCGGAAGGGAGTTGGGCAAAGCACCTCACACGAATAAGAAGATGTGGCAACAATGTAGGAATTTCTAGAAAAGCTCCTGCCAACGTACCAAGATCGCAAAAGTTATAAATGAAATAAAAATTTGTAGCTTAATACATATCAGACCATTTTAATGAAAGAATATTTTACTAATATAAGTTACCCATTTTTTGCTTACATTACATTTGTTTTCTTCTATCTTCAATGAGTACAGATTACTCATTTGACTCTCGCGCATTTCTTGGAACCGCAACCAAACTGTCGTTTCATTCTGATCCGACTATAGTTATCACCCGCGAACGAAGTGGGAGAGGTGACAATGTTTTCGTTGAAGATGTAAATATGTAACCATTCAGTATATCGTCGTTTGGGATAAAAGTGCCATAACTGAAAAATTGGGCATTGATTTATTGCCACCGTCCGCGTCAAGTTGTGCTGGTGACAATAACGCCATAACTGAGTCTGTATAAGTGGGCGCTTGAGAAAGGTTATTCTTTGAGTGATGGTTAAGGAAACACGGCGATACTAAAACTATTTTCGCCTCTCCTGATAAATATCAATTTTTGAGTTATGACACTTATCGCAAACGAGCAAAACAGTATATATGTATACTGGTGTCGTTGTCTGTGTTGTCTGTCCACCCAAAAAGTGGTCGAAGGAGTCGAGCAATGTTCATAATTGTAAGGAGTTTAGTGGTTCGACATAGATGTGACCCATGCCAAAAAACTGGTCCTATCTGGCCATCAAAAATTACTGTGTTACATTTGCCTCCACCGCGGTAGAATGTCTTACGCCATGAGGCGTTCTATTTATAAAGTGATTTGCACTCACTGCGGAACACTTGCAGTAAGGATCTGCTGGGAATCCTGTGATGATTTTTTCATTTTCCAGGCCCCATAAGTTCTCGCTTTGCATCTACTTCTGCTGCTGCCCACCACTGGCCTGCTGAGAGCGGCAGTGCCTGCCTGGATGACAGCTTCACTGTGAAGGAAGAACCTGCTGAGAACGACGGCATTCCGTGCCTCAGTGAAGCTCTTTATGTGAAAGCAGATGATTTTTCTGAGCAGTTTGCAGCTGCTAGTTCGAATAATGGAGATGTTGGTAGGTTGACAACAATTTAAAACGACCAGAATGACCATGGATTTCAGTAACAGAACTGTATATCTGACGCGGTGCAACTTTTTGTACAATAGTCATATGTTGTAAAAATGTGTGAAGGACTGAGCAAATTGCTACTAGAATGTTGCATCATTTAGAATTTAAGATTTTGCATTAGATACGTAAGCATGGAAAGAAGCAGAGCGCCGTGAGGGGTTCTTACCTTCTTCAGAGATGAGAGAAGAGGAGGCGGGTCATTTGAATCTTCCATCGAATTAGCGCCATAGTTCTTGATGACCCGTGGTTGGCTGCAGCCGCACTTACTTTTATGGGGTTAGTGTGCCAGTATCCGCAGCACGAACCAATGTGTGTTTTTGGATTTCCCTACTCAGGGTGTGATCAAGTTGACTGTTCCTTTGCTCTTCATAGGTCTTATTCATGCGGCCTTCCGATGAGTCCAGCTTGCCGATTAGAGGGAAAGGCTCTACCCTTAGTATGTGTGCTATTTTCTGTATCACTGTAGCTCTCCGAAAACAAAGATCGTTGTCTCTTTGGCGCCGCAGAAGTAAATATATAGTAGCGAAAGACTTACGTAGATGACGTCTTCTACCGGCGGAGCGAATCGAAACTTCCATTGGGCGCAGCCGCTAGGTCTAGCCAATAGGAGATATGCAGTTACCGGTGGAAGGAGTCGAAGCTGCTAGGTCTGGCCAATAGTAGCAAGTAGGTGACCGGACATATGAGTACACGACAAATGCTCACAGTGACCAAAGCCCACACGACAAAACCGCACACGTTAAATGCGCACCTAATATTTTTTCGTTTTACTGCTTCCTAGATGGCGCTGCATTGTGAATTGAAAGACTACAAGTACAAAGAATTACCAGAATCTTCTCCAGAGATTCTAGAACTAATACGCTGCTTTAGAGGTAGTGTGGCCGGCTGTGAGGAAGTGAAGTGGCCAAAAACAAACATACATTCTAAATATATGTATTGTGTTGTTGATCCTGTCAATTAGTGTGTTCGATTGAAGGGTTTAACTATTTCGACAAATGGTTACGCGTGCAAAATTGTTTGAATTCTAGGTTAGAAGATTTTTAAACAGCGTAAATGATAACGGTGATAAATTGCCTCAGGAGCGTACAAAGTTTTATATGGTTTTGCTTATTTTGTGCGCTAAAATAGATTTTGGAATCATTCTCAGCGATGAGTTCACTATAACCTAATTTTTCTAGTTCAAGCCTGTTCTTTTCAAGCCTTTAATCCCTACGATCGTTCACGGCCAGAATTCGAGGCATGCAGGATACAATTACCACAAACGACTTAGCTGTTTCCCCTTCTATTCTATATAGCGAAGATTTGAGCGATTCACAATCCTCTATGTTATTAAAATTCTGGAACGTATCACTGTCAACGTGAATGAGTGGATTGATGCCAGACACTCTGAAAGAACTGGAAGGACTTATGATATTCGCATCCCAAGCAGAGATGGTGGAAAGCAGTTGCCACAAAATATTCTAAGAACTTTGCTGTACGGGGAGAGAGATTGTTTAACAAAATGCCTCGGCAATTCGAAACGCCACTGATATCAAAATTGTACAGTTCAAAATTTTGCTGGATTCTCATTTAAAAAGAATATCAGATAAATCAGCAGTCAACGATTGCGTGCACTGTGGAGACAATTCGCTGCTGGCTCTCTCTTTGGTCGCTAACTGCGGCACCACAGAAGACACCTAGCAGATTGACTCCATACACGTGGGATGACGTGAACAACGTCACCTGAACTTCTTCCGATGACCCTCAAGGTAGGTACTGTAGTAGAGTTGTTAAATACGTTGGAAAGAGCATTCTTATTAATTCCCTCATAGCTCATCCACCTCATATTGCTGTTCGCATACACGCTGACTCTTGCGATGTTCCTGTAAAGCTGAATGATATGAAAGTGTTGGGAGACTGCATCTGACCAATTTACACTATATACGCATTACAGAGTCATTGTGCATTCTTTAATAGAAACATCGGTTGAACGACAGTCAGGCAGCTTTCCCGTTGAGCATCGTAAAATGAAAAGGTGTTGGATTAATAGCATAGTTCCCTTATATCGTAACATGTTTTGTTTTCGGTCATTATTTTTTTTTTCGTAATTTTCTGGTAACTCGTATATAGGTTTTGATTAACTGCTTATTTATTACACACTCATATATGTTGACCAGCTTAGGTTTGAGAATCGAGTTTTAATAATAAACTTGAGGTAAAGCCTAATAACAAACAACGATTAATTGCTTTTATTTTTCGGCGTGGATGGTTGCAAAATCGTCAGTAGCAGCGGCTACAGTGGTGGAATGTTTTTTTACATTTTTTTTGTTTTCGTATCGTCTATCAGTTAGGCTTGTTTTTACTTTTGTTTTGTGCCGTGAAGAGAAGTTGCTCTCCTCTTTAGGTCAGTTCTTTCCTTTCCTACCAGTAGAAACAGTAAAGATAATCCTTAAGGCCGGTTCCACTTGATGAGCTGGAAGCCAAAAATGTGGCTGGCAGCCAGTCTCCACGCCTTGCAAGCATACCTGATCGGCTTGCAAGCTTGGCTTGTAGCTTGGCTCTCAAGCCAGTTGTTGTTATGCTTGCATCTCAGTTCCCAGTTGACTGCATGGATGATGGCGAACCGCCGGACACTTGCTGCTGCCAGGCGCCAAAAACGAAAAGTGTGGGTGAAGCCGCTGTTGGCGCGAAGGGCAGAGAGAGGAGAGTACCGGTCACTAGTGCACTGGTAGGCCCACATTTCTGCTATCACTTTGAGCTTCGTGTCGTCAGGATGCTGGTTGTCCCATATCGCGGTGAATTTTACCACCTCTTCACACAGGTGTTCAAATCTTTCTCCAGTCAACTACCACTTTTGGCGCCGTTTTACATTAGAAATACAACTGTAATATTCATTTAATCACCTGAAATTCAACAAGACTGATGTGGCTACCAGTAAAAAATAAATTGATTAATTTTTTGCTGGCTGCCACCTGAAGGGTACAAGCACACAGCAAGGAATTAAATTTTTAACTGGGAGCGCGTCGATGATCGGCTACCAGTCTAAAAAACGAGCTGCCAGTAAATTTTGAGCTGCAAGCGTGTTTATTGGCGGCCAGCCACATTTTTGGCTTCCAGTTCATCAAGTGGGGAGCGGCCCTTACTTGTGCTAGGATGTGCTGCCAAATGAGTTCTCTAAATGTATTCATCCCGAATATAGGTGGCAAGACGTTAACTAAAGATATTGAAAGTTATCAAAGTTAACTAAAAGCTAGGCACTGCTAAAATGAATTACAGGAAATCTATATACGCAGTCAAACGATAGAATAGTAGGTGCGCATTTGTCTGTGTGAAGATTTGTCATGTGTGGTTTGTCGTGTTCGCATTTGTTCTGTGCGCTGCTGTCATGGAACCGCTATGCAGTTACTGGTGGGAGGAGTCAAGCTGCAGCAAGCCAAAGTCCAGCAGTTATGTCCGATCTCACTTGAGTTTTACCCAGTATACTCGCTTTTGCTGGCAACAAAAAGGATTCTAAAAAGCCCGCTCCCACCATGGGGCGTAATTGCTTACACTCTGCGAGCCTTGTGCTCGTCTACTCCAGTAATCCTAATGCAAATGATGACCCCTAAAATAACGAAATACCACATTTAAAATATCGAGCTTTTGCTCTGCAGGTTCCCAAACTTTGTTTGCTGCCGAGCTGCAGCAAGTGCAGCACGTGCGACTAATAAAGCACGTGTGATCAACCGGTGCAATAACTTTCATAACTTCATAGCATGAGAAAAGCTAAGCTGGAAGCCTGCAAACAGAGCATTCATGATTGTGACCCTCCGTTCATTGTCAGGCAAGCGCTCCTCCGCCCCTCTCAAACCAAATATCTCTTGAACACCACACGTTTACCCCCAGTGGCGACATTTCTAGAGGCTTCTACGAGCAATTCACCTTCGCCTCTCCGCCGATCCTAATCACCTTACCCAAACGGGCCAGACGCCTCTTTCGAAAGCATCATCTCATTGATCATTGTTTCACCCTTTCACCCCCTCTCAAGTTCGGGAGGCCATTGATGCCTCAGGAACCTCTACAGCTGTAGGCCCATAGTAGTTCTCTATTTTACACATTAAGCACCTTGGTCCTCGAGGTCTCCTCTATCTGACCCGATTATACAATCTCTCCCTTGCTCACGCCGACCTCCCCGCTCTTTGAAATTTAGCAATCATATAGCCATATTCAGGGTTCCCAGTCTTACCTGGAAATCATGGAAAAATCAGGGAAAACGAAAAGAGTGCTTTAAATCATGGAAGGGTCATTGAATTTCAGACAAAATTGTTTAAATTTTGTCTAATCCTGGAAAAACCATGGAATTTTATTATCCAAAGATGCAAACTTTTATTTCATGTTTTGACCCAGAAGAGATCCTTGGCTATGATATCTTTTTAGTGTACTTGTGTGATCGTGATACATTGAATAGCAACAGGGAATAGCGCCCCTTTGCCTCCAGAGCTGTTTCTCCTCTGACACCATAATGTGGCCTAAATTTGCAGTATTGTGTAAAAGCTGAAGTGCTTGTGCACACCTTGCCTTCAGCGTCATTTCTCTAGAAATGAGATATAACTACCTGACTGTATGTTTGCCTTACTGGCTATTCGGTAATCATTTTTTCCTGCATCAATTACAATGGAAAAAATTGTAAATTACAATAACATTAACATTGTGAAGTAACATTCAGTACTCCAGGCCATTTTATTCCTTTGTGATACTTTCCTATATTCATATTGAACCTGGGTTATCAATGCACCTTTCAGGAAATTGAGTTGAGTATGTCCTATAGTTTTCACTGGCCGTGTTATACTGTTTACTGCTAATACCTAATTCTGAAACGAATCGTCGGATCACTATATTTCAACACAAAGCCTATTACAACTGTAACGAGCCTTTCTTTCTCGTGTCTGGTGTATGGTGTAGTTTGCTCGCCCAGTTTACAAAGAAGGATTTAAACAAAGATGGTTTCATCCTTCTTCTATTAGTTTGTAAATCTGCACACAAGATAGAATGGATGTAAAGCAAAGCTAATGAAAGCAGGGCATTTAAATATTAATTACTTTCAGACAAGTTCTCGGTTGCATATTATCAGATATTTGCAAGAATATCATTCTTACACGTAGCGTTTTACAGAGGCTATTCTTAGAAATACTTACATCGGTGGTAGAATATCGGTTATCGCAAGTTACAGCCTAGCCATGACAGCTTGCTCTATCGTCATTGTAACTATACTAACTAGAAGAGAAAAAATAAATTTATTAGAAATGACCGTAAAACCAACTACAATACGATTTAGTTTCGGAAGAAAGCTCCATCTAATTGTTCCTAAAATACTATACTTTATCAAAGGCACGCCCCATACGAACACTAGAGAACAGCAGGTCGGAACAGAAGAGGAATCACAGAAAGCAGCACCGGCAGGAGCGTAATATAGATAGAAGCGAAGCAGGTGTGAAGGAAGGGAACGCGTAAGAAAGGCCTAACGAAGGGTTCCACTGGGGCTGCGACTTCAGAAGGGCGTAAAACGTTAGTTACTTATGTACCAAATAAAGAAAAAATTGTATAATAGAAAGGTTACTCTATCATCTTTGATTATCTTCAGTTTGAAATGGAAAAAGTTACCTACAGTTTACTCTCGTCAGTTAAGTACTAAGTTATTCGTACGAAGGTTCACCTACGGCGCCCGGTAAGGGCGGAGCAAGTTCGATACGCTATAGAAGTACTATCAGCACCTAACAGAAAAAAAAACCTATGAAAACCCTACAGAATCTTTACAAATGTCTCATTATCACGACCAACACTTTCACTTCACTGTGTAGCACTATCTTATAAACTAATAATAAGCTAGAGATGCCCCGGCATCTCACGCGAAGGTCAGAACGGAAAATGAAGTTACACAGCCTAGAAACTAAGGTAAGTGGCAGTGCGACCCCGACATGTACGCGACACAAGACTCGTGCGTACACGAGATTGAAGATGCACAAAGGCAATACAAATAGGGTTTGCCAATAAGTTCTAAAGAACGTGATGAACAATACAACAACCCTACCTAATTTATGGCCCACATAGCATATTGCTATACCTATGTGTTTACGCAGGCGTCTACTCGTGTATATTAAGCCCATATTATTCTGAAGCAAGGAAATCTCATCAACACATTCGGACGACGCGCCAATGTTGCCAGGTCGTTCAGGCGGTAGTATCTGTAGACCGGAGCCGAAATATCTGTAAAGCGGAGTCAAAATATCTATAGACCGGAGCCGAAATATCTGTAGATTAGATTAGATAGGCGGCAGTAGACGAACCAATAGGCCCATTCCCAAAGAGACACCGGAACATACGCCCTGGCACTCTATGAGCTATTGCCATTATGTTAGTAGGATATAGAGGACAGGAGNCGGAAGCCATGTTGAGTGTCGGATATGAGTTGCTGCATCCTCAGGTGGTCAGTGATGCGCTTTTTCAACAGTCGTTCGATGATTTTGCTGATGACCGAAGTAAGACTGATTGGTCGATAGTTGCTTGGACTTTTCTTATCCCCTTTCTTATGTATCGGCCCATAGTAGTTCTCTATTTTACACATTAAGCACCTTGGCCTTCGAGGTCTCCTCTATCTGATCAGATTATACAATCTCTCCCTTGCTCACGCCGACATCCTCGCTGTTTGAAAATCAGCAATCATAATCGCCATATTCAGGGTTCCCAGCCTTAAATGGAAATCCTGGAAAAATCAGGGAAAACGAAAAGAGTGCTTTAAATCATGGAAAGGTCATTGAATTTCAGACAAAATTGTTTAAATCATGTCTAATCCTGGAAAAACCATGGAATTTTATTATCCAAAGATGCAAACTTTTATTTCATGTTTTGACCCAGAAAAGGTCCTTGGCTATGATATCTTTGTAGTGTTCTTATGTTATTGTGATACATTGAATACCAACAGGGCATAGCGCCTCTTTGCCTCCAGAGCTTTTTCTCCTCTGACACCATAATGTGGCCTAAAATAATAGTATTGTGTAAAAGCTGAAAGCTGAAGTGCTTTTGCACACCTTGCCTTCAGCGTCATTTCTCTAGAAATGAGATATAACTACCTGACTGTATGTCTGCCTTACTGGCTATTCGGTAATCCTGTTTTCCTGCATTAATTACAATGGAAAAAATTGCAAATTGCAATAACATTAACATTGTGAAAGAATATTCAGTACTCCAGGCCATTTTATTCCTTTGTGATACTTTCCTATATTCATATTAAACTTGTGTCATCAATGCACCTTTCAGGAATTTGAGGTCAGTATGTCCTGCTATAGTTTTCACTGGCCGTATTACACTGTTTTCTGCTAATACCTAATTCTGAAACGAATTGTCTGATCACTATGCTATTTCAACACAAAGCCTATTGCACCCGAACCTAATTTATGGCCCACATAGCATATTGCTATACCTATGTGTTTACGGAGGCGTTCACTCGTGTATATTAAGCCTATATTATTCTGAAGCAAGGAAATCTCATCAGCACATTCGGACGACGCGCCAATGTTGCCAGGTCGTTCAGGCGGTAGTATCTGTAGACCGGAGCCGAAATATCTGTAGACCAGAGCCGAAATATCTGTAGACCAGAGCCGAAATATCTGTAGACCAGAGCCGAAATATCTGTAGACCAGAGCCGATATATCTGTAGACCAGAGCCGAAATATCTGTAGACCAGAGCCGAAATATCTGTAGACCAGAGCCGAAATATCTGTAGACCAGAGCCGAAATATCTGTAGACCAGAGCCGAAATATCTGTAGACCAGAGCCGAAATATCTGTAGACCGGAGCCGAAATATCTGTAGACCAGAGCCGAAATATCTGTAGACCAGAGCCGAAATATCTGTAGACCGGAGCCGAAATATCTGTAGACCGGAGCCGAAATATCTGTAGACCAAAGCCGAAATATCTGAAGACCGGAGCCAGAATATCTGTAGACCAGAGCCGAAATATCTGTAGACCAGAGCCGAAATATCCGAAGACCGGAGCCGAAATATCTGTAGACCAGAGCCGAAATATCTGTAGACCAGAGCCGAAATATCTGTAGACCGGAGCCGAAATATCTGTAGACCGGAGCCGAA
>LQNS02000056.1:36380-50874 GCA_001587735.2 Parhyale hawaiensis
ATTTGTCGACATTAAAGCTCATCTGCCACGTTCTGCTCCATTCCATGAGGTGGTCAAGGTCTTGTTGGAGCTCGGCTCTTTTCGTGGCAGGATGACATAGTTTAGTATCACCGAAAATTTATTGATTTTACTACGGATGTTAAGATCGAGATCATTGATGTAAATTGAGAACAGAAGTGGGCCAAGAACGCTACCTTGGGGAACCCCTGATGTAACTTGCGTCCACAGACGTAATCTTGTCTGTCATTTGTTTATAAATTATATTTCAGACCGTTTCGAATCCTGTTAGTGATGCAGCCAATGACAAACTATACCCATCGATCGACTATAGCTTGTAAAAATACCAATCTACGGTAGCCACATCCAACTATCACTGAGAACAGTGGCTTAACTCCAAATAATAGTTTATTAAGGAAGCCGTTCCATTTAAGAATTGCTCATGCAATTACCGATTTTTCTGGTAAAATATTTTGACATTAGAGCATAGCCTTTCTTTATATGAAGGTTCATGAGGAGGTATTGGGTGCAATTGCCCCAGACCCACCGCCACGAAAGCACCAAAATTGCTAAAAAAAAATTGGCTAGGAGCACGTGCACAATCGGCAGAATTTTCGGATATCACTTAGACTATACCATGTACTATTGATGAAGATTAATATTAGTTTTATTTTTCTCCTCAGGGGCATAGGATAAAGGAGGGTTAGTTTAGGTTCGCCCATTCTATGTTATGGGGAGTAACGCTCCCAGGGGGACCCTGTAGGTTACCCTAGCCATTAGCTTGGCCTTAGGGGCGTCTGTCTTTCGTGCCCACTTTGCTCCCTTCCCATCGTTTACTCCTACTGATCTTTCTTCCATTGTTCTTCCTCTTTCCCGACTTGCTGTTCCCATGCTCGTTGATCATGTGTGAGAACACCCTAGTGCATGGGTTCCTCGTGTCTATCGTCCTACTATATGTCCCTTCTTGCTTTCTCTGTGATATTGCCTTTGTTGTGGAAACGGAAACCTAAACTCCTGAATATAATAACTATTATTATACACGCTTTCGGCTGGGAAGTGATACTATCTGCTAAGTGGCCAACACTGCGACTCATTGGTAATTTGTTAGAAAGATGCCTGAGAGGAATTTTTGGTGAGCAACAAATGAAATTTCATGCGTGTGAACAATTTACTATCTCTACATTTTGGGAATTTTCGAAAGAAAAATCTGGACATCTGTAGATGAGCAAAAAAATATGAAGATCTACAGATACGTCTGATACCATATTGGTATTTTTTACAAGCTATAGTCGATCGATGGGTATAGCTAGTCATAGGCTGTATCACTTGCAGAGTTCGAAACGGTCTCTAATATAATTTATGGACAAATGACAGACAAGACACGTTAGTGTCAACACGTTACTGAAAGTATTTAGATCTACAGATATATCTGGCAAATGCAGATATTTCTGCCTCGACGACCTGGCAACACTGGCGCCTCGTCCGATTGTGTAAATGCGATTTCCTGACTAAAGTTATATAGGCTTGATATACACGAGTAAAACGCCTCCGTAAACACATATAGCAATATGCTATGTGGGCCATAAATTAGGTAGGGGTGTAAAAAGCTTTGTATTGAAAGACCATATTGATCCGGCCAGTCGTTAAAGATTAGCGAAAAACAGTGTAACACGGCCAGCAAAAACTAGCATAGTGGCTATAATTAACTCTGGTCCCTTTTTCTGGGTTGAAAATATGTAATCTGTTTTTATCCTAGAATTTTGTGTTTTCATCATAGAATTTTTTTTTTCTACAAATGCTGGGAACTCTGATCTTGAAACCATCCAAGCCTGGGGACAAAGGGACCTCCTACCGCCTAATATCGCTCCTATGTCCCGCTGCCTGCCAAAGTCCTGGAGCGCCTCCTCCTGCCTTTCACCAATGAGGCTTACCAAACTGCTCCTCACCAGCATGGTTTCCGGCCTATGCACTCCACCACATCTGCTCGGCTGCCTTTTTCCCTCCAAACAACACGCAGCATGAACAAGACAACCCCCTGACCGCACGGTGGCTTTGCTGATTGATTTCGGCCAAGCGTTTGGTACCGTTTCCATTTAAGGCCACTTTCCCTTTAAATCTAACACCGCCCTCCATTATAATATGGTCAGATCGCTTACCTCAGGAGCCACGCAGCCCGCTGCCTTTGCAATGGCTTCCGGTTCTAATTCAGAGCTGTCAAGACGGGTTCGTCAGGCTCGGTCGTTTCGCCTTCCCTGTTCAACCTCTACGTCTCTGACTTGCCCATTCTTCAGGACCAGTTCTGCTGCCCCTCTGTAACATCTTATGCCGACGACTTCACTGTCGTGGCGTCCCATCTCGATCCTCTCACCGCTGCTGCAGCTCTGTCGGATCACTCTGACTTAATCAGCAATTGGGCAGCTAACAAGGGCCTTACCATATCAACCTCCAAATCCAATTCAATTCTATGGACAACCGACACCCATCAGTCTACACTCGACCCTGGTATCACTATTGACGACACTGCTCTGCCTCTGGAGCGCTGCCCCAAGATCTTCGCCGTCACTTTTGACACCCACTTCACTTTTACACCGCACATCGTTTCCACAGCTTCCACGTCACTTCCATAGCTGCTCGAGCCTCCAGCCGCCTCAGATTGCTCAAGGCCCTGGTTGGCACACGCTGGGGCCAGTGCAAGGAGACTCTGCTTCTCACATATAAGGCATTTATCTGGCTCTTATTCACCCACGCAACCCCAGTTTGGTATGCTGGAACTCGTCAATTCGTGATTCACAAATTGTAGGCAGCATTTCCGCTATTTGGCGGCTATTTCCGCCAACGGCTATCCGCACAGTGATGCTAGTCGCCTAGGAGGCGCAATCTCTCAGGGGGCATAATCCATAGTTTTAGGTTAGTTTAGGTTCGTCCATCCTATGCTATGGGGTCAGGCAACCCCAAGGGGCGCCGTTTGTGTAGGTTACCTTAGCCATTAGCTAGGCCTTCGGGACGTCTTCTTTCGTGCCCACTTTGCTTCCTTCCATTTTCATACTTCTACTTGCTCATGCTTTATTCTGATCTTCCTCTTCTTTCCTGACTTACTGTTCCCATGCGCGTTGATCCTGTAGGGAACACCTTCGTGCATGGGTTCCCAGTATTTCTATCGTCATACTATATGTCCCTTGCTTCTCCCTTTGTTAGATCGCCGTTGTTGTGGAGACGGAGGCTTAAACTACTCAATATAATAATAATAATAATAATAATAATAGCAGATAATGTCGTGCCATCTGAAGAGTTCCGTGCAGCTATCTCTTTCCTCGATCGGTCTGCCATGCAAGCTTCACTAGACCGTCTTTCAGTAAGCAGGGTTTTGGGCACCGTTCCCCCGGAGATTTCGCCTGAGGAGACTGATCTTCCACGCGCGGCCCGCTTTACCCTATCGCAGCTACGGTCATGTTTTTGCTCTGCCTTGTTGCCCTATCGCCACAGAGTCGGAGAAGCAGACTCAGACTCCTGCCCCGAATACCACAGTGGTCCTCACTGTAAACCACCTATTCGAATGTCCTGCCCATCCCACCCCGCTCCTTCCCACCTCTCTATGGGACAGTCCTTTATCTATACTTCACTTCCTGTGCTCTCTTCCTTCCTTTTCATACCTTCCGCCACTTGCTCGACCTCCCCCGGAGCCCCCCTACTTGCGTAACTACAACAACAGTAGGTTAATTTGTTTGGTTTAGTAGGGTCATTAGCTATCCTTGCCTTTTGTTCCGCCAGATGGGTTGCTGAATGATGGTGAGCGACTCACCTCGTGGGACTCCTATCTGCTCCCGTGTGGAGGGGCTATGGAAGGGACCCTCCGCACAAGTGTTTTCTTTCTGCTGTCTTTTTCGTGTTTCGTTTCTTAGATATTTGTGCTTTTTTCCTGCCAGTATAGCACTTTCGGCCGACTAAAAATCTCCGGCAGTGATGCCGACTTGAAACATGCATATACTGATATGATATATTAAACCGAGTTTCACTGCTTGGATCTCGTCGCATGACCTGGGTGCGATGGTAAAACCAGGAATATAATAATATTATAATTTTTCGAATGACAGAAAGAATTGATCTGAAGAAATAAATCCTAGGAAAAGGACTGAAATTCAGCATTCCGCCTCGAAAGCTAAATTATCGTAAATTCTTTCTGTCACTAAAAAAATATTTCGCCAACTTCGTAAGGAACCAATCTACAAAGCAAGTGTTGACAGTATTCTAATTATTTACAGAGCCTGCGGCAGATGGTTTTTCATGCTCTGCCAGTCCGTATCTGCACGGCGACAGCAATAAACGCTCTGTCGCTGAGGATGTCAAGCATGCGGAGTTCTTGGCTGGTCAGGGACCTGAGGCGCAAAACCAGCCTGCCCCTAGCCGGCCAAAGCACCGCCGTAAGCAGAATTTGAAATGTTTTAAGGGAGAGACTTTGGACGTCATTGAGGAACCGCATCTCCCCGTGCTGCAAGAGGGGAGCCAGGGCGACACCGAGGCCTCTGCCACTGTTAAGCAGCCCTTCAGTGGGGAATATTTCAAATGCTCAGATTGTCCGTACGCTTCCGCTAACAAGCTGGAGCTGCTGAGCCACACCATGAGACATACCAATGGCAGAATACTTCGGCGGTTCCATTGCGATCAGTGCCCGTCTTCATATGAGCGCGAGTTCAACTTACGGAACCACATTGCCCGAGCGCACTTGGGCTACAAGCCTTTCAAGTGTTCCGAATGTGACTATGCAACAATTCGTTGGTATCTGTTGCGGGACCATGTTGCTGGTAAACACTCTGGGGATCAGGGTTTCAAGTGTTCAAAGTGTGACTTTTCTACAGCCTTTAAATCTTCTTTCTATAGACACGATAGGCTCAAACACAAGAAGCGGTTCAAATGTCCCGATTGTAGTTATTCATCGCCTTCGGAACTTGAGTTACACAAACACTGCGAGGCTGAACATTTTTGAATTGCATAGTGCTCTCATTGTCGGTACTTATCTGTTGGAAGAGATTGCTTGCGAGTGCATATTGCTGCAAATCCTTCAGCCGGCGATAGTTGACTGTGGTTTGTTTGTGCGTGCCTGATTGTAAACCTTACTGAAAGTTATGTCAATATGAACGATTTATTCAGAGCCCCTCAGGAGGGCACAGCTTGGACTATGAAGTTGTTGTTACGTTCTCCCTCCTATCCATTTGCTTCATGTCTCCAAGGTCACTTTTTGTTTGTATATAACACAACCCAAAAAACTTATGAACGGATCTTCAATAACTTTGCAGGAACTCTGTTGAGAATGTTAATTGGCACGAATAAACTAATGTTGATGATCTATTCGTTAGCTTATGTTTGTCTTTATGTCAGAACATAACTTGCAATCTTGTCTACTGATCTCCAAGACACAGGAGCTGCTAAGAATGTTACTGGGAACAGTTCAAGTCCAATTTTAGTGATGGCACAAAATTCCTGGATATATTCACGAGGGACGTAGATTATTCTTTAATATACCGTCAAAGGGCATAGGATGGTCCGTAGGGTTAGGTTCGCCCATTCCATGTTATAAGGAGCACTGAAACAATGGGGATTTATGTAGGATGTCCTTTTTTTTTTCGGTAAGATCGCCGTTGCAGTGGAAATGGAGAATTAATCTATTGATCAATATAATAATTTCCGTTAACATTACTTTGCTTGGTGGAAGTGTGCAACTTTCTCAGTGGTTTTTATTTTTACAGATAACTTTGTGCCACTTCGGGCAGAAACGTATATTTTTGGTTGTAATTGTACACTTCGGTCTCAATGAGTTTTCTTCTTTTTATCAATGCTAAAAATGAAAAACTCGCAGTAAAACAAGTTTCCTCAGCTAATCGTCCAAACGGCTTGTTGATCTCCCACGAACGTAGCTGCGTGTCTACCGATATAGTTACTACATGTTAGTCTTGTAGTCGGTGTACCCAGCAGGTGTCACGGGCCAAGCTCTTCATGTCTTCAGATTTGGAGCAAATTGGCTTTGCGCACTTTAAACACATTTCAAAAGTGCAAACAGTTGCACATGGCATCTAGATTTTTTCTCCTAAGTTCTCAAATTTCGTTTTGTATTACAAGTGATTTTATTGGGAATAATTCTTGAATAGCGATAAAGAATGAGCTGAATAAAAGGCAACGATGCGGTCATCTTCAGGTCAAAGTAAAATTAAGAACACTGTGACTGGATTGTTTTGAATAGAATAGATAATGATTGAGAAATCGAAATTGTAGAACTTCAGAGGAAATATCTAAATGTTATATGATTTTAATTCAGACGCAACGCAGTCAGACGTGAAGCTTATCAGGTTTGTTCATTCAACTATCTTCTGAACGCACCTTTTAGAAGACGTTTTTCACCTCGGGTTTTTGAATGTCATTGCGGAAGGGGAACTTTGCCTCAGCAAATCCTGCTAATCGTTCTAATTATACTCGGTCCATTTTATCAAGGTAGTTTGGGAGTCGTCAAATTCCTCTACAGCGTTGCCAATTCTATGGGCATTGCTGAGATTGCTCTACAACATGCAGGTAGTGAGCAGGGCTAAAATATGGGACGAACGAAATCTCAGAAATGCTCATAGAATTGGCAACGCTGTAGAGGAATTTGACCATGCCCAAACTGCCTTGATAAAATGGTCAGAGTATAGGACGGATGCACACTAACGCAAAAGTTGCCCATTCACTCATCCCGCGTTGGCGTGACTACATCAGCAGCGTTTGAACCTCACGCTAAACCTATATATCGTAGCAACTCTAAACGAAGTAGGGATTCAATTCTCAAAGTGCGATCCTTGCTTCTTCCCATTGTGAAGAAACTAAAGGAACGACTCCTAATTTAATATTCTTATTGTGGTTACCGATGTGCTAGCCGAAGCCTTTGTTCGCAACAAAGTAATCAGACGTAGAACTGAGTGGTGTTGCAACTTTTGCGTTAGTGTGCACTCACCTTAAGGTCTTTTTTTTTTGCAGACCAAGCTCCAGCATTTCCGTGTGCATTACAATTACAATTTTTCTGGATCTTTTGGCCAGCAGGCCTCCGGCCTGTTTTAAATCAAATATCAACCCTCTAACTCTCAGATTTATCTGCCTCTGTCTTAAGAATATCCCTACTTCAGCTGTACATAGACTATATTTTGAAACTCTTCATAGGTTTCCTTGTCAATAATTTAAATATTAACCATGAATGAAACGGTTTCTCGCGAGAATAGCGCTGTTTGAACTGCACACAGGCCACGCTATGAAAGCCTACATAATTTCTATTGTTGAAAAAGCGTATGACGTCAATCCTTTACCCAATGACTACAAAACGCGTCCGTAAAATAACTTCAGTTGAAGTGGCCGTTTTGGCTATTTACTCGCTGAAGAGTACGCTGATGTACTGCCAGTCTTTTTGACCGTAATCCATTTTTCTGTCTAATTTATTATGGCCCAAATTCAAAATATCATAATTTATTAAATTAAAAAGAAAATAATTAGCGTCTTTGGTAAAACTTTGTCCCCTCAGGGTGCGTAGGATAAGCTGATTGGGTTAAGTTAAGTTCGCACGTTCTGTCATATAGGGAGTAGAGTAGCCCACCTCCCAAGTGTTGTTTTTACGTGAGCCACTTGCTAGGTCATCGGGACGTTTACCTTTCGTGCACACTTTACTTCCTTGTACTTCCATACGTCGGCTGACTTTGCTTTCCTCTTCTCTGCCTACTAGCTATGGCCAAGCGCGTTGATCCTAGTAACCCTCATCCCTCGTGCCTGAGTTCCTTTTTTTCATGGCATAATATATTTCCATTTTTTACTCGTAAGCAGCTTGGTATATACTCATTGAGGGAGACCTAAACCATAACCGCCAAACTTTGGAGTCGGTCTCACGAATAGCTCTAAGATTTATGCGTCGCAGATTACTAAATTTCAGCATAAAAAAGTTCACCCTTTGGAAACGATTTAAATAATGCTTTTTAATTTTTCCATATCCTGATCCTAGTCAATAATTTCATGTTACCGAATGAATTTTACAGGGATGGTTTCACTGTAATGTTCTTTTTTTGTAGTATATATTTGAATCACGAGAGTGATTTTGTCACGTTCATCATAGTTAGCTGGAAGCTATGCAAATCCCATAGGATCTTGCAGGACATGAGCAATGCTCGGCTACATCCCAGCTCTGTCCCCTGCATGTGTAGCGTGAAAATATGTTTTAGGTCAGTAGGTATATCTTCTGCCTGCATGTAGTAGCTATCTAAGTTGGAACTAAACTCTTGTTCACCCCTCGAAACCGTATCAAGGATACCTTAAAACTTCCTCTTTCTAATACTGGAACTGTAACGGTCGTGCTAACTAAGGAAGGCAGCAACTGCAGAGGAACTAGTACAAGTTTTCGAAATTCATTCTTGTATCCACGACGGTGGCGGATCTAGAAGGGGTGCACATGGGGGCAACTGTCTCCCTCGAGGCATTCAAGTTTGCATTCAATATAAGTTTGCTTCAGTGAGAGGGGATAACTAGTGTATGATGCCGCAGGGGGGTCATTTGCTTCTAGTGCCTTCCTCTACATTCGATCCGCCCCTGGTCCCGGCGCTCGAACTTTCGTATTGGACTCCATAAGCACAGCCTCCGGAGGGGCGATTACATTAGTGATGCTATCTTACTCATAATGTGCAGTATGAGCCTTCGTGTCTACTGAAAAAAAAAGATCAATCCCATAAAGGGAGAGAGAAGAGGCGTAAAGTTAGGTCTAGCTAGGGCTGTGGCACCTGACAGTATGCTCTAATAGACGGAGCAGTCGATGATAACTCCAAAACAACAAATTGCATTCAAGTACAGACTCCTACTGCGAACTGCTTCTGCAGGTTGTGTTACCGTCTTAAGCTTTACCATTGAGCTTTCTGTCGTTATGACAGACTTCTCTGTCTATTAGAGCATATTGTCACAGCCCTAATCAAGTCCTTAGAAACGTGGAACTCGTGCACGAGGGTGTTCGTTCACAGGATCAACGCGCTTGAGAACAGCAAGTCTGGTAAGAAGAGGAAGAAGAGAAGAAAACACGAGTACGGGTATAAAAGTGTAAAGAACAGAGTGGTCGTCAGGTATGTCTCGAACGCCTAGCTTAGGCAAGGCAACCTTCGTACAAGGTCCCTGTGGGGTTCCTGCTCCCCATAACTTAGCATGGGTGAATCGAACATTGTGACCCATCTTAGCCCTCTGAGTGAGAGGAAATACAATTTTGTTCCAATTAGATTTATATGTAAAACCTAGAATTTTCATATTTAGTAAATCTGTTCCCTGCAGTAGCTTATCTATCCTTTATGATTTCTTGGCATAAATCTTAGTTATTTCTTTCCAAGTTGAATTGTCACCTTTAGTTTCAAACGTAAAGAGTCCTAAATGAAATGCTTGCCATGTCACTAACTTCAGTACATATCTGTTTCGATTAGTTTCACATCGTTGGTCTTTTAAGAACTTATTTTAAGGGAACATGTTATGAAATTCTTGTAATAGAAACTCGTCACCAAGAGAAACTTCAGTGAATAATTATCGTTTTGTTTTTGTTACTTATCTTATCCAATGGTCTATATAATGAAAATTTAATGAGGAATTATCCATGTCATGCTTGAGTGATATTGGAACGGAAGAGCTACCTTATATGTCTTTTTGGTGGAAGCCTTTCTTGCAGCCTTTGGCCCAAGTCCAGCGTAGTAAAGTGATGTAATTCGCTCTCCAGGGTCAGGAACAAAGGACACCAAAGCCAAGACGATGTCACGTCTGGCGGATAAGGAACGCTTTCGAGCAGTTGGGATGCCGCAGGCCGGCAGGAGCCAGTCTGAGGTTGCCAGACGTCTCATGCCGGAGACACACAAGGCATTTACACAGACAACTTGATGCAAGGATACGAGACTCGGTTGTCATTATTGCCACTGTATCTGTGCTAAATATTATAAATATGTCTCCAAACGGCCCGCGTGCTGCTCATCCCAGCAACCAGTTGGGCGTAGAAATGCATAAGTGGAGCCGCCATTAGATCCTCACAATCAGCAGTTTTGAACTTGGCGGTGAGGAGTCATGTTGAGTATGGGCAGCGGTGATGACACTTGGTCGTCCAGACCTGAGGTGGCCATCAACACAGCCAATTTTTTTATAACGCTTTGCCAAGTCTAAAATTGCTGGTTGTGAGCATCCAGAACGTCGGGCAACCTCAGGGCGCTGGCACACCAAAAGCAGTTTTCGGGAAGCATTGGAGCGCGCACACCGAACAGCGGCAGGGGCCTGCTCAACTGCCGCTGTTCGGTGTGCGCGCTCCAATGCATCCGTGCTTCACAAAAACTGCCTGCCAGCTTCTCGCTGAACTGCTTTTGGTGTGCCAGCGCCCTAAGACCGACTACTGCCGGCCTGCGTCATCCCAACTGTTGAGCTGTCAGACGTGGTATCTCCTTGGTTTGACATCGTTCTGATCTTGAGGCTTGCGAGGACCACCTCACCTCACTACGCTGGCTATGGGTCAATAGCAAGAAAGGTTTAGACAAAAAAATCAATTAGTGCAGTTGCTCTGTTTTAAAGTAACTCAAATGTGTTTGAAATTGTTTAGAAAGTAAAATCAGTCAAACGTAACAGGGATAAATGCATCACTACCTTGGGTTGTCTGTTGGGTAGTATAAGAAATAAAAACATTCGGTTAATCTACTCTATAAAAAAACTAACCTACTAGGCTAGCTCTGTAAGTTTCTTTTCATGATGAGTTAACATCATATATATTAACTATAAATACATTGCATTTATAAAACCACTGTGCTAATTATCTAACAATTTTTACGATAATTAACAGTGTCTTATATCTTTGCTTACAGCATTTAATTGTTGTTCTGTTCTGAATGCAAGAAAATAGAAGACTCTGTTCCATAAATGTAAGACATTGCCTGCTTAATTTCCGTCAACACGTAATTATCAACTGATTGACAATTTCTAGGATTTGTGGACTCGATTCGACAAGCAGCACTACAAATTATTATCATTATTATCAAAACTTCACGCTTGGGCCACCAATGCACCACGCACACGTTAATTTAACCCAAACGAAGCATTACGCAACACTGGGAAGCCTCACCGTTGTTTAGGAAAATCTAATCGAAAGCCATTAAGAGCTGGCTTGAATGGCTGCAGGCCGACAGGCGGAGGCTAGTCTCCGTAATGAATTCTGAACCGAAATGGACCAGGGGCCGGCTGATCAAACGCCTTGTAAAGTTACAAACACCGTAAATGTGCATGCAACCATCTAACTGCTCAAGTTTTACATTTTTACTCTTCAAATAAAAAACATTTGAGGATTGTCTATTACTTAGGTATGCATCGGTTGAGTGTTCAAATCTCTTCGATCGTAACTTTGCAAAGATCAGTATAAGAAAGTGACAAAAACTTAGCCGCGATATCGGTGCTTCTTCCAGACACTGTCCAGTTTACGTTACCTTAACTTTGCGAGGCGTTTATGCATCCAGTCCAAGGGCAGGAAGCACCGACTGAACTGGCGAGTTTGGCATCGAACATTCTCCAATGAGAGGAGGTGCGCATAAGCTGCAGCACGTGTATATGTTGTGCGCGTTTGATGGATTTGCGCGATCGATCGATCGCGCTGCGCAATCGGTGGATCGTTCAAATTTTAAAATGAAAAAAAAAACAGTCCTTGCCTCCCCTAACCTACCCTACATTAAACCCGAATATAGTCCAACTTACCTGAAATTACGGCTTAATGGCTACAACATCCAGCGACTGCGCAGCGCGATCGATCGATCACGCAAATCCATCAAACGCGCACGACATATATATCCCAAAGACCTTGAGGGCAGGGACAGATGAAACTAGAGTACTCTGAGAGCGCATACCTCCGCCAAGCGAAGCAACGGTAGCGCAAAATTGAAATTGGCTCTGAAACCAAAATTCTATTTGTATAAACTCCAAAATCTAATCATTTGTGCCTCTTGACAGCAATAACAGCTTGTGCAATTTTCTTGACGATTCGTACATAACTTTCTGAGTTATACTGCTAACAAACGTTATGACAAACATGAGTCAAACATACAAACGAACAAACTGATCTGCACCAAAATTTAATAATTTATACCTTTTAACATAACTAACAACCCCTATAAATTTCATAAAGATCCATTCATTATTTTTCGAGTTATTGTGCTAACAAGCCTAAAATTACAAACAGTGACAAACGAACAAACGGATCGTTAGCAAAATTTGGTCATTTACTCTTTGTTATATACCTAAAACAGATGTTAATTTTATAAAAATCCATCCATAATTTTTTAAGTTATGGCATTGAGAAAAATGAGTCAGACAAGCAAACGAACGGATGGACATATCTTCACCAAAATTAATCATCTGTTCCTCCTAACATACCTAACAATCCCTGTAAATTTCATCCAAATCGGTTCATGACTTTGAGTTATCTTGGTGACAGACAGACAAAGATACATACAAACACGACGAAAACATAACCTCCTTGGCGGAGGAAATAAATCAATCCTGTTTAACGTGATTGAGTCACAGCAGCGTTACAAATTTTCGCGAGTACAACTGTTGGATGATCTGGACAAAATTTAAAAGCATGCATGCTGGATGCGTTACCAATTTATGTGTATATAAATGCTAGACGAGAAACGTTANAAATCAATCCTGTTTAACGTGATTGAGTCACAGCAGCGTTACAAATTTTCGCGAGTACAACTGTTGGATGATCTGGACAAAATTTAAAAGCATGCATGCTGGATGCGTTACCAATTTATGTGTATATAAATGCTAGACGAGAAACGTTACGAATCTAATTATTCATATTTCGTGTGACAATTGTCTATAGCTGTTAAAAATAAACTATAATAACTAAGAAAAAGGAAAAAATATGGTCCTAACTGACTCCCACAGTAGAAGTTTTTACTAGCGCTTCAGTGGCACACTGCCTATATCGCGCGGAACTATTCCTGTGTTTCACCACAGGCTCGTGCGCCGACTAGGGCGCGTTTTAAATTGTCAATGATTTTTGTCTCGGTTTTTCTACCGGTAGGTCTCAGAGTGGTCAGTGCGCTGCTAACAGGAAAAAGGCGCAAGCTTAGCATCTCCAACCCCCGGGCGCGGCTGAACGCTGTCGCTCAGTTACGCCGCACAGGGGAAGGAAACGAAATACAAGGAAGTAGAAGTCTAGCGAGAATCGGTCAGCCCACATCCCGAAACAGAGGGGGAAGTATTGTTTGAGAGCCTACCTAACTTTACAAAACTAACCTCGTCAGCAGGAACTGCGGCAAGTTGCAACATCCCCTGCGGAGGAGGCCCTAGGGAATCTTGGAGTTGTGAGGCCCAAATATATTGTGGCAGGGAAAGAACTGACTCCCGCAGCATAGCAAAAACCTTACACCCTGACAGGAACTGAGGGCCGGGACCCCCAAATAGACCCCGGATCGTGGACACACAACCCTGTTAGTGCGCGGCCATAGGAGCACGGAAACTGGGGAGGAGGCGAAGTACGCACGAAGGTAAGACTTCCAAGAGGCCTCTAGGTGCAGCGGTCTTCCCTTCCCCTTGACCTACCGACTCCCCTAGGAGGCGCTGCTCTGCTCCCAGAAGAAGCTGTGCTATCCAATGAACTATGTCGCCAACTTACGCTCAGTCTTCAAGGCGAGTGCACACTACGGAGTTTTGATTCCCGTAAGGCGAGTGCATACGTCCGTCTTCTCAACGCGTTCGCTCATCCACTGGTCCTAATGAGTCACTGCGAGCTAGAATCAGCAGAAAACTGCACGGTTTTCTGACTTTATTTCCATTCCAAATTAAAGAGTTCTCCGTAACTTGGCTTGCGACCCTTGCAAAGGAAACTGATATGACGGTTGACATTCTTTTAAATTTTTGTGGCGTACACAAAGTTGCGGCTTGAGACTACGACACTATGAAGCATTCGGACGAGTAGATGAGTAAACGCGTTGAAATGAACGCCACAAAATACATTCTAATGCAGAGCCGACATACGCATTGACACGAACAACTGAAAGGATGGGCAGCTCACTCATCGTTCTGAAAAATATATCTAACCAGTGTAGCATGAACGACATGCCAGTCGCACGTCATCACATGATGTCATTGCTATGAAAGTCTAGAGGGGCTCCAGTATAATGCCGGGGCCACACTAGGCATTTACGCAGATAACTTGATGCAAGGATGCGAGACTCTAGCGTTATTTACGCCACGGTATCTATGCTACCGATTTAAATACATATCGAAACGGCCCGCGAGCTGCTCATCCGAGCAACCAGTTGGCGTAGAAATGCATACGCGGCCCCGGCACAACTGTACGTCCATCAGAACTATGCCGATGTGTTAGCCACCCAACAACAGTACTCAGATTTTTAATATCTTTAAATAGGCAAATCAGCCACGGCTTGCTGAAGTAATGCAGTAAGTTACCTTTGATTATGCAAATACAATTTTTTTT
>LQNS02000056.1:55377-67095 GCA_001587735.2 Parhyale hawaiensis
GTTAACCGAACAATTTTCTTCTCTGAAATTATGCTACCTCGTTCAACTCTGATCTCGACCACGGCCCGAAACCTTCCTGAAATACCGAACAGTTCGCAGATGTTTCGACATGGAAAGAACGGAGAGGTTTGTACTGCGGTTCTGCAGGCCCGGAATATAGAGGGCCGGGCTGAAGGCTGAGACAAATTTAAATTTTGGACGCGACGATGAAGCCTGGGCTGTAGAACACGGGCCAGCGGCCCGAGTTGCCTCGGGGGTGCTGTTTTCTTCTTTAATTTGAGCGTGGGCGCCCGTCGCTGGGCCGCGGTAGCCGGCGAAAGTGGTGGTGGGCGCTGGGTCGACGAAAGAGGCTGTAAGGGAAACAAGACAAATTTGGAACAGCACAGGAAAAAAGCTACCCGGGAAACTAGGGGAAAAAATTGCACCATCAAGCAAACTGCACGGAATATAAGAACATCTCAGACCAGCAAAGTGGCTGCACTGGATACAAGAAAATAAATTGTACAGACAATGAAGGCGTCAGATAAGTTATAGTCGGAAAGAGCAGGGGGCATATAGTATGTCAATAGAAACGGGGAACCCATGCACGAAGGTGTTTCCACAGAGGATCAACGCGCATGGAAACAGCAAGTCGGGAAAGAAGAGGAAAAACAGAACAAAGCATGAACAAGCAGAAGTATGAAGTCGGGAAGCAAAATGGGCACGACAGACAGACGTCCCGAAGGCCTAGCTAATGGGGTAAGGTAATGTACAAAATCCCCCTGGGGTCGCTAGTCCCCATAACTTAGGATGGGCGAGCTAAACCAACATAACCATATGGGCTTATTGGGCGATGGCCTATCCTATGCCCCCTGAGGGGGAGTTCTCTATATGCAGGCAGCGGGCGGGGCTAAGATAAGTGCCGAACGAGATCTCAGAAATGTCCATGGAATTGGCAACACTGTAAAGGCATTTGAAAACGTCACAAACGACGGAACATAATTAATGGTAGAGAAGGCACAAAAAAAGATATCCCAATTTTTTTTCCTTCTTTCATGAAATGGAATATTTTTACACTATCAAATGATCAACTCTTTTGAGCATTTATGCAACACAGCACCAGTTCTATCTTTCAAGTTACCTATGGCTCCCTAAATAGAGTTCAATAACCTATACAGTATATACCTCTATTTAACTACCTACATCAATAAAGCAAGAGAAAGCGCATACCCAAATTTTCATTACCTATATTTAAACACTTTGACACTCTGATTTAATTTAACCTATCCTCTAATGAGCCACTATCTAAGTAACTGCTTTTGATTAAATCAAATTTCTTTAATCAACTGATTAAATCGATAGATTTTTCTAGAAAAAATCATGATTTTCTTGTGTAGCTACTTGATGTTTTCATGAAATGGAATATTTTAGCACTATCAAATGATTAACTCTCATCAACATTGATGCAACACAACACCAGCTCTTACTTTCAACATATTAATGGTTCCACTTGAAAGAATTCAACAACTTACACCTCTACATAGCTAGCTACATAATTAAAACAAGAGGAAGTACATGCTCATATATAAATTTTTATGGTATTTAAATAATTCAATGCTGAGATAAAATTTAATCTATCATCTTATAAGCCACTATCTAGTTAACTACCATTGCAGCAGGGCTGACATTGATTTAATCAAATGATTTTTATTAAAATATCATGATTATTTTGATGTAATTGGGTTTTTCATAAAATGGAATATCTTTACACTATCAAACATCTAACTGTTAGTTATAAGCATTTATAGAAAATAACACAATTTTTTTTTTCAACACACCTAAGGTTCCCTTAATAGAATTCATCAACCTATACCTCTACATAGATAGCTACATAATTAAAACCCAGAGAAAGTGCATGCTTGAATTTTTACGGTATTTAAATAATTTAATGCTACTGCTACTGCAAAAATATATATGTGTCATTAGTCATAACATTTCAGTGTTGTCTTCACAGCTGTACAGTGAGATGCTATAAATCTCTTGTTAAATTAGGCTTGCATTTCCTTTGCATTTCACCCAATCAAGCAACTTGAACATGTTCACCACTCGTGGAAAAATTCATTCATCTACCTGCATGTATATTTTACCGAGTTACTTATCATCTGCAAGCCTAAAGCTATTTTACCATTATTTCCTCAGGAATTGCATGGCTGATAGCTAATTATTACTGCACCATTTAGTACAGCAAATTTTGCAGTACTCGATTTTTTTGCATTTGGCTTAGTTTATGTTTTTTAAGCACAAGGAAAGCAGGAAAACACTTGTTTTATGAGTAAGTATTATCTTTGGCACACCGTAGAAGAAATAAAAATATTATTGTATCATTTCACATCAAGAAAATGTGATAAAAATCGAATAAATACTGTACTCTTTACTACTCGATTAAACGATCTGCGGTAGCAGGGTTCTCTTCTCATTCTGTGCCAAATGAAAGAAGGACCTCCGCAGCGAGGCAGTGAAGCTCGACTTGGGGCGCGTTCGATTGGGCAAAGAAATTAAATCTTGGAGGCTTACCTCATCAGAATCTTCAGGCAGGTAGAATGGCTCCCAACTTGTTGATATAAGTTTCGGGATTTGACTCTGTATCGCATATCTTCAAGACTTTCACAAAATTAGCCTTACTTTGGCATAACGCAATCGGGTTGCTTGTAGCACCTGCGACACGATTAGACGGGGCGAAGCCAAAGCTGCTAACTGCCTTTCCGGACAAGTTATGCCAAATGGACTTGGCTGAAGGCGACTTCGATGGCCCAATAATCACGCCCCAAGTTACCGTTATACATATGCCCTTTCAACGATTACTATGGGAAGATAAATATGTACGAAACTGAATCAATATGTACTTTGCGACGTTGTATACATTACGGCAAGTAAATTTTTTTTACATAGGGTCCGCCATTGTCTACATGGCTCATAGTATGCAAGATTTACTCCCCGCTAAAGATGTCGAGTAGTTACTGGCGGTTTTCTTTCTGTTCTAAAAGTTGGCAACGGATCATTGTAAAATTTACAGGAACTGTTAAAAACGTCAGGATTATTAGTATTATTATATTCTTATGTCCCGCTATTTCCGAATCTAAGACGATCAATTGTGATCTCAGTTGATTTAGTCGGCTTACAGCCGGAACCACAACGATGTGCCCAAAGCAAGACATGAAAGACGAAAAGAGGAGACGACAGAAGATAGAATCACCCATGCGGACGGTTCCTTGCGTGACCCTCCACAAGGGCGAAGATAAGAGCCCCGCAGAAAAAGTCTATCACCTCGATCGGCAGTCCACCTCGCGGGACAGAAAAGGAAATTTAGAGGACCTATAACTTTACAAAACTAATCTCGTCAGCAGAAACTGCGGCAAGCTGTAACATCTCCTGCGTAAAAGGCACTCGGGACCCTTGAGTTTGTGAGGACCAAATATTTTGTCGCAGGGAAAGGGCACGCCAGAACATACCCTTGAAGGCAAACGTCATGAGGAATAACTGATAAAATTTTGGTATTAATCCGTCTATTCACTTGTCTTTCGTCTCTCAATAAAACTCAGGAAGTTAGCCTATAGCTACATGGGTCAAAAAATTTACACTAACTGATGAGGCGAATGCAACGAGCAACATCTTCTGCTTTCGATGGGACAAAATTGTCTGAGGTTCAAGCTTAATAAGAAGGTTTGCTAGCGCAGTGATTCTAAGCTGCATCGCGCCGATGGTCAATATTTTGTCTCAGCATTTCTGCCAGTAGGTTGACAGTGACGGCGAACTCACATAAGTGAGTTCTGTGTTTCAAATTTATACAGCACGTGCATCTCCAACCATACACGACTCGCCTGAACGAAT
Source organism: Parhyale hawaiensis (assembly GCA_001587735.2). Taxonomy (NCBI): domain Eukaryota; kingdom Metazoa; phylum Arthropoda; class Malacostraca; order Amphipoda; family Hyalidae; genus Parhyale; species Parhyale hawaiensis. Next base: position 59,245 of record LQNS02000056.1, read on the forward strand.
TTGCTCAGCCGGACGGTAGCTACCGGACAAGAGACGAAAAACGGNCCTCCGCACGAGCGAAGGTAGGAGTCTCGCGGGAAAAAGGTCGGCCACCTCGATCGGCGGCCCACCTCGCGGAACACAAGGGAAAACATTATAGAAAACCTACCTAACCCAACAAACTAACCTTCATGCAGGGACTGCGGCAAACTGCAATATCATGATCTCCTGCGGAGAGGGCACTCGGGACCCTTGGGTGCGTGATGCCCAAACAAAGTGTGGCAGGGAAGGGGCCCGCCAGAATTTGACACTGAGGGCCAAATTATCTGAACATCCAGTAGGAGGCGACATATTATTGCACAAGTAGTGCGGAAGTTTCAGCAGTTGCAATGTTCTCAGGGTTAAATTATTACTACTTACATGGTACGGAAAAGGAAAATATGAAGTCAATGCATTTTAATACTTCTCGATAAGTCAATTTTTTATTCCCTCCACACAATAACTCAGCGACTGACTATTCTACACGAAACTTTGACACGTGCGTATTCTGATGGCTACTATCGTTGTAACCTGGAAACAAATTTTCCAACACTCGACATTGCAGCTGGAATCGCAACAATTTCAAGGGAAGTTTCAAGAAAAGCGGAGGCGTTACATACCGCAGTGGCGAATAGCTAGCAGGGAAAAACAGACCTGGATGTTGCTTCAAATCGCACGAACGTAACGAACAATATGCCAGGACAGATTCTTCTGAATTCGCTCCTCAGGCTGGTGGAGGAGAGGCTGGTAGAGTTAATATTTCTTGGTAAAATGCCAACCCCTTCAACTTTTGGTTATCTGCACTGGCCTTTGAATACCAGGAGCAGATGATTACATTTTTTATGCTCCGACAGTCCGTTTGTCTGTTTCTCTCTTGTCAGTTAGCAACTAGTATAAAATGCTAAGGTCGGATCTCCATGAAATTCACAGGAACTGTTGGAGAGATCACAAGGATTATGAATAAACACTCCGTATCGATCGTAGGTACGTCCATCGATGTGTCTCAGCATGCGTTGCTTGGAGGAGGTATGCTCTCTCGGAATGCAGCTGCAGTCACACACGCGCATACCAGATATCATGGTATGCGCAGCTTACTCATACACTTAGCTACATAGTGAACCCCAAGCCCTTAACAAGCGCTAGACTAGCGACTCTCGCTGGCGGATTTAGAAGAAGGGGGGGGGGGGGTGCTGACCACTTTCCACCCCAGGAATTTGGGTAGAGGTAAAGTTTCCCCTTTTTTGCTGCAGAAATTTTAGTAGAAGCTTGATATTCGGGTTTCACTTTTTTATGAGGGCAAACTTCCAATGAATGCTCCCCTTCCCCCTACATACCCGGACATGGGGCACTTGCCGTCCCCTCCAGATCCCCACCACTGGTGACTCAACTCACATTCTAGGTCAGGGGTTTCCTAACTGGGGTGCGTGAACCCCTAGGGGTTCGAGAGGACCTTTTCACGGGCGCAAAATACTGTTTTGTTTCTCAGTCATTCACAAATCAATTTAAATTTGAAGCAGAAAAGTTTGTATAATTTTTTTTTTGTCAACGTCAATGGACGAATCCAGACCAGAAAATTATCGTGTTATTCGCACTTGAGAAGTGCGAATTCCGATCAAAACTGGTGGTGACGCAATGGCCACAAAGTAGGTATTCTAATAATTTCGCAATTCGGGGGGAGAAATTACTTAACAAAACGCCAAGTCACATCCGAAATGTCACCGGAACAGAGACTGTGAAATTTAAAAAACTTACTGGACGCATACTTATTTAAAGTGGCAGATAAACCTGTTGTAAGCGGCTACGTGAACTGTGGAGATAACTCGCTGTAAGCCACCCCGCTGGTCACGGACGCAGCATCACCTCTGAACAAGATGAGTGGCGTGCATAAAGCCACCCAGACCTCGTCCAAAGTCTCATCAAGGTAAGTTAATCATATGGGTACATAATTTTATATGTGGGGCGAGAACTGAGAAACTGGCATGCACTGGTTTGTGATGTGGATAAAGGTCCACTGGCCTAAGAGGAGTAGGTGCGGCTGCAGTTGACCACAGGTCATCGAGAACTATGGCGCCAATTTGTCGGAAGGTTAAAATGACCCGCGACCCTCCACCCCCCTCATCTCTCAGGAAGGCAAGTTCCACCCGACACACTGCACGCCCACAACTGCCGAGTCAGCACATCTAGATCAGCAAAGAGCTCGCGTGCCTGACTTGGCCTCGAACCTGCAATACTAGGGGTTAGAGCTGCGAACATAATTGTTAACTCAACTGATGAATGGTGCAGTAAATAAAGGTACACTAAAACACGAGAGCACCGATGGAAAAGATCCACTGCACTGTGTGTGTATCGAATTCTTTGAAGTATGAACCAATTGTTCCAATAACTGTAAAGCCAACTAGATAGTACACCTCTAATGAAAAATCCACGTGCACTACTTCGTGCACCCTATAAATTCCGCCAAAAATCCATAACACCGAACAGCTGCAATCAACAGAGACTGACAGAGCCACAGCATCAATTACGGAAGGCTCATGTGACAAGTGCGTACCCTCAATCATCTCCGCTTGGGGTGAGGTTAGCGCCTGTACCAAAAAAAGCATGCTGGGCCATATACAACCTCTCATTATTTACATAGCAATAGCAACCTACCACTCTGTTCAGCAACAATTGTGTCCCAGGCATCCAGTTCCTCCAAGGAATGCTCTAGTTTGACAACATCTTCTGTTTTGCAGACACGTTCGTCCCACCCAGGCAGCGCAGAGGTACTTGGTCCAAACGAGCTTGACGTCCCGGGGACTGAGGAGGCCATTAGTATTAGCTATATGAGTTGTTTAAGCCTCCCTAGACACAACTAGGGTGATTCAAGAGAGGAAAAGGAAGGGACATGTAGCATGTCGACAGAAATGTTCAAACGATGCACGAAGGCGGGCCAACATGTAGAGGAACAGTAAGTCGAGAAGTAAGAGGAAGAACAAATGAAAGAAGATCAGAAGGAGTTTCAAATCAAATGAAAGAAGATCAAAAGGAGTATCAAATCAAATGAAAGAAGATCAGAAGGAGTATCAAATCGGAAGGAAGCAAAGCGGGCAAGAAAGCAGACGCCTCCACGGCTTAGCTAACAGCTACAGTAAACTACATACATAAACCCCCTAAGGGCGCTATTCCCCATTACATAGGATAGACGAACCTAACCCTATGACCTATGGTCCATCCTATGTCTGCTGAGGTGGGAGGATGCCACTGACTAAGGAAGACGCAGACGAGCAGTTCTTCCTGGGTTGCGGAGTCGGATAGCTCAAGGTCCGACTCCGACTCCTGGCCCTCCAGAATTTCCGACTCCGACTGTTGGCCCTCTAGATTTTCTGACTCCTAGGTCCAATGAATAGATATTGGATGTAAACATTGAACATATCCAAATAATTTTTGCTAGTACATATATACACATATCAAGCTAAAGATGCTAGGTGTATTGAACATATACAATGATATTTTGCATCATTTGAGGCATTAATAAGCAAACATTAAAAAAATTTGGGTAAAACTTTTGCATCTGGTACATTTTGAGAGGGGGCCATGGGGGGGAGGCTAACTTATTGATTGTGAACAGTTTGTTCTAAAATTTGCACAGTATATGTAATTTTGAAAAAGAAACACATTTTGCTGGTAGAAATTTCTTGATTTAAATCTTAGTTTTTGAGATAATGGGAAACATATAATAGATTTTTTTTTATTTTCAAAGAAATAGAACTCAATGAGTTTTTATGCTACAATAAAAACATTGATAGTATTGGAATCCTTGAAACATTCTTAACAAAACTATAGAGCTGGACTCTCCATTTTCTTTTCCATCCGTTCACTAACTAAACTATAGGAAAAGAAATCGGTTTTGAGCTGTGTTAAAAAAAATTGAGGGCAAAAATGGAAAATCCTGCTCTATAGTTGTGTTAAGAATGTTGCAAGGATTCCAAAACTGTCATTGTTTTTATTCTAGAATGAAAACTCATTGATTTCTATTCCTTTGAAACTTAGAAAAAATGCATATGGCTATATTTATAGATATTTCCCATTATCTCAAAAACTAAAGCCTGAATCAAAAAATCTGTAGGAGCCAAATGTGTTTCTTTTTCAAAAATACATATACTATGCAAATTTCAGAACAATTGATCTAAAATTGATCATTTTGCCCCCCCCCTGCCCCCCTCACATAATGTAACTACCAGGTGTGAAATTTCTACCCAACATTTTCTCACTATCCTCATCATGTGGAATAGGAAAATACATGGTAGCTATTGCTATAAAAGAGAAATGTACAAAAAAAAATTTTCACATTTACAAAAAAAAAAAATCAAACTAGATTGAAAATTCAGAATTGATTGGTACAGTAAAATCCCTCTAATTTGCACAGCACGGGGGGAAGGGGGTGACGGATTAGCGAGGATTTCGGATTACCGGGGTACTTACAAATCCGAAAAAAACTCTGTATTCCGCACTGAAACGGATTATAGAGAGATTATTCATACCTTCTGCGCAGCACCTCGCGCAAATTTTTCGCTCATTACCCCCTTAATCCAAAAAATGAGAGCGCCTTGTACGAATTACAGAGGTATTTGTATGAGCTTCCATGAAATGGGATAATTAGGCTTTTTACGAGTAAACAAGTCTGACGTAAAGCTTGATTAATCAGATGTACGGATTAGGGAGGGGTTCGGATTATTGAGGTGCGGATTAGAGGGGTTTTACTGTATTTGATTATAAATAGGATTCCAGAGCCGAAGTCGGGCTACGACTCCTAGAGCAAGTGATATTCCGACTCCGACTCTCCCTCATATCCTCCGACTCCGCAACTCTGAGTTCTTCAGTGTTCTTTGCAATTAAATAGTGTCTGAATGATGACGACACAATCCTCAATTTATTCTTTTCATCTTAAGTTGGCATACAGGACACAAGCTTCATCTGCATAGCTCCACCCACTAGAATTTTCACGACATTTCTTGACTACAAAACTCTGAAGCCAGACGGATTTTGAATCACATTAGCGACTTGTTAGTTAACATTTTATTGCTTTGCCCAGTCCAAATCAGGGCTGGCTGGTTTAAACCAACCAAAAAAAAATGTTTTTTTATTCAATTTTTGGTTTTTATTCATAAAAATGGTAAAATAAACAGTATTACTTCTAGAAAGTATTACATTTTAGTCACACAACTGAATGGATGAGTTCATGCGTTTCCATTTAGGTGTCTGTTTGACTGTCAGGACAGTTGGAGTCAACTATTGTTGATGTTTGTTAAAAACCTACAACTTATTGCATTTTGTGTTATTTCATATCAGAGTTGCATGTCTAATTATATTCTGGTAAGCTAGCAGCTACTGAATATTAGAAGAAATAGTTATAGCTAGTTGCTACAAGGTAACTAATGAGCACATGAGAATGATGTAGGCATATAGCTATTTCACTTTCTTCAGTTCATTACTTTGCTTTTAATTAGCTAGTAGCTAGCCATTTCTATCGAGTGTTCTTTGTATTTCAAAGTGTTTCTAATTCAAAGGATTTTATAGCTATTTCACTCTCTTCAGTTCATTACCCTGTATTTACTTAAAGAGTAGCTAGCTAAATCTGTCAAGTTGTATTTGTAATTTGAAGTGTTTTCAAGTTTTTGGAAGGATTTTATATTGCGATAATTATAAATAACAGCTTCTCTGCAGTTTGGATATTAAATGTAGCCATAACAAATACTGGTACTTTGGTAACTGATTTTTCTCAACCCCTTGTCTTAGTCATTCTTTTACAACAGGAAGTTGAAATGAAGTGACTAAGATTGATGATGATTAGCTTACTACATGTTTACAAAGTACAAAACCTTTTAAATGTAGAATAAGATTCTTAGAACTAGAGAAAAATATATATAAAAACAAAGAATCCAAAATTTTTTTTTTGTTTTAACAAAAAAAAAAAAACATGGCTTTTGGTTTAAACAAAAAAAATTGTTTTTACCAGCCCTGGTCCTGATATTTTCTCAATAAATAAAAACTGTTCAAGGCACAACACTGATGGCTTAACTCTGACGTTACAAAAGCTCCAGAAAGAGCAGAACTGCGCTTAGACACTGCCCGTCTGTGCTTTCGTTAGTCTGTGGAGGAGGACATCAATCAACTTTTAGCTAAAGTTTGTCACTATTAATAAAAGCTAAGGGTAAAGTCAACTTGACCATATCCCCTCCCCAACTGGGAAATCCAAATGCACTGGTTTGTGTTGCAGATATAGGTCAATAAACCCCAGAGGAGTATACAGCTGCAGTCGGTGACAGATTGTCTAGAGCTATGCTTCCGGTGGTGGGAGACTCCAAGCAACAATCTGCGACCCAAACCTTCCCATTGCTGGAGAAGGTCAGTAAACTTACAGCAGAAACAAGTTTACTGCCAAATACCATCAATGCTTAGTATACACTGGACTGACCAGGAGCCATTGGGTCACTAAAACCCAATCCTAAACTCTGTATTTTTCATTTTATTTATTTATTTTGGGTCCATTGTATTGAATTTTTTCAGAAATAAAAATGCAGCCGAGCTCTATCCAGGATACAGGGCTCACAGCAGCATTATTATTTTGCACTCTCCAAGCTCATCCAAGTTTATTTCCTACTAGATGACCCGTGACCCATTGCGTCATATCACCATCTTCATTGCTTCTCAAAGGAATGATCAACACTGTGCCTGTACACAAGGATAAAAAAAGCATTTACGAAGTAGCTCAGTGGCATTTCCCGTACTTATTTTATGCTTAATGTGCACATTTATGCAGCCGAGCTCAGTCAGACCTCTTGCCATTGATAATAGCTTCAATACTTAAACTTTTTCTTATCATACAGCAAATGTTGATAATTCTTTTAGCTTAAAACCAGTCATCTGATGCTGTTCTTCAATTGTCTTAGCTACTGATACTGGTCACTCAGTGGCCAGGCCACTAAAATTTCAGTTTCCATTCTTTAGTGTATTCAACATATAAAGCAATGGGTATCAAAATTATTACACTCCTTTAAGGGTAAGTCTCATCCTGCCTCCTGGACAACAATATTTTACCAGCAGGTACCGCCAACTTGCTTATGCTTCAACAGTGGCTGATGCGATGGTGCAGGCCACTCAATGGAGTTTCTTATACCTAAAGTGACTACGAGAACTCAGTTCGTCAGGCAGCTACCCTCAGAAAACCTCCGTGGAAAGGCCACAGCGCTTAGGTGCATCTCCCATCGATATAGTCTTATTCAATGCTTGAATTTCTTGTTATCTTATAGAGCAGATATTGTTCACGGTGACATGCAAACAATCAAGAAAGTAAACAAGCAAAAAAGCAAGCAAGATTATTCGAGCTTCTTAATTCTATACATCAGGAAATAATTCGACTGTTTTATGTACACTTAACTATCTATAGACAGATCAAACTTTGATAACCTTGCTTGCGTGTTTGCTTGTATGTCAATGTGCTCACACACTGAGTGCTATCAGATAGGAAAAAATATGAGCGATGAAGATTTATTGAGACCATATCAAAAGGGTATCAATGATGGATACACCAGAGCTTGGCTATATAAACGTATATATATATATATATTGAAGAATTAGATCAGAAGCAAATAATATACTTTGAAGCCATGGCAAGAGACAGAAATTTCAACTATAAGCAGCAGGATGGACGCTGGGGACGCTGCATACCGAAGAGCTTCTAACATCTCAAGATACCGACCATCGCATCTAAATTCTATGCTCTTGATAATTGTAAGAAGACAACTTCAACGATTGGTTTCGAGCTACTCAAGTTCTGCTGTGAGGATGCATCGC
>LQNS02000060.1:4160-23728 GCA_001587735.2 Parhyale hawaiensis
AAAAAAGGCAAATTTGGACCCCCTGTGGACCCATTTCCCCCCATTTTGTGGGGGTTCTAGTGCCGCTAGCCCCCTAAAAATTTGGGACGTAGTGCCCATATACCTGAAGACACTTTTTGAGCAAAAAACAGAAAATTGATGATTTCGACCATTTTCGCCGGGACGACCCCCTTAAACCTATGAACTCACACTTAGCTTTTACATGTCGTCTCGTTAACTGACATCGGTATCCAAAATACCGGTGGAATGTATTTAATTTGAGCAACACACGAGTAAAACGTCCGTTTATGCCAGTAGAGTGCGCGATTATATACGGTGGCCTCAGCAATACTTGTATTATAGGTACTTATTGGAAAATGTGCGGCTCGTCCATCTACAGGGGCTGAAGCAAGGCCACCTAGAAAACATTATCCATTGTCTAGGTGGCATTGGCTGGAGCCGCGTAGCTGCTGATAACAAGTGTCTTGGAGCCTTGAAATGCGTGGTATTTTTGACAGACACCAGAACATTCCCCCATGTAGTTAATAAGACAACGCTTCCTATAAATGACAATATAAGAAGGTCAACCTTGAACATTTTTCTTTTTAGGAGTTATTACTTTACAAAATGTCATCAGCCTCATCATCCTTCATCATCGCAGGCTGTTGTTTTCCTGTGTCCCATTGTATTCTTATGGGAAAAGCTTCATTACAGCTAAATGATATACATAATTTGGTACAGATTGGGTTCATAGATCTGCATGAAATTTTTGCAGCTGTGAGTTCTGCTTTAAAGCAAGCACGCTATATCAACTAACATGCATTTGAACATCCCTTTACTGACAGAGATTGCATCTTTGGAGAGCGTTGAAGTTAAGACACTTTTGTTACCGAGTGTTAAGCCGTGGTCAAAGCCCAGTATGAAAACGTTTTGCTTAGAAACTCCAGCGTATCTAGGAGAAATAGAAGAAAAGATTTTAACCCTTCTAGAATAATATTCCGTTATCACATCTAGTTATTTTCCCTATTTAGGAGTATAGGTAACACCTTAATATGTTTCAATTCCAAATGGGAGAAATGCCGTTTCAATGACGGTTGCTGCTGATGGTAAGGCTTGATGAGATGAGAGGTTGAAAAAATAGACGTGTCATATATTCATGAGCAGCGACAACGTTTAATACTGACAGGCGTTTTTCCTTGGATGGGGAGGGTGCGAAGAAGGGGCTCTACCGCATATGTTCGCCTAATATTATACACATAGCAGCCGGAAGATATTGGATTTGTCTCACGATAACACAGATTTTTTTTTTTTCAAAAAGTGACTTATATCCAGAAAATGAACGACGAGAATGCTCAAGTTTCTATTACTTCAAAATTTTAAGTCTTGAACTTCGCACCTCATTTTTGACCTTAGCAACCATTAGCAATAAAAGATTTTGAAAAGACATTAAACCCAACGAAACGAATGAAATTCAACGCTTCTCGCCTCTATTGTTGCAGCATTTACTATAACTTGATCAACGCGGTATGTATTCTTCCTCCACAGCATAAGTCTCCCAAGATTTTGGTAAATTGTGGTTGTTTTTTTTTTTTGCTGAAAACGACCCCTTGCGTAATGTGAAAGTGTGTCTTAAAATTGTATGGAGCTAGGGGAACTATAACCACCCCCTCCCCCAAGAGAGGTCGAAGAGGAGACACAGGGTCAAAAATATCTATTGTATACCGATTGTTCTGAAATTTGCACAATATATGTATTTTTGAAAGTGAAACACATTTTTCCATACAACTTTTGTGATTTAGGCCTTAGTTTCTAAGATAATGGGTAATATATATATATATATATATATATATATATATATATATATACATATATACCTATATAATATACTGTATAAGCCCCCACAAAGGGCTAGTAACGAGGGGATGATCGGGGGTCAAAAATTGTGAAATGATGCATGCATAGTATTTGCAGATACTAATTCAACCTAAATGCAACATTCAAGTTCCATTTATAGTAGAAAAAAGTGCAGTATATGACATTTCACCACAATTTTTTTGTTTTTTGCCTCTCCTGTAAAATGCAACTTTTTCGCCTAAACGGAATAGAAGTTGATAAGTGCTCATGCTAGGAAGAAAACAAAGACAGTTTTAGAATCCTAGATACATTACTAACAAAGTTATAGAGAAACAATTTCCATTTTAACCCCACAATTTTTTATTATTCCAGCTCAAACCCGAATTTTTTTTTTCACTATCAATGAAAACGAAACTAAAAATGGAAAATCTGTCTCAATAACTTTGTTGTGAATGTTTCAAGGATTTTAAAACTGACTTTCTTTTTTCTTTAGCATGGACACTTACTCACTTCTATTATTTTGAAATTTCACAAAGAAATAAACATATAAATTTCCCTTTATCTCAAAAACTGATTCCTGAATCAAAAAAATTGTACAAGAAAGAAATGTGTTTCTTTTCCAAAATTACATATAATGAACAAGTTTCAGATCAATCGATTCAAAAATAAAAAAGTTTCGAAAAATGTGAGTTGATCCCCTTAAATAAAGCAAAACTCCGACGCACGCTGTCTATACATGTGAACAGAAATAATGTAACAGCAAACTAATTCACGACTCGAGCGCAAGTGTAGTGAAGATTTATATCAACCCGACGATCAGGGAGCACAACTGCGTGGGCTGTGTAAGCCAGATCATATTCAGCTGCTAAAGGAGAGGCATATGTTTTTTCTTGCCACACAATTCAGAATAAAGGTAAATTTACTGCCTTGCAAATCAAGTTTTAAATAGTTTGACATTTTCCCCATCGATCAAAGCCAAACAAAAAAGTACTACATCAATAAAATATTACGGAAGGCTGAATAATATTCAGGTTCATTTGGAGTTCGGAATCTGTCTGTAAATTTCAGCAGTAGAAGCGAACTTGAAAGAAAGCAATGAATATTGCTGGATATAAAATATGTAGGTAGAGGAATTTAATTTAAATAATATTAGTATTAAGCAATTTTTGTGCAATGTTTGCTTTTTTTTCAACCAAGACGAAGCATTACTTTCTATTATGGTACACATTGACGTCTGTTCGATAAAAATTGACTAATTAACGTGAGAACTGAACCACCAGTACCCAATAATCTCAGCATATGGAGCAGCCCAAGGTGATTCACGCGATCAAAAGCGTGCCGTATTTTAAATATGGACATTGGTGTGACTTAATAGGAATTTCGCCCTAACCTGAGTACGGCATGAGCTCGAGAAAGTCGGCAGGTTTTGATGTGGTTTACTATGACAGTTTTGCGTTCATCACTGTGTCTAGGTGGCTTTATCATAGGATTTCTATGCGATAGAATATAACCTCTGAATAAAATTTAGCTGGTTGGTACAGTACTAGTGAGCCCAGCCGTGAAGATAAGGGCAAAAAATTTGCAGTTTTAACCTTTCATTTGCCCTGCTCGTTTCTGCTACGGAAGGGCTAGTGTACTAAATCAATTATTGATTCCAAGTTACCGAGTCGAATGCGTTGGTCGCGGGAAAGTTATCGACTGAACATGACAATCCTTACAGCCTTTCCATTACGTATAAAATAGGGCCAAAGATTTGAGCCAGGCTCATTTAAATAAAATAAAAAAACGGGCAGAATATTCGGTTCAAAATTCATCTCCTGCTTCCATATTAAGTCTCGGTTTCAAATCACCGCCCTATATTGTTCTATTATACTAAAGCAGTTCTCGCCTTCGGCAGTGCAGCGGCAGTATTGCTGTAAGTGATAGCTTAGTGGAAGTTGGGACTTTGTGTTTGGATGGTTCAGTTGCAATATGATCCTTCCGTGTACGAAGCTATAGTTTAGACAAACTGTTAGACTGCAACCGTACTTTCTTCTGGGCCAAGAGGGGTTTATGTTCAGCACGAACCAGTGCATTTTGGCTTCCTAATTGAGGCGTGTGGACAAGCCGACGATGCCCTTTACTTCTAGGACTCCTGTAGCAGTTACATAGGTGTACAGCGAGTACGGCCGCAGCTGTGCCGCATCATGCAGGGACCTAATCAAAACGCAAGCACACACTTGTGCTGCTCATGCGTCGGAGTAAAGTTTTGTCGCGTTCAGTTTGAACGTTGACGTATAGAAGAAGAGTGACCTGGACCTACGCATTGTAAAAGATGAAGACCATTGTCTGCTTCCTAACTGTGCTAATGGCGCTTACACACGTGAGGTGAGGGAAATATGGTGCTAAATGTGTTCACATGTACACTATGTTGAATCAAAAGTGTAGTGTTCTATAAATATACCGATGATGCGCTTCACAAAAATAGGTGGGATTCGCAGTTATACTGATTCAGAACTTATCGAAACTGAGAGCCGCTGTGAAGTATAGAACTGCTGTCATATATGTTGAGACGAAACGTGTTATCGGCTTTTGTTCTGACTGTAACTATAATATTTCTCGGATCATTAGAGCCAGTTTTCCTTGGCGATACGTTGTCGGTGTTAGTGCGACTCGAGTTTACTTCCTTTTGTCTAGGAGGGCAGAGGCAAGTCCCTTCTCCTTTATTGAAAGTCTTCATGTGGCGTCCCATTAACAGCAGTATTCGTAGATACTAGGAAACAAGGGGCCAAAGGTTGATGTGAAAGTGTTAAAGTAAAGACGGCGCATTACGACTGGTGCGCACAATCAACCTCTCGACAGTCTCTGAGTGAGTTACGATCAATGTTTGGGATTTCGTAACATACTGTGCGGAAAAAACGGTGACAGTGTACAGTAACAAATGCTTCTCTCCGTTTTCATTGTCTCGAGAGGCCCATGCTTGTACGCATGGATACTTTTTATTGCGCTATTTGGTATTAATTGTTCAATTTCTTCACGGTCACTGTTCAGGGAATTGTGCGGTCACTAATTGATGCATGCGTCTGTGCGTCCGCGTTTGTCTGTCCTGGTTAGCTTACAAACGCACCCTGAATGGGAAAGACGGGGTTTCCCGGTAATTTTGTATGCTCTAGCAGGCTCCACGTGTCAGTCTTGATCTTATTATAGATTCATTATTATCGAAGTTTGTATATCGGAAAAAATAACTGGCAACAGGCTTTGATGGCACTATAGATATCGTTTTGTGCTATAATTGTTTCCGAATACTATATAGTGCCACGCTAATATAAATTTTGCGATGTGTAAGATATTGGAACTAGTTTATTATACTTCCATTCTCGAAGATTTTGATTCTGCCAGAATTTGCTTCCATTTGCAGCATTAGTTTTACTACCATTTGTACTCCCCGTGAGTTCAATTTGTTCAATGGTGATGTTGTGATGAGGCATGGCGGTCCCTTTAAAGTTCATCCCATGAATTCCTATTAGGTTTTAGATCCGGAGACTGCGACGGCCACTCAACGTAATGAAATGACTCATTGAACTTCCTGTGAGCAAATGGGACGCCAGTGGTTACCAAGTTTGACTTCCTGGGAAATTCCTCCAGCATCAGGGAAGTCAAAGTACACAGAATGCTGTAGTTCGTCATATATAATCTGCATCGGGGGTTGTCATCTTGCACTACAGAGCATTGCAGAACTACTGTACAGTGTATATCCGGCTTATCAGTAGAACAACCCCCAAGCATTACATCGACCTCCGGATGACTGCAACCATGGTACGATCTATACATACAATGAGGCAAGATAGGATGGTGGCATTGCATCCCTTGATAAAGTTCTCGCCACACATAAATGTTCGTTTACTTTTGAAAGACAGTAAAAATCGATTTGTACGACTGCTGTGCACATTTTCACACCTCAGTAGTACTGTTTGAACGTTTCATAACAACACGAAGTAATTTTCTTTTTCTTTATTGGGGCATGCACACGTAGTTTTCTTCTTACAGTAATGTGCAACAGCAGGCATGCAATCATTTTTTTCATAGTTTACGACCGACCTTATTGCTTAAATCCTTTGGAACTTTTACACAAGTTAGAGCTGAATTTCTGTAAACGCAGGGCACCTTCGCAGTAACTTATCTTTTATATCAATAATTTAGAGGCTGCAAGATTAATGTTATTAGAAGAAACCGGCTTCGCCATATTGAAGCGTCCAACTGGTTTCTGAATTAGACTCAATGGCAGTTTCCTCACTGACATCTCTCAGCAGTTTACTCCTGTCATGGACATTGAGAATATGAGTTCTGTGTAGTAAAGTAATGTTGTGGTCCATCCCACGCGTCTTCGTTCTAGCAGCTTCCCTGAACTTTGACTGTCAAAATAATTATTAGACCAGGCCGTCAGTACGCAGGAGAAACTGCAAAAACTGCCAAGTAGGTTTTCTCTGAAGTATTTTTGCATGTTAGTGTACCGATTGCGAAGAAAAAACTGCACTGTGCCGAAAATGGGAAAAAGATCTTTACAGGCAATGTAAGTGAAGTCACTTTATGTCATAGAAAAGGAATCGGTAGATTGTTTTGTACTTGCGCATCTTCAGGCGTTGTAGTTTATGTTCCCATCTATCAAAAGACACCTGCATGAGGGTCTTGCCACAAAACTTAAAGCCCAGTTGCTTATGATCTGCCCGCTTGATTATTTTGAAGTCTACTTCCAACTCAGAATCCATCTACCTCATTGATGTACTCAGCTCTTGTGGATGTGTGCTCTCGAGGTGTGCACAAACACATTATTTCTTTGCTTGATTCTTTGAACATTGCCAGGTTTCCTCTCACTACTTTTGCCATCTGCTAGCTCAAAATTTAATGTGGTAAAAAATTTTCAGGTTGGTGAAAATATTACATAAATTATTTCCGCTTACACAGAGTACAGCTAGAATATGAGACACTATTATCAAATATATCCCAGATCTCCTTCACGCAGTCACTTTGTTGTTTCTTATGAACTGTTAAATGCATCTAGTTGTTACAAATGATGACCTAGGAGTTGTGTTGAATCCCCATCGTCCATGGTTTTGGTTGTGATTTTGTTGTGGATATTTCATTAGTGCCGCTCGTTCCACCCTCTATTGAAAATATTTATCAAAAGTTGTTATCTAGATTATTAGGTCTACTTCGGTAAATCAATATAATTATTATATGCTCCTTCCTGTACTTCCAAAAATTATCCAAAAGATGAAGATCAACGTCTAAAGACCAGCTCAAATTTTTGCCAATTATTATCCAGTGTCAGAGATCAGTTAACTATTAACTAAGGGTAAGCAAATTCTTCAAGGCAATGGAAGATAAGGATATCCTGAGGGTGAATGAAACGGATCACTTTGTTGCAGACTGGACTACAAAAAGAGTGTCAATAGATGCTTGCTCTGTCGTTGCAGTTGAGCTAGGTTATGTCCGTGACTGAGGTCAGGTGGGAGATGTATGTCACGGTAGGTGTGAATATTTTTGGATGCTATTGCTGCTGTCGTAAAGACACTTCCTTGACTTGTGGTGGGGACTCTACCTCCTAACGCAGTAAGTTGATTGTATTGGTTTTTGAGAGGTGTATTCCAAAGCGCATCATCCATGTGCGGTCACAGGACAAACCATGGTATGATGGCCTGTACCGGTTGGCGTAAGAGGCTAAGCGACCAACTTTTGGACTTGGCGGCGTTCGCGTGAACGGGAGTTGTTTCAGACATACGTTTTGCTTAGTATATACCTAGGCCAAGCGTGTGAACGAGACAGCCCAGCATGGGTAGAGACAATTCTCCATGGAGTTTCTACTGTTGTTAAATAACCCACATCGATAGTGGAGCGAAGTTAAAATTTCAGTCTTCGGCGTTGAGCCTTCTCTGCCGCCACTTGTGGGCCTCGATGACAGTGTGATTGTCGATTTCCTTTCTAAGGTAGAACTTCTTTCAGCTCATTTCGATAGTAAGCACATCAGGCATGTGCTAGCTTTACCGCTGCGATATCACCCTGGGCAAGGCTTCACCTCGTTGGAGTTCAGATCCAGCACTGCGAATGCTTTTGACAGATCTTGATCCCTATGGTAGATTGGACCCTACCCGTGTTTTCCATCTATTTCATAAAGAACTTTCTGGCATTCTGGCTCCTAAATTCTGTGTGATTTTCAGATACCCGATTCCATCGGGAAATTTTTTGTTGTTGTTAGCGTATTGGAAATATTGCACCCACTCCTAAAGGTCCTGCCTCGTCATATGTACTGTAATAAGTTACCTACCTATATCTTTGATACCAAGTTTATCGAAGGGTGTTGACGAATTAGTGGTGTTCAAACAGAGTCGTTTCGCTTTGCTGAAGCGACTCAGTTGCTACCACAAGGTCAGCATGCGTACAGAAAACACTTGGATCCATTACGCTCTGTTGTATGGGTCAAATTAGACACACTCTGTTATCTGTGTTTAATCGGGGTTAGATCGCCGTTGTGAAGTGTGCCTTGTTCCGTTGAACTTCAGTGAAGTGTTTGATATCAATCATAGACGCCTCTCGTATAAATTGGAATCTTCTAGTGCGGGTGATGGAGTGCTGCCAATCATTCGGAATTTATTTCTGAGCACACACATCGTGTGAATGACCACATACATATATCAGGGTGTTTCGGATGTTTCTCAGGGCAGCGTTTTGGGTCCCATGTTGTTTGTTATAGCGATATGTTTTTCTTCTTAAAGAACGCTATTGTCAGTTATACCAACATTCCACCTTGGTAGCGTTGATTCCGGCCCCAGGCTTGCGTAAAGATGTTGCCCGATTTTTAAACAGAGACAGAGACTTGTCATGGATTGGCGCATGGTGCTCCTCAAGGAGTAGAAACCTAAACGCAGATTAATCTAATTCTATAACAGTCAGTCGGTTTCCTACTTGCTTACCTCTGTATCTCAACTCGAGTTAAGTGTCACTGTTCTACAGGAGTCAAGTTCTCTTCAGATGCTCGATGCTCTATTTGATAACAAGCTGTTGTTTGAGGCGCGAATTGGGCGACTCGTCTCGCGTGCTTCTAGTAAAGTCGGGATCCTGCGTAAGGTTCCGTCGTGTTTGGTGACGCTTGGGTAGTCCGGAGACGCTTCTAGCCTTTTTGCTTCCTTTGTTGCTTTATAGTTCGCCTGTGTGGGTGCGGCTGCAGCTAGTCATCGTCATTAGCCTGTTCAACTAAATGGCTCTGCGAGTCGGTTGGTAAATTTATCCCGTAGACGGTGTGTTGATTACCTCTGCATGTTCTATTTATCAGGTATTAAATAATAAGGGCCGTTGGTTAGACTTCTCTATTCCTGCTTCTTGGATCTTGGGACGAAATACGCAAGCTGCTTCCGTAGCCCAGCCAGTTACTCTGGAAAACAGACTCTTCAGCACGGTCAATGTTTCACCTGCAAATCGGTCGTGGTATTGAATTTGTCGCTGGGATCCGTGTTCACTCTTGCTGATCTGCAAGCGTTCAAGTAGGATGAAAATCTTTTTATGGATTCATTTTCTTCTCAGCAGCGCCTCTGCCGTCTTGGCGTTACTTTCTGCTTCTTCATTTATGTTATTCACTCCTTTGATGCCCTGACATGAAGATTTTGTTATAATAATATTTTAGAATATTTTTCTGCATCACATCGTATAATGCGTGTGGAACTGGATAGATAAAAAAGTGAATCAAACCAAAAAGGGCGTCACCAAATAAATACACAGCGGTCTTATCTTATTGCATTTGATCTTGATGCAGGTCGGTGGAAGGAATGCCTTGCCCTGATCTGGTGTGTAAAGGCATGGAATGCGCCACGCTGCACTGTATGTACGGATCGATAACGCCCCCGTGCACATGCTGCCCTATCTGCCTTCCCGTCCGTGAGTATCTTATTGGCAATGCCGCTTAAAATTCATACTTTTCTCCTGATATTTAGAATACTTAAGTATGGTGTTTTCTCATTTTTTTCTTTTACTTGACAGTGAAGGCATATCCTCAAAACTACCAAGTGTGACAAAGTGCGTTGAAGAGCTGTAAGTTCCCAGTTTGAGTCTCTGACTCGACTATTAATATATATATATTGTATATATATATATATTCAAAAATATATACTAATATCTCCAACGAAAACATTATCACCTCTCTCACTTCGTTCGCGGGTGATAAACAATAAGTAGAAGTATGAGAGAGAGGCGGCATATGTTGTACAGAAGGAGAGTGAAGACGTTCTGAAATCCGAAGACCTGACTGACATTAAGTTGTCGTGATAACAGAATCCCAGTTACATTGATGAGACTCGTACAGCTCGCAGAATATTAGGCTTAAAATTCGCTGCCTTGTTCACACGAGGGAATAATGAGATGATCGACTGGACAGGTGTTGCGTTGAGAAGACTGCAGTTGTCATGATTCAAAGTTTAGAGGCAAGATACATATGAAAGGTATTCAAACCCATTCACTCCACAAGTAATGTTTAATAAGGCTTGATGGTAAATGATCCCTAACAAAATGAGTTTTCGTAACTACAGGAGTATATGAAACTATAACTTTGTCCCTAGGGATGGTTTGTTAGTCAAAATCTGAGGAATTGACCAGTAAATCTTTGTAAGTAAACATACGACTTGCTCCTTTCTGAAAAAGGTAAATTTCTATACGCATAAAAATTCACAAATATATTAGGGCTTAAAGTGTAATTAACTACGTAGAGCAACTATTCATGACATTATTTGATATTTTCCTGTAACTTATTTCGCAATAGTGAAACAAACGGTTTATTTTGTAGAATAAAAGCTGCTCAAATTCAGTGTGCTCGATTTGTAATGAAATGACAAATAAACAGCTAAAGAAAATGTTAATGAAATTTATTTGGTAACTATACGGGCTAAGCGAGAAAATCAGAACAGAATGCAGAGCTGAAAGGCCAGTTAAAGCAGCTTGCAGCCCCAAAGTGATGGGGCCCGGCCTTTATTTTCAAATCTTTCAGAAGAGAGCAGAGGTCTACAATGTGAATGAACAGAGCTACGTGGTAGGGGCTGGAACCTACTTTCTACGTCAAATTTAAAGACAAACAAACCCCCACACCATTTTTGTCCACTATTATTTACACAGTTGCCAATGCCAGGCCTGCAGCGCCTCATTCATCGGTAGCAGTGGACAACATTTCAAAGCCCGTATTGACGAGCACTTAGGTGTGTCCAGTCGTACCGGCTTACCACTTGCGAAACCCTCACATTCAGCCCCCGCCTACATGCCGACATTACATGAGCTGGCACCCAGCCTCTACCGCGTAGCTCTGTTCATTAACATTTAAGACCTCTCCCCGGCAACATCCATTCTCCCCTAATCGATTTGAAAATAAAGGAAATTTTTATAGATAGGATGTTAGTTTATTGTTTTTTTTCTGGTGATGGGATTTTGCATCTCGAAACGTTAAATTTTAAATTTTGTAGACTTCTTTTCAGTATTATATAATGGATATATTTGCCGCGCACAACAGAGTCTAGTGATATATAGTTTCTCTGCCTGAAAGATAACTGTGATCCATACCCTGGAAGAACTCAACAGATCTTTCGTATATCAAGCAAGCAGAGAACAGCTGGGAAGAGTACACTAGATAATTATGTCGTACATCAAGTTAGACAGAAACAGAGGAAATGAACATAGTGAGCATGTTGTATGCCAAGTAAAACAAAAAAAATGCATGTTTGGTTTCAGAGAAGTGAAATGTAAGACAAACAAATAAAATACCTGTCAGTAAGTGTTAAAAAAAGAATAAAGCAAGGAACGACTCGCCTGAGCCCCAAGTCGAGGCAAAAGGTCATGTACGTCGCTTCGATTGGGCAGCGAAATTAAACATTTAAAGCTTGACATCTCCGAGTCTTCAGAGGTGTTCCGGCTACGACTTGTTGATTCAAGGTTCAGTCTTTGATTCTCAATCAATTGCATGGGAGCCCCGTATTTCCGTGAACTAAGACTCAATCCCTAACATAGAAATCTCAGACTGCATAAGCAGGCTATACTGGTACTGCAGTACCTTTAACGCGATTCACAGTGTCGAAGCTAAGTACCTGTCTGTATGTCAGGAGAAGTCAAACCAAGTGGGTTTGGCTTAGATCGACTTTGGCGACCCAATCGAAGAAGCCCATAGATTGGTGAGGCGAGGTCGAGCCCATGGACTTGACTTATTAGGGACCTCGGACCTTCATATTGGTTTCGCCCCTTTGAATCATGCTGCATTTGTTAGCTGCCGTCCGATTACGCTTGACAGGGCCAAATACTTCATTCTACTGGCAGGGTTGAGTTTTCGGAACCCAGAGGACACATAGTTTTAAGGTTTAAAGTTACCCTTTTTTCAGAAGGGCGGAGGCAATCACCTGTTTCAAGTCCCGGACAAGTCCAGCCTCAGGGGATTTGCTTGACAAGACTTGAGCGAGTTAACTGCTGATGCACTTAGTTCCCTCCTAGTACAGTATGGGTGGGCATCACTCCGACCAATAGGCACTCATTGAAAGAAATGCAACAGTCATTCAGATGATGCAATAATTTTTGTTCTAGAACCGATGTGCAGGAATAAAGATTATCTATCACGTTTGTATTATAACACAGAATACAACTTAAATAAAAATATTAGGGCAAAGACCACTGTTCTAAAAGCCATTTTACTGAAAACTCGAACGTTTCGGTTTTTCGGCAATCTTCAGCAACTGAAAACACACAGAAATCTGTTAAAATTTCTAACTAGGGCTTTGCATAATGACAACCCATTCCTGCCATATCGGCAGTATCGCAGGTTGGTGAAATCTGATGACAGCTCTTCTTCTGAAAACATGGCCTTAAGATTCAAAATACTGTGTATGGTAACGCAAGAAAGGGCAGTTCCAAGCCTGAGGAGGAGGGTTAGCTCAAACTCCCGACTCTTCCGGCAGGTAGGTGACGACCTATGGCGAAAACTACGTAAAATATTATCATACCATGTTTTTTTCTTATTACGATGAATTTCTTTCTTCTGAAAGGGCTGTTCTCACGGCATAGACTATGCATTTTCAACTCTCTGTTGGACTACAGCACCATGTAAAAAAATTAGGTGAGTAAATTTTTTTTGTTCTCATTTTTTAGTAGGAATAAAAAAAAATTTTCTATGTCGCCAATGCTTATTAGGGAAATGATATCGATAAAAAATATATACATATATATATATAATGATAAAAAGTGCATATACAATCATATACCAGTGGTTCTTAACTTTTTCTCTCCAATTCCCCACTTTTCAGTGAACCAACTATTCAGTCCCCCAACAACATCGGTCTTTGACCAATTCGATTTTAACCAATGCTGTGTTTAGTTCGTGGATATAAGTTTTGCTTCTTGTGCCATTTCACGGCCTTTAATTTTATTTTTTATGGTTCTTATTCATTTCGTGTCCGCTTCTTAAGGAAAGAGGCGAAAGTTGGGCCAGATTCCAGATTTTGTAGTTAAGTGGCGTTTTCATGGATATCGATGACCAGGCTACAGAAGATGGTGAAAGTGGGAGCCTTATCCCTTTTTCGGAATACACTTCTTACTTGAAACACTTCTTGAAAGCTAAACAAAGATAATTGCCGCTTCTGAAGTCTGATTTTATAACTTTTTTCTCTTCGGTCATGTCGTATGAATTAGTAGATGATCTACGAAGCACTGACGAATTGATGATTTTTCACGAAGTAGTAGACTATTATTTCACCTCGCTGGCTGTACGTCTCTCTATGACGGAACAGTTTTCGCTTCATAGGCCAAAATTTCAGCACTTGAATGAAGCAGATATTTGAGTTTGAAAGACAGTATCACGGCTAAGGTACGCTCACACTGCATATAAGCTGACTTGAGTTGCGTTCAAGTTTATTGCAGTCTTTCAGTCAAAATTTTACTTCTGCCTGTCAATATGGAAGACGTACATGAAAGATGAAGGAGAATGGAGAAGAGAGAACTTGAGGATAAGAGAATGACAAAGGAGCAATGAAGAAGCAAGTCAGAGATGAGGAGATTCCACACTGGCTTGTAACATGCAAACATATCGATTATTGCGTGATTTTTTCACGCACGGGTCCACTTGTATATTAGATTCATTACTAACAGTAAGAGAAAATCCGTTGTTACGTCAGAAATGAATGTTTTCAAATAGTTATAGCTTAGGTAGGTTTTATCGATGCATATTGTAATGGACATAATATTTCAGTTAGTATTAATACTTATGTGAGGATTATTTAATCTTTTTCAGTGCATATGTCAATATGCATGCGACACCAAAGCGATAAATTGAAATTTAAGACTGCAGTGTTGGATAGGGATAATATGTATTATTAAAACAGTCTGTAAATGGTTGTGATTTCTAAAGTAAGACAACATTTGGACGCAATGTATTAAAATTCGAAATATTATCAATTTTTTATTTTTTGTTTGTTGGTGGAAACAAATGTACGAAATTTCCCACCTGACAACTCCGCCATTCCCCACCAGTGGGGAATTTCACACAGCTTGAAAACCACTGATAAATACATAGGAATGTTGTGAAAAATATCTTTGATCATTACTGAGACTATACAGCAACTTTAAAACATTATTTCATTTCTAATAAGCTCCTAGTATAGCTTCATGTTCAAAGACATCATTCTACAATTTTCTTATAAAAACTTGCTCATTTACATAATGAAGGAAATCACACTAATTTTTTGACAAATAAAAGAATTGCACATTTACATTTGTTAAACTAGAGCACTCTGAGAGCGCATACCTCCGCCAAGTGAGGCAACGGTAGCAAAAAAATCAAATTCGTTCTGAAACCATAATTTTCTTTGTATTAACTCCAAAATCTGATCATTTGTGCCTTTTTATATTAATAACAGCTTGTTCAATTTTCTTGAAGATCCGTTCTTGACTTTTTGAGTTATAGTGTTAACAAACATTATGACAAACATAGGTCAAACATACAAACGAACAAACCGATCTGCACTAAAATTTGATCATTTATGTCTTTTAACATTAATAACAACCCTTATAAATTTCATAAGGATCCATTAATTATTTTTTGAGTTATGTGCTAACAAGCATAAAATTAAAAACAGTGACAAACGAACGAACAAACACACGGATCATTACAAAAATTTGGTCATATTCTCTTTGTTATATGCCTAACAACTGTTGTTAATTTCATCAAAATCCATCAGCAACTTTTTGAGTTATGGCATCGAAAAAAATGAGGCAAACAAACAAACAAACGGACGGACATATTTTTACCAAAAGTTAACCATCTGTTCCTCCTAACATACCTAACAATCCCTGTAAATTTCATCGAAATCGGTTCATGACTTTTTGAGTTATCTTGGTGACAGACAGACAAACTGGGAAACAGTCAGACAGACAGACAGACAAACATACAAACAGTCAGACAGACAGACAGACAAACACGACGAAAACACAACCTCCTTGGCGGAGGTAAAAATTGGTTTGATTTCCTTCATAACGATCAGCGATATAATTTTTTTTCAGTTGTATAATCTAATAAAAGATAAACAACCGAAAAATCTCACCTAAGGGAAATCTTAGTTACATTGTGTTTTTAAATATTAATGTACATTAAAGACACAGAAAAAGATACATTTCTTGGTTTTCTAGTGTTTTGTATTTCATGAAAATAAATTATGATGTAATGCTTGCAGGATTGCTGGCGGTACAGTAATGCCAAAATAAAACTTTTGCTCTTTGTT
Source organism: Parhyale hawaiensis (assembly GCA_001587735.2). Classification (NCBI taxonomy): domain Eukaryota; kingdom Metazoa; phylum Arthropoda; class Malacostraca; order Amphipoda; family Hyalidae; genus Parhyale; species Parhyale hawaiensis. Next base: position 19,757 of record LQNS02000060.1, read on the forward strand.
TGTGAATATTAAACATATTAAATAAAAGATCAAGTTGCAGATGCAACTCATCGTTCGTACCACGAGCTTGAACGCAGGATAAATATCGACACCCATACTGTGTCGCAACTTCGCGTTTGGTGGCAAGGCATTATTTGCAAACCAGAATACAAAATACAAACACTCTTTTCTCTACCCACCCAAAGCTTTGGTACACGCACCCTCATTCACCCCTCTATAAGTATGAGTACACATTTTCATCTGTTGGGTATTGGTGCACAATATTTTTTTATTGTTTTGTTTGTTATTAATAATTTCAAGTATAAATTGAATGGGCATATAGTTTAGGTATAAGGTATAAACAGCTAGTTTCACTCTGATTGCCCGCGCTCATTCTCTTACCTTGATTACAGTTATGATAATAACTACCACAGAGCACTGTGGCACAAAAACCCACCCCAATGGGTCTTTAATGGGAGCCTAGATCCCACGGAATGGCCGTTTTCTGAAATTTTCGACTCGGAGTGGGACGAAACGTCCCCTAAGGGGTTCTTCGAACCCCGGGGGACGTTCTGTCCCACTCCTAGCCGAAAATTTCAGATAACGGCCATTTTAACCCTTAAGTAGGGATTTTTGAGGGGTGACCCGTCTATACATTTTCGTAGCTGATGAAATTTGAGGCGAGCTAGCTTCGTCCAGATTTTCCAGTTTCTTTGTCGTTTTCGAGCTATGGCGGGCGCAATTTTCAAATCCACTTGTACGTTTTTAAACCGGCGTGGGGCAGAGCCTATGAGAGCGTTGGGGCTGGGACTGAAATGGATGATGCCCACACCATCTGAGAAGGGGACTGCAAATCTGAGCCGGATCGGCCAGTAACTTTGGCGCCCAGAGCCGTCCAAGAGAAATTATCGACCACCCACCCTCGAGCCCGTTTTCTACGCATTAAAAACGCTCATAGAAAACAAAGCAATGGACGGATCCGGCTCTAAAAAAAAGTTATGGGGGTTTTCTGGGGTGCCCTTTCAGTGTGCCAAATTTGGCAGTTCTGCGTTGCGCCGTTAGTTCCACAGCTGCCAACACCCCTTTTTTATACCTACTGATCAAAGAATGTTAAGACAGCAGCGCGACTAGGAACCGTAGGGGAGCAAAATTGACTCCTACGGAGTCAATTTTGCTACGGAGTCAATTTTGCTCGGATTTTGCTCGGACAACGTGCAAATGATTATCCTCGTGTCGCGATTGAATAAAAACCCAATAATGGCGGACATTTTATTGCAATACGAAGCACTGGACATTAGGACTGCAATGGCAGGTGAGAAGTCAAGACATTAAATTGGCTGTGAAATTTAAGAAGCCGGGTTAATTTCACTGGCTCGGGGTGCATAGGCATCTCCACCTGCGCAACAAACTGGCGACAGTCTTCTAACAGTCAAGTTCGATTAAGATCATATAAAGGCACATACAGGAACAATTTTTCTACACTAGAATCCGATTAAATAGAATTACCCATCAGTGTTGGAGTTTAGTGTGTGTATATGTAAATTTTTCAATGTATATTAGGTAAATACCTATACAGTTGTTCCTGAACGTAAAACAATATAACTACTACTGAAGCAGGGGCACGTACGTGATTTCGTTTTTATTTTGTTGTTGTAGTTGCCGCTCATTAGATACAGACGTCCACCGACGCATAGGTTCAAAGGCAAACCGTGTAAGAAAATGCAAGTACCATGATGGTGATAAGTCAATATTTAATAAGTTGTATTGGAATTAGTTCTGCTTACTCTGATGGTCTGCCAGTAAAGTTTGTTTGCACGATATCGGCTCTGTCTTGATACTTGGCAAAAGTTCAAAGTTAGCCCTCTTTAAGGTACTTGCTGTTATAGAGAATTTGTCCCTGCCAAAGAAAACTAATTTTTCGAAGCGCATAAATTAAAAAAAAATAAATTTCTGGCATCTCGTATAACAAATTTCTTGAAGCTCACATTTTCAAAAAATACTTTTCGAAAGTTCCTATTTTCGCAATTTAGTTTCTGGAAACTCACTTATTATTATCTCAATCTGTGGGAGCAAATCCCTTTTCACACCCTCCTCCCCTCTCTCCCGGTAGAGCAGCACAGCTCTAGTAGATACAGAATATGTCGTCTTCACGGGTACACAGTTGTTCTGCGTCCAGAACACCGGCCAGTTTGCCGTCCACGTTGGCGAAGTAAGTGAGCTCAGCACAGTAGTCTCCGGAGGTGTCTACTGTTGCGCCGCCCCACAGAGGGTCGTCCACGGGCAGCTCCGTTCCATCTCCCCATCGCCACACGCCATCGGCACCGGCACGCAAGTCAACTCCTGCAGAGTTAGTATTCATGTTGTATTTATATATCATACTACTTTGTAATCTCTCGTTAGCTATTATAATCCATTTCATGGCGCTTGAAGCATATAATTTATTATACGTAGCTCTTTAGTGATTGTACTATGTCTATCGAACAGGAATTCCTTTTAAATCATTTGTCTCCACCCGCTTACAACTAGCTACTGTTCACCCAGGGAGCACTGTCTCAAGGGACGCACTATGCTGGCCAGTGCCCACCTACGTCAATTCCATTTATTGATTGCAAACGTAGCTATGTGATGTATTGTTAGTAAATTGCTGTACATATTGCGGTCTCAGTTTAGCGTCCCAAGATGCTGTGTCCTGGAACACATATACCCCTCCCCATTGAGCTACGCAGCTAAGAAAGGGGTAAAACGGCTGGAAAGAAGAAGAATATTGCTCGTGAGTATTTGATTTGGGTGTAACGAGCTGCCGAGATGAAATTGGTGGTTTCGTTCGAGTTTTGAGGAGAAGAAACATAGAGCATGAAAATCAACGAAAGAAAAGTGCCGTCAAAGTATCACTGCCGTGATACACCAAAACTAAATGTACAACGATGGGATAATAGCAAGATCGCCGTGTCAAATGAGTTGGCAAGTAGTGAGGGTGACACGATAGGAACAATTATTGCTTAGAATGATAAGCGCTTCTTAGACGGAGGTTGGAGGGTGTTACCATCGCTATCATAGTTACTGAAGTGTACGGCCGACAAAAGTAAGCTGTGGGCTGTATGGAGCGATTTGAGTTTGGAGATTAGGCCCATGCGCTGCAGTGAGTACAACGAGCCACAAAACTAAAAGCAGAGAGAAAGAGCATCACCTCCACTAAATATCTTGTCTCCACTGGCCTGGAACGTCACGTCCGTGTGTGTCGGCAGCCGTCCTTGGATGTTCTTGCAGTTCTGCACAGCAGCGGGCACGTCCGTCCCATAGACCTCCATGACGCAGTGCGTTGTGTCTCTCAACGCAATTCTGTCGTCTCCTGATCTGTAGTCAAGAGCTGGGGGACAATGCAAGATATAACAGTTAAAATAATACTGTGAGCACCAAATCTTTGGAAGGCTCACAATATATCCACAGCTATATGAGGTACTCAGTCTTCACTGCACCTACAATCACTATAGCTGGGGGTGGGAATCTTCTTCGGCAGCGGCATGGGTTCCAAGCCAGATGGCAAGGTATGTACAGGATAAAGAAGACAATTATGGTTACTTCAGTATTTCACTATTGCTGGATCTGCGCTGTAGTACAAGGCAAGGTTGCTGATACAATGCAACACGTAATGAAGACCATATTGAGCTTGGTGGTCAAACGGAGTAAGAGCCTCAGATCGCTGGTGCGCTCGCCTTATATAGACCTACGATAGGGAGTGGCACCATGCAAGTAATGTGCCTGCCCAACACTCCGTAATGAGAACTTGGTAGCGATATTCACGCTGCTATATGTACTACATTCAAAATCTACCCATTTAAAATCTGTCTTATTTGGGAGAACGTATGTGTCAATAATGCCCGAGTGGGGCGAAGACAAAACATCATTGCGCCACCGAAATCCAACTATCGGGATATGAAACACTGGGAAGTTCAACTTAAGTTTATTGAAAACCCTTAAAACTATACAATACTT
>LQNS02000060.1:30424-59708 GCA_001587735.2 Parhyale hawaiensis
CCCAGTAAAGTTCACACCGCTCCAGCTCGTACACGACTAAGGGAGAAAATGGGATGCCGGCCGCTCGTCAGCTATCGGAGCTCTAGGTTTCGCCCGCTAGATTTGGGGAATTTTCTTGACAGTATGAGCTCCAGATAACTTTCAAAATATATTCGATATAATACAGTAGTCAATCGGTTGAATGAACTTCATTGTCAGTAATTTACTTGAGAGCAATACCTTGGAGTCCCAAAATTGCATAAATCAGACTCTTATTAAAATAGAACTAAAACATCGAGTGTTTACAGAAAAACGTTGAGGCTAATCATTCGAAAAGACTTATAGGCGAAATGTTTGGATTAGATTAGATAGGCGGCAAAAGACGAACCAACAGGCCAATTCTCAAAGAGACACCGAAACTTACGCCCCGGCCCTCTATGAGCTATTGCCATTATATTAGTAGGATATAAAGGACAAGGGAAAAGAGAAGAAAAAAAGAGGAGGGAGAAGAATCTCTGCAAAAGAGGCGACCATGAAGGCACGAAAGCGCGATCAATAGCCGCTAATATGCTGAGTTAAAGATGTCGGACTCTGTGGTTGGAGCGGAAGAGAGAAGAAAACGGATTAAGATAGCCTCGGAAGCTTTGGCCCTACAGAGTGAGCGACTCCTGGAGGAGGAATCCTTAGCTGTGGGGGATGTCTCTCCCAATGTTGATCAAGACGAATTTAAACGCGTTTACCGATTCCGCACTAGCTTGAGTTTTTGACCGTTGTTTCGCAAGCAATCATTAAGGTCTCTTCCAAAGAGTCCCCTTGTATGCACGTCGTTAAAGCCATTCAAGTACTAGAATGTTTTTATTAGTTGCCCCCTGAGTCGTCTTTGCTCGAGAGAGATCAGACCCAGTTCTTTTAGGCGACATTCATACAGCTTGTTTCTTAGCTGAGGTATAAATTTCGTTGCTCTGCGTTGGACTCTTTCCATGTTATTGATATCTTTACACAGATGTGGCGACCAAAATTGAACAGCAAATTCTAAGTGTGGTCGCACTAACGCCTCGCACAAGAAAATGATGATATCCTTGGACTTGAATTCAAAATTTCTGGTGATGAATCCCAGTACTCGGCTTACCATTTTCACACTCATGTCAACTTGCTGACTGTGTTTTAGTTTGTTTGTAATAGTGATCCCCAAATCATGTTGTTGGGTGACAGAAGCCAATTCCGTCCCATTCATTTTCAATTGAGTTGAAGGGTTCACGAGCCCTATGTGCATTACTGAGTATTTGTCGACATTAAAGCTCATCTGCCATGTTATGCTCCATTCCATAAGGTGGTCAAGGTTATGTTGGAGCTTGGCTCGTTTTGTGGCAGGATGCCATAGTTTTGTATCAATCGCAAATTTACTGATTTTACTACGGATGTCAAGATTTAGATCACTGATGTAAATTGAGAACAGAAGTGGGCCAAGCACGCTACATTGTGGAACCCCTGATGATAGCTGCTACCAGTCGCTCGTTTGTCCTTCAAGCTTCACTCGCTGCTGCCGACCCGTAAGCCATGCCCCGATCCATCGTAAATAGTCTCCCTGGATGCCATGGGCTTCCAATTTTTTCATTAGCCGTTGATGGGGACTTTATCAAAAGCCTTTTGGAAGTTTTGATACACTAGGTCAACACCCTTCTCTCCATCATTAATATCCGTAACTTTTGAGAAAAAGTCCAGAAGATTTGTTAAGCAGCTTCTTCCATTTCAGAAGCGATGAGAGTCAGATATGAGCTGATACATCCTCAGATGGTCAGTGATGAGCTTTTTCAAGAGGCCTTCGATAGTTTTGCTGACGACTGATGTAAGACTGATTGGTCGATAGTTACTGGGGCTTTTCTTGTCCCCCTTCTATCGTTAGCTAGTCTCCAATTCTACGGAACATGTCCCGTTCTCAGAGACCGATGAAATATTTCGAGCAGTGGCTCACGATGACTGGAGCCATTTCTCGTCGTACACGTGGAGTAAGATTATCTGGGCCAGTGGATTTGTACACATTTAGATGGGCCAGTTCTTGCAGGATCTAGATCTCCGTGAAAACACACGTGTTTATGGGAATAACTTGCATCGGTGTTGGTTCAGGAATATTCGTAACATTATCAATAGTAAGTACAGATGTGAAATAGTCGTCCAGGATTGTGGCTTTGTCTCTTAGGTAATTGGTGATTCTGCCGTCAGGTGTTTTGAGCGGACCTATGGTTTCCTTTTTGATTCTTCTTTCATTTACATATTTATAGAATGCCCTTGGGTTGCGTTTTGCCATGATGTCTACGGATACTCCTTTTTCCCTTTTTGTGGTCCTGACTATTTTCTTTTACTTCCCTACATTCCCTTATGTGACGGAACCTGTTTTCCTCTGTTGGATTGCACTTCAAAGCTTTGTAACGCACTTGTTGCCTTGCAATGTAGCATTTGACTGTCCGATTCTTCCAGAGGGGATCCATACTGATAATAACGAATTTATTTGGGATGTAACGTTCAGCTGCTCTCAGGATGCTCGTCTTTAAAATGTGTGAGCATTGTTCAAAACTGGCGTGTCTCATCGGGGTTTCGAAGTCAATTGTTCCTCTTTCAGTTGTTGTTCCCTGAAAATTCGCTCGTCGATAGTCTGGCAGCTTGAAAAAACTAGCATTAGTAGTGAAATCATTGCCAGATTTGAGCGTAAATTCGATCATGTTGTGGTCTCCAAGCCGGTCGGTCTAGGATGGCTAGGTGAACAATTTCACAATCAGGAGTGGAGAGAACCAGATCTAGAAAATTACCGTATCTCGTAGGTTCATTAACGTGCTGGGTCAGATGGTGGTGGTGGTTGAGGAATTAGACTAGTTTGCTGCCAGGGGCTGGGCTGCACAAGATACTCTTATCAATTTGGGTTCGAGTGGTTGCTCAAACTTTTCAACGTATGGTTTGCTGGACAGCAGCAAAGAGGGCAGTAGGCCAGTCACAACGACCGCAGCTGCAGCAAAGCAGCGTATGCGCAGCACCGCCGACCCAGGACCAAACCATGGCATAGAGTTCAGCTCTCACAGAGGCTAGGTGTTCATGTGGTAACCAGAGGCACCACAGAACAACCAGTGGCGTCACGGAACAACCAGTGTCTTCATGAAACAACTAGATGCATCACTGAACAAGTGGCGTCACGGAACAACCAGTGTCTTCATGGAACAACCAGTGGTACAATGCAACAACCAGTGGCGTCACGAGGCATCACTGTTCATGCTAAACCAACAGTTTTCCTTCTTTTTGGAACAGATGCAGTCAGTGGGTTAATCGGAAAAGTTCCAATATTCAATGTTTCTTAAACCTCTGAAGACTAGGTTTGTGCATTCTTAACTCTTTCAGTGTTTACAAGTGCCTGTAGATGATAATAAACCTCTAGTTGCAGGATAATGGTCACATGGAATTATCACCACGAATAAATTTCACGTAGCTACGGTATAAAAAGTATCTCATGTCTTCACTTCAAGCAGTTCTCCTCTGTTTTTTTTTTTTCGTACTGGAATCGAGAAAGTTCCTGTTGAGATAGACAGACTTCTATTCTTTAATGGCTACGCGTTCTAATTTCTGGAGGTTCCCTGGAGGCTAACGAACTTAGCTTTACTTTAGATGCCGTCCATACATTTTATACTGGTTTCAAGTCAGGGCTCATCGAAGGCCATGGTTAAGCCCCTACTTTCTTTTGTTGTAGCCATGCAAACACATATTTATGTATTTTCACTAATAAACAGAAACAACTCAGGACTCAACAGACACTGTATTTCCAGAAACTAGTGAAAACATCGAACACTGGAGGGGATCAATATCTTGCTGGAAGGTGAATTTTCGGATAGACCGAGTCATTGCACCCATAACTTTAGGTTTTCATCCAAAATCGTGGTATTATCATCAGACTTCATTATGATTTAACCAGAATTATTCCTTCTTGCCACTTCTGGAAGCACCCCGGAACCTCACCGATCAATCTCAACGCTTAACTGCAGACACGGTGTTCTTTCCGAGCCAAAAATATTCATATCATCATAAACAGCGCCCGAAAAGTTAATTTCAGTATCAACACCCAATATTGTACACTTCCAGAAGCAGTCTTCTCTGTTCTGGTAAGCTTTAGAGACCCATTCTTGTTACGATAACGGTGTTTCTTGTAAGAATGCACACAGGTACTCTGTGTATTGACCGTCTTACAGTCACTCACTGCAACCTTTGGGTTCATATCGACTACTAAATAATTTTCCCACATTTGTCGGTGGCAGTTACTACTGCCTGCCTGCTGTATTGCTACAATCGACGACATATTATCTTAGCGTATAATGACCTCATCCACTTACTGGTGTTGAAGACCAGAGAAGTTGTGGCGGAGGAACCTGGCAGTTCCCTGCCGTGGCAGAGCCTGGTGACGCTCACTTCAAAGGGGATGCACACAGGCAGTCCCCCGGTCACCACACCACTGCCCTCGATGATCTCGGTCTGGTTGTGATAGTCTACACGGTAAGTAGTGATGCCTGGGCTGTTCATGTCATCGGTTACGCTTACGTTGAACTCTGGTTCCAAGAAGTCCTCGTCGGAAATGGCGAACTGGACTTGGGTTTGCGGTGGTCGGTCGCTCTCTGTCAGAGGTAAATAAGGAGCGATATTGCAGGTGTTCAGGAGCATACAGCAGCAGTGGCCGGATATATTTTTAAACCAGGAAGTCTCACGTTTCCAATCAACACCTAATGTCCGCTGCCGGAATAGTACCAAGTAGCTGTGAACAAATTGTTCACTCTCTTTACAACTGAAAACATTGAGAGTTCAGTTACTTACAACGATATGGCACTACCTGCACTAGGCATATGCGTTTGGAGGGTTGAATTATCATAGCTGGAGAAAAAAATAGGAATATTGTAGTTTAAACTGTCTCAGCTTCCTAATAACAATGTCATCATTATATCGTACATTTAGCGAAAGAAGATCCATTTAATAATGGATTTATTGCTAGACACTGAGACCAAACCTGAGGCCTCGACTTTTAAGTGAAAAATCACTAGCGTCTCCGTCTAAATTATTGCTATAGCAGTTACCAGTAGAATGAACGATAGTTATATAGCAAGTTTGTAGAACTGCTGTCTTACACACTGACAATTTTAATCAACACTACTGCGGGTTCTTGCTCGCGTCGGTAGAGCAGTGTTCATTTTCAGACCAGCAGTCCCTAGCTACCAAAACTATTCTATATTTCCTTCTTTTTAGCAGGACAATGCTGCTGGGAGTTCTGGCTGAACTTTAGCGAAAAGCTTCACAACTACAGTATAAACTATGGTTCTGCTCTATTTCACTAGTGAACTTTATGATACCGCTAGTCGACCCATGCATAAAATATTTGACGCAACAATCGATATTTTTGCTTAATAGAGGCCGGTGCGGAATCTTTTCTTCTCTGACTTACGTTTTCATTTTGTTCACTGATCCTTTGTCGGGCTCTCATCCATAGGACCTCTCATCTCTGATTTGCTGTTTCCACATTTTCCCTCCTACGCTTATCAGCAGCTCTTATTCCCTTTTGTAACCTTTTGCTTCAAGTCTTTCTTGATACTGTGTCGCATAGAAGCTTCATCTCTCTCAAATGCTAGCACGTCTTCGTTATCGATACTGTAGTGGTCTCGTTCTTCTTTCACGTGCCCCGTCCTCTTTTTTTAATTAAACGTGTGTCTTCCCTAGTGAAAGGCACAAGTAAAATCTTGCATAAAACATTGCAATAAACATGAACACAACTCCAGTCAGCTTATATGCATTATGAGTGCACCGTAGCCATGATACTGTCTTTAAAACTCAAATATCTGCTTCATTGAAGTTCTGAAATTTTGGCCTGTGAAGCAAACTGCTCCAACAAAGAAAGACAGTAAGCTAGAGGAAATAATTTTCTACTGCCCGTGAAAAAAACAATCAGTTCGTGAATGCTCTATTAATTATCTGACGAATTCACACTGTACGTTGTGACCTGAGAAAAAAAAAAAGTTATGAAATCGGACTCCAGAAGCTGCATACATATTGTTCAAATTTCAAGAAGTGTTTCAAACAAGAACTGTCTTCGGATAGATGGATAGGGCTCCCACTTTGGCCATCTTCTGAAACCTGGTCATCGATTTCTGTGAAAATGCAACTTAACAACAAAATCTGCAACCTGGATTATTTTTCGCCTATCTTTTTCCTTACGAGTGGACACGAAAGAAATCATCCACGAAGCGTTTTATTATCATAAGATGCTTCGAACTGAGGTAGTCTAAAGATATTTGTACTTGATTCTGATCTCGAAATAAAAGAAAGGTGTCATCGAGGAGAATAATAAACTATACTTTTTAGATGTAGCTGTTCATCGCGTTGACAATGTTTTTAGAACTTCCACATACCATATACCAACATTTTCGGGATTTGGAACCAGCTTTTTAATTACTGTGACAATCGCTTGAAATACATTAGTGTTATAACTAGAGCTGTGACTCTGCAAAGTATGCAAGCATATTCTGTCCAAGTGTATGACTGACTTTTGATTTTCATAGTTTACAGAAATGAAGTGCATGCATAGGCATCATATTTTATGTAAGAAATTAAAATTCAGTCATAAAATTATTGGACAGAATATGCGCGCAGCGCGCATTTTTTACACAGTCACAATCCTAGATATGATCCTTTTTACACCGCGCTTGGAAGTTTTTTTTTTTTTCTACCAGATTGCATTTAGAGTTTGAATTTTTAAAGCAATATTTTAAATCCAACGGTTTTCAGTCTAATTATAGAAAAATCAATTTATTTTTAGATAGAATTTACTCTGATGACAATACCAACCAGTTCATAACCGTACATAGTTGGGTTTCCCCTTTCTCGACCCTCAGTCTTGTAAATTACAGACAGAACTCCTCAATATGCCTACGAAATATTTCCCTTAACTGAATTTTTATATCATTTTAGTCAATAGGAACAGAATTGGTTCCCCGTTCCACCGTTAAGACCGCCTGCCTGACTCTTTGCGTTCGTTTCTGTTATACATAGTTATTACTTGGTTGGTCCAAATGCAGAATGCGCTACGTTGGTTCTACTACTCGTAGCCTTTTTACCAGAGGGGTGCCGAGAGCAGAGACGTCAGTTCCAGGCCCGTTTGCACGCTAGTTGCGCTGCATCCCTCGAACTCTATATAAGTCGCTGTGTAGCTAAAGACCGTGTCAACTCACCAGTCATTCAGCCACCCAAACGTTACTAGCTACACAGCGGCTTATATAGAGTTCGAGGGATGCAGCGTAACTAGCTTGCATAACCAATATACCTTTGTCAGGTAAAGCTAAGTGCCCCCAAGGCCTCTCTGCACGCCCTCCACTGAGGAGGCAGACAACCTACATCAGCAAAGAGCTCGCATGCCTGGGTTAGCCTGAAACCTGCGATACATGGAATGTGTGCTCAAAACGTAAGCGTGCTGCTACCGTGCAACAGATGGAGCTGTAAACAGACTACGAAATGGAGAGTCCTCACTTCAAGGACTCTACACTTAGCTACAAGGTTTTCTACGTTAGAAAATTCTACATTATGCAGGTTTTACTGAACTAACTTGTCTCTCACAGGTACAACCCTCCGGAATAATCACCGTTCAATGGGGCTTTGGGCAAATACTTGTATATAAAAGATTTCGGAATCACTTCCCCTCCTCTGTAAACTTCGACAGCGTCTATAATTTTAGGCAAGAACCCACGAAATCGTGGGTGCAGTGCCTAAATTATGCGCCATATGTGACGATGATCAGATTGACAGGGGCCGAAACTTTCACGTTACATGCTCAGGAAAAAACCGTAAATTTCTTCCGGTTAGTAGAGAGGGTTAAGAGGTTGGAAGAATGAATGCACTGCGGTCTGTTGTTGTAGTTACGCCGGAGATGCTCCGGAGGGAGTCGAGCAAGTGGCGGAAGGTATGAAATGGAAGAAAGAGAGCACAGGAAGTGAAGTACAGATAAAGGATTGTCCCATAGATAGGTGGGAAGGAGCGGGTGGGACGGGTAGGACATTCGAATATGTGGTTCACAGTGTGAGGGCCATTGTGGCATTCGGGGCAGGAGTCTGAGTCTGCTTGCCCGACCCTGTGGTGGTAAGATTTCAGGGCAGAGCAAAAGCCTGAACGTAGCTGCGATAGGGTAGAGCGGGCCGCCTGTGAAAAGAGCGGTCCCCTCTGGCGAAATCTCCGGTGCAACGGTGCGCAAAACTCTGCTTACAGGGAGACGGTCTAGTGAAGCTCACACGGCAGACCGATGGAGGAAGGAGATAGCTGCACGGTACTCCTCAGATGGAATGATATTATCTGTTAGCAAGTGGTTGACGTCAGAGTGGAATTTGGTTGCCAGGTTTTGGCGGATGCGTCGACGACCGGCCTGTGAGGTGACGACAGAGTGTCCTGGGTGCTCGAGACGAAGGGCGGAAACGAGGTATTGGCGGTACTGGAGGTCGAGAGATTGGTCTACCCTTAAGAATTTGGACTCCTAATAGAGATAATCGATGGATGCCATGCAAAGGCAACCGGTCGTAGAACGGAGAGCGGCGTTTTGAGGTATCTGCAGCTTCTCAATCGTTGAATGGCGAGCTCCACGATACCAGACACGGGCCGCATAGGTCATGAGGGGTCGGATAGATGCCTTGTATGTGAGTAGCAGGGTATCCTTGCACTGGCCCCAGCGTGCACCAGGTAGGGCTTCGAGCAAAATAAAGCGGTTGGAGGCTTGGACAGCGATAGAAGTGATGTGGGGTGTAAAAGTAAAGTGGGTGTCGAAAGTGTCGCCGAGGATCTTTAGGTGGCGCTCCTGAGGTAGGACAGTGTTTTTAACAGTGATTTGAGGGTCAAGTCTAGACTGATGGGTGCCGGTCGTCCATAATGTTGAGTTGGATTTAGAGTTGAGATGGTGAGGCCCTTGGCAGCTGCCAGTTACTGATCAAGTCAGAGTGATTTGATGGAGCGGCTGCAGCAGTGAGAGGATGGCGATGGGACGCCACCACCGTGAAGTCGTCGGCGAATGATGTCACATGGGGACGACAGAACTGGTCCCGAGTTATGGGGAAATCAGAGACGGAAAGGTTGAAAAGGGAAGGTGAGACAACAGAACCCTGAGGAGCCCCCGCCTTGACAGCTCTGAATTGCGAACGAAAGCCGTTTCAGAGGCAGCAGGCTGTGCGACCCCTGAGGTAAGCCGCGAGCCATCTGACAATATTATGATGGAGCGTGGTGTTAGAAACTGAGGAGAGGAGGCCTTCAGTGGGAACGGTGTCGAAGGCTTTGCTGAAATCAATCAGCAAAGCCACCGTGCGGTCAGGAGGTTTAGGCTGCCTGTGCGTCTACTACCGTGGGTGGACTCTGCGGAGACTCTCCGCAGATCAACCGCAGGCACCCATCACAAGAGGAGAAACTGCGGTCTGTTGCCGTAAGGAGGGCCGGATGATATAAGATCAAACACTAGCGAGTTATGTGAACGATACGGGATCGTATTATCAATAAGTCTTATCACCTTGACAAACGTGAGAAAATGATACCTACTGCTCGTCTCGGAGAAGCCGTTGACGTAGGCGACGGTGTCGCCGTTAGCGCAGGCGTCACTTCTGGACAGCGTGGCGTTGGAAACTTTGCACTGGTTGTCCTCAAGCAGAAACAAGTTATATCCTGGGAAGATGATAGCTGTTGATTACAACACGTACACATTTACATAAGAAACATATTTGCAGCCTTGCATAGGCATCAGTGTCCTTTTCTGAAACTTTACAAGGTGCAAAGTCAAAAGTAAAAAAGAGTTAAAAAAATTTTCATGTTACTGGTGTATGTCATTGTTCTTAAAATGTTTTGGCAGGTTACTTAAAAAAGTCTCAAAACATTTCTCCACGTTGTGGATCAGAGACACATTCGATTGACCGCCAAGTTGCAGCTATCGAAACTTGGCATGCTCGAAACTTCAGGAAGCTGCTCTGGCGTCGGCCTGCTGGCTTGAGTTTTAGCCATGGATGGTTGATTGGCTTCCCCTGAGACTTTCAGATGCTCAACTTTGTCCGTAAAATGGAATTTTCAGCAGGACCAACGCACCTGAATTACTTCTAATATATATATATATATATATTTGAAACATGACTCAAAGTGACAAAGTTAGAGCTAATGGCTGAAGTTTCTTACAAGCGAAGCCTCGAAGGCCGAATTTCAGCAGCCAGTCGAACGCGCCGCAGGTCAGGGTCTCGCAACCCCGGGTGTCGAAGACCCACTTGCCTGGCCAGGAGGCAAAACAGAGATCTCAAGGCCACAAGCGGAGTTCTGTACCTAGGAGCACAACATCGAACTGACAGGAAGGGCAACTGAGTAAATCCAGGTTTGCAATAAATTTGAAACAGACCGAGCGGGTAGTTTTTGTTAAGAAAAAAAAGCTTAATAATTGGCACTGCTTTGTTGCAAGAACAAGGACTGTGCTCTTGCTGAAGCTCAGGCTGGGTCTCAAGTAGTTACGCCCCATGGATAATTTACCCTCGTGGATAATTGCAATTACGCCCCGGACAACTACCCCTATGGCAGTTATCTATTCAGACAACTCCACTTCCATACTTGTGTTGTTTCCTAGCATGCTTAAGAATGCGAGTAGGATCTGTGTTACTTAAATAACAAATTTTATCATGTAGTAACCATTTATGCCGTATAAAGTAAAAAGGAAATCAAATACAACTTGAAATAACATAGCTTAACATTACCTGATCATACTTCCCCTAACCTAACCTAATCTAACCACTGTTAACCTTACATTACGTAATACAACTTCTGCAGTCTACAGTCACGTGAACCCGCTTAAGCTACCCCATCCTGAAGTAACCTAATCCACTTCAACCTTAGCAAATCTTGCGTGACCTAATGCAACTTAGGGCATGATCGATTAGGCGCCGAAACTAAGCCTACGAGGCTTGACTTGTTTAACATTTCAGACACAGGCTTTGGCAATGTCATTTTGATTCTAGCTGAAAGTGTTACAAATAATGCGGAAACTCCATTTTATGGAGGAAGATGTGTCTGTGGAAGACTCAAGTGTAACCTATTGAAAGTCACTGCCTGGAAGTCAAAATGCAGCGGGTCGACGCCAGCGCACCAGCGGGAAGGCCAACTTACCCCAGACTTTGCCTAACCTAATGTAACGCAATCTAACTTAACCTTAACCCTAACATAACCACACCTTGTATAACGCATCCTAATCTAATTTAATCTCATCTAACGTGAAGTAATTTTACCTGAAGCGAATCAAGCCTAACTTAACCAAACGTATCCTTATCTAGCCTTCTCAACCCTAACATAACCTACGCCATTGGCCATACGATACGTGACTGTCCAATCCTGGCAATGAGGCTGATGTCAATTCAGTGGTAAAAACTCGGTAAAATATTTGCAGTCAACGTAGCTAGCGGGGACACTTCTATTTGAAAGAAACACGCATAGATGAACAGAGGGTAGTGGCAAATTGCAAAATTTATGTTAGCCAATTTGATTAAGCGAATTATTTAGCCAATTTATTTTAGCAATTCTATGTCATTTTGGTGTCCCAAGCATCAATCACCGCCGGACACAGTTGATACCTGGCTACAAATTTAAGTTTCTTGCTCATAAACACATCTTGCATTACCGAGAAAAGTTTACTATATGTTTGAGGTAGTTCTGTCGACTGGGAAAAATTTTATTGGAGATTAATCTCTTTGCCATCAGTCTCACTCGTAATTTGAGACGGTATTCAAGTATTGTGTGGTTTTTGACTATAGTAATATTGTTTAATAACCTCGCATAGGTATTTCAACAAAATCCAACTTTCTTATGCAATATAACGTAGCATGACCTTAAGTACCTAATTTAGCCTAAAAATTTTTCAACGTTCTCAGATTTTGCTGCACTTACAGGCTTGAGAAATTTAAAGTACCTATGATATAGGCATCTGTGTTAAGGGGATTATTTATCAAAGGGGTAATTGTCATATAGGAAAGTGGACTGTGGAGGTAGCTCTCCTAATATCGCTGATGCCAATATAGCGCAGGAGCTACTGATGCCAGTGCTTGTGACACGTTTCTTCCCTAGATTCCACCGACTTCGGCGACAGCGGCCGTCTAATAGCACTTGTCTTTTGCACCAACGTAAGCGGAGTTTACTGTGATGCTAAGGGCAAGTGCTATAGGGCCAGCGCCGACGCGAAAATGAGTAGGATATAGTAGGGGACAGACGTTTCATAAGCACGGGCATCAGCAGATAACGCATTGTGTGTAAATATGGACGTTAGCCTCTGCGAGTCTTGTACATTCCCACTATAGACTGCACATCAAGCAGCAAGGTGCAATACGGAGCATGTAAAAAAAGATGGGTCAAGTTCTATCCGAACTAAGGATATCGTCATTCGTCACCCACCTTGCTCGCTGGCAGCATTGGCACAAGACACAAAATCACATGAGTTCAACTCGAGCTGTTCGAGGGCCACGTAGCAGTCCATTATTGCTTGGTCAAGGGTGACCCTCTCGTACACGACACCAGACCGCGTCAGGTACGATTGAAGCTGCACTTCTGCAGGATGCGATGTGCAGGAGCCTGGCAGTCCACTTCCTCGCAGTGTGATCTGATAAAAAGAAGCTGATGTCTACTAGAATAGCTACAGTGTAGATCAATGGTTACGATTGTGATTGAGTTTCACAGCGATGATATTTATTGAAAAAAGCGCAGTAATTTGTGGGCGATGAACTATGCCAAACGAAAGTTTTGAATCTGAGTTTCAATTCACTCAAATCTATGCAACACGAGCGATGCATATTTTTGATAACATCCACACGTCTATGGGCAGCGATTAATTATTGTGCCCTCCGCAGAGCCGACGCCCTCCGCTGTAGGTATATAAGCAGTCACTTCGTAGCTTTTATAGTCTCGAAATCCTTACACTGTTGTGACAACTCTAACCCATAGTGGCAATACACAAAGCACCCATTTTCTTACTGTAAAGGTACCGAACACGATAAATACTGTGAATGCACTCGAAAAAACGAATATGTGCTGCCTAAATATTCCAAAAACGAAATAAAGGTCACAGAAAGCGAACAAATAACTCTGCTGCAAAATATTTTGAACGTCACGCATGAATTAAAAAGCTATCGCACATTGACTTGAAAGTTGCCCAGTCACTCAATTCTTCGCTTTGGCGGTCACGTTGCCGTGACTACTACTGCCGACGCTTGAATATCACGCTAAAACTATACGTCATTGCAACTTGAAACCAACTCCAAAGTAGGCTGTATATACAAGGCTTGACCGCTGCCGCTTGTTATAGCGTACAAGCTGCAAGAAACGACTCCTAGTTCTTTGTAAAGCTATAGTAATGTGCGAGCCGGAAGCCTTGTTCGCCGCAACGAATAGCGTGGAGGTGAAAATACTGCGTCAGTGTGCATCCGCTATAAACACTTAAGGGGACCGTCTGAGATCAGACCCAAAAAATTATCAAAACTCGTTTTTTATCACTAATCAGTAGCTGTACATCAGACATACTCGGAGGAAAAATTTTAGGCAGCCAGTGTAACCCTAAGTGGGTAGAATAGGGGCCTGGGGAGGGGAGTTTTTTGTAACACTTAAATTTTTACTACAAAAACTTTTTATTATTCGGCCGATCTTCATTAAACTTAGCAGAAACATGTAAAATTAAAAAAGAATGTGGGTTGTTTTCATGTACTTTTTCCGATTATCGCCATAAAAAACGAGTCATTCAAAGAAATTGGAAAACCCTTTTTCTTCGAATAACTCATTTTCTATGGCAAAAAAGGAAAAATTATAGGTGTCAAAAGCTGTTCTTTTTCGATTTTACATATGTGTACCGAGTTTCATTCAAATCGGTACATAAATAACTACAGCACTCTGAGAGCACATACCGCCGCCAAACGAGGCAACGGTAGCAAAAAATTCAAATTGGCCCTGGAACCATAATTTTCTTTGTATCAACTCCAAAATCTAGTCAATTGTGCCTTTTGATAATAATAACAGCTTGCGTAATTTTGTTGAAGATCCGTTCATAACTTTTTGAGTTATACTGCTAACAAACGTTGAGACAAACATGAGTCAAACATGCAAACGAACAAAACCAAAATTTAATCATTTATGTCTTTCAACATTACTAATAACCCCTATAATTTTCATAAAGATCCATTTATAATTTTGGGAGTTACTGTGCTAACAAGCATAAAATTAAAAACAGTGACAAGCGAACGAACGAGCAAATGGATCATTACCCAAAATTTGGTCATTTACTCTTTGTTATAAATATACCTAACAACTCATGTTAATTTCATAAAAATCCATTCATAACTTTTTGAGTTAGGGCATTGAGAAAACTGAGGCAGACAAACAAACAAACAAACGGATAAATATATCTTCACCAAAAGTTAATCATCTGTTCCTCCTAACATACCCAACAAACCCTGTAAATTTCGTCCAAATCGGTTCTTAACTTTTTAAGTTATTTTGGTAACAGACAGACAGCCAAGCATTCGGACAGACAGATAGACAAACGAACACGACGAAAACATAACCTCCTTGGCGGAGAGGAAATTTTTCTCTCAGCCGTATTTTGGAATTTCATATAAAGAAATCCCCTTCAAAATTGTTCAAATTTAAGTTTTCATTTCTCTTCCGATATGCATAAAACTTGGTACACATATGTAAAATTGAAAAAAACCAAGCTTTAGACCCCATACTTTTTTCCAGTTTCGCCATAGAAAACAAGTCATTAGAAGAAAGTGAATTTGGGTGGGAAAACCGTTTTCTATGAATAACTCGATTGCTATAACGAAAATGGGAAAAGTACATGAGCATAACCCAGATTTTTTTTTTGTTTTACATATCTGTGCCAAGTTTCATCGAAATCGGTACATAAATAAACAGTTTTCATTACAGTCGTGTTCTCGAATTTCACCATAAAGATTTTTCAGCCGAAGGGTTCAAATTTAAGGTTTTATTTATGAAAGGGAATTCTCTCAATATGTACACATATATCGTGTGCCTTGGCAAAAGGCAAAGTAATGACAATACAACTGCAAGTCTGATTGCTATCTGACGCACCATGTATGTATATTTTTGTAGCGTTTGCGTTTGGATGAATATCTCAAATCTAAGTTATTGATCTTCAATTGACTGCCACTCGGTGAATAATGCACCAAATGTCAGGATTTTTCATACCAAAGGAGAATTGCTGTACAAGAATCTATAGATTCAATTAAAAAAAATTGAAAACTGGTGAAAAGTATTTGAAAAAGTGACAAAAAATATATATCTATATTATATATACAACTAAAACTAAATGAAAAATTTAAATCAATACCATTGTTGTCAGCCATCAATAGTATATCTGTAGGAAATTTCATTCAATTTGAGCGAGAAATGAAGGCCCAGCGTAAAAATCAAATTTATAAGAAAAGGGTTAATAGTTTTTTTTCTTTTCGATGATTTTGACATTTTTCTATACGAAACTGTCTTTTACATCATATAAAACAAAATTCAGTTCATGAAACAAAAGAAACTAGATGAAAAAACCAAAATGTACGATTTTGGCGTTTTGCTCAGACGGTCCCCTTAACTTTGTTAAATATTGTGCTAGTACTAGATTAGAGAATCGAAAATATTAGAAGCATCTACAAAAACGTCGAAAACAACAGCAGAGTAAGCATTTGTAATAGCTACTTGCAACCCCCCAAAAAAGCAATGGCGTAGACCTCTGTAAAGAGTTTCAGTGCCCTGAAGTTAAGCGTGTGCATGAGAGACCCCGGTTTCGTCAGAGGCAGCGTTCCAGGGAATCTCTGATCAGTAATGACCGTCCCCGCGAATGGCCTCAACGTTGGTATAACTTGTGATATAAGTAATTAGAAAGCGGACCTCTAGGTTGCCATTTGCAAGGTTTAGTAGAGCTCGAGCTAATTTTTTTTTTTTTTTTTTTTTTTTGTTTTCCGAGCTCTCGGTAATATAAACCGTCGCGTTTATGATGGTCTTCTTTTGGAGTTGGAAACGATAATAGCTGAGATGGTCGAGAGCGCTGCCTAAATCTCGAAGAACACAGATGAAGTCAACTGAATCGTATTCGTTTTAACATCCTTAAAAACAAAATACGTTACTAAGTAAACCGCTGCGTCGTTTGGCTCAAGCAGCACTAGGTAAGTAGGAGTAATTCCAAAATTTTAAATGCTGAGCGAGTATGAAGTTGTATGTAACCACTCATTCTTAACTATATGAAAGCGTGATGTATGCCAGGTCTAAGTTTACATATGATAGAAGTTAAAATCAAGGCAGCTTTTTGGCTCTCACATTTTCATATCCGTATTCTGAGCACAGCAGCATACCAGACGCTCAAAATGAGCAGATGATATTCTAACCTTAAAACTCGCATCGGAATTCCACAAGTGTTCCGCAGCGACGTCGCTTCAGCTCTAAACCAAGTTCTGACATGAAATAAACGATGCTCCCAGACCCGAAACACGCCGGTACCTTGGTTTGGTACTGCGTTTTTTTTTTTTTTTCAACCAAAATGAGTTCCATGGAACGGTATAAAATTGTACAGTTATATGCTTGGTACGAAATGCAGATGGCTGATCGTTTTCTTACCCTAAAGAACATGGGGACTTTTCTGATGCCATGTTCTGTGTGTCTAGAAATTAATGCAAGGTGCCCAAATAGTAAAGGAAGTAGTATTATGTACATGTTAGTGAAGTTAAAAAGCACATGATGTCTGGTTTCGTTTTCAAATTATATTCCTATTCGAATATAATATATGCATATGCCTACGCCAAATTTGTTATGTTTTTGTACAATTAGTCTGTCTGCTTGCCAGCAAGATGACTCAAAGAAATTATGGGCGGATCTTTAGGAAGTTTACAGGGGTTATTAGGCTCGTCAGGAGTTAAGAAACGTTAACTTTTGGTGAAAATCCGCTCTACCGTTTGCTTGCTTGCCTCTTTTTTCTTAGTGCTAAAGCTCGAAAAGTTATGGATCTATTATTATGAAATGTCCATGATTGCTAGGTATGTTACGAAGAGTAAATCACCCACTTTTTTGATAATCTGTTGGTCCGGTTTGTATTTTCTCTGTTTGATTTAACGTTTGTTAGCAAAATAACTCTAAAATGTTATTAAAAAATTAATGAATCTTTAAGAAATTTACAAAGATTGTTAGGAATGTTAGAATATATAATTCTCCTCTCGTTTCTCCATTCCTCTACATCCTACTAACATAATGGCGATAGCTCATAGAGGGCCGGGGTGTAAGTCCCGGTGTCTCTTTGGGAATGGGCCTCTTGGTTCGTCTACTGGCGCCTATCTAAGCTAATATAAATGAATATATTTTGGAAATGATCAGTTTTTCCGTCTGTTTGACTAATGTTTGCAATAATGTTCTTTCAGCAACATAACTCTAGAAGCAATGAACGGATCTCCATGAAATTTCTGAGAATTGTTGGAAATGTTGAGAGACACAAATAACCAAATTTTAGTGATGATCCGTTTGTTCGTTTGATTAATGTTGATCAAATCAACCGTTTGTTCGTTTGGTTAATGTTGATCAAAATGTTTGGCCGAACAAAACTCAAAAAGTTTCGGACGGAGCTTCATGAACATTACCGAACGTGTTATTGCTACTATACGGCATATATGACCATATTTTGATAGCAAGAAATAACAGTTTTAGAACCAATTTGAAACCTTCGTTAACATTTCCTTGCTTAGTGGAGGTATGCGCTCACAGAGTGGTCAGGTATTGTACATATACTTTGCTTAACTTGCCCCATATAGGCGGAGTGTTGCATTTGCAATTACTTGCAAATAGACAGAGCACAACTTTTTATCGTAAAACTGAAGGCTGCCACTTAATTCCTAACTAAATGAGAAAAAAGTAGTCTATTATAAAATATTCAAGAATGTGGGTCATTCCATGCATTCCTCTCTTTAAGGACTTTGGAAGAAACTCTCAGGCCGTAGAGATGGTAAGTTACCGATCTTATCAATTTAGTCTTTTTACGTACGTACCACAGTCTTAGTTGGCAAGGAATTCATTGTTGGAATTCGTGTTCGACCGTGATGATATGCAGCCATCATTTTATTTTTATTGATTCTTCCCTTCAACGCTTTGGAAGTCCTGGGGCTGCTCAGTGCTCCATTTGAGAGTCACATATGTATTGCCCTCTCATGGACAGCCAAGCATATTGTTTTAATAATAGCAATTATATAATAATTTTTACTACATACGAACTTTCATCATGAAACCGGGCAGAGAACGGGGCGAAGTTTCTTGTTTGCCGAAGCACGCATTCATTGGGAGAAATGCCTACTCCTATTTAGAGATTTTGCTTTGCTTGCCTTATCTCGGGCTTCGAGTATAATTCACGAATCTGGACCAGATGCCTGAGATCTGCGGTATTGCGACATATCCCTTTATCTTACTTATTAGAAGAATTAAGGTTAAAAATTGTTTGTTTAATTCGTAAAAGTTTTATGCGACTTCATATACACGTCGGCCCACAGGTTAAAAGTTAGCTGAACATACTCATGCCCTTCATAATCAAGTTCAGGACTGTAGACGTAGCCTCATGACTAAACTAGAGAAGCACTGTGAGATCGCATACCTCCTCCAAGGCACTTTTACCGAGAAAAAATTAAGATTTATCCTGGCACCAGTTATCACCACTAAAACTTGGACTCTTGTATCTCTTGCCCATAATGTCAGCTCCTGCAATTTTCTTGAAGATCCGTCCACAACTTTTTGAATTATACTCTAACAAACATAAGTCAAGCGGATAAACCAATCATCAATACAATTTGGTAATTTATGCCGTTTAACACTCCCTACAAATATCATGAATATCCGTCTATAACTTTTTGAGTTATGGTTTGACAATCTTTTTGACAAACAATAGTCAAACACACAAACGGACTAATTAATCACCAAAATTCGCTCATTTGTATCGCTTAACACTTTTATCAAAGCCTGCAAATTTCGTAAAGATCCGGTTATAACCTTTTTTGGGGTTATGTTACTGGCAAACACATGTAAAATTATAGAGACTAACAAACGAACTGATAGATTATCACAAATCACAAAAAATAGTAATTTACTCTTTCGCAACGATCCTATCAATTTGTGTAATGTTCATGAAAATCTGTCGATACTTTTTCAGATACGTTAGCAAAAATAAAACAGAAGACAAACAGACAGTTGAACGCATCTTCACCAAAAGTTAATCATCTGCTCCTCCAAACATGCCAAAGAATTCTTGTAAACTTTGCAAAGATCCGCCCATAATTTTTGAATTTTCTTGGTGACAGACAAAAGTCAGACAGACAGACCAATCTACAAAACAAACAGATGAGCAACATGTTCGGCTCCATATCCTTTTCAAAGTAAATTTGATTCATATTTCGTATATTATACTGATAAATGTTATTTCATAAAATTGGCGTCAATAATCCATTACTCTTCTATTAGTCGGATATCTGCCGTTAATGATGCAAAAAGATGATTTTACCACCCATTTAACTGGTGAAATTCATACTTTCTCGTCACTAAGATGCTGGTACCTGGAATGGGCTTTGAATCACCAAAATTTAGGTTCGCCTCCACACTTTTCAAAATCTATAAAACAACTCGTCAAAGATTTGCAACTGAACCAAAGCACATCGTTTAATATAGATGAGAATATTTAACCATAACGAAAGAAGCAAATGCTTTAGCNGTGCAACAACACTCACCTGAATACTGGAGTCGTCGCAGTTGTCAGCCCCCTGCACAAAGTAAAATCAGCAGTTAATTTGTCTTTCTTTATACACCTTGAAGCGCCACATCAAGATTTCATGCAGCGAGTGCAACGGCAAAAAATATATAAATAAATGACTATCGACGATATAATCACAAGCAGCTGTGATCGGTTAGTATCCGGTCTGCATACTGCTGTGGGCTTCCGGACCTTTCCCAGCAATGGGGACTGTTGGGGGCGCAGATTGTCGCATGGGGCCTTCCGCCACTGGCACAATAGCTCAAGACGATGTGCGACTGACTGCAGCCATATACTCCTGTGTAGTCTGTTGGCCTATCTGCAGCATAAACCAGTGCATGTAAGTTTCCCAGTTGGGGGTACGGTCAAATTGACTATACCTTTACACGATCAAGACATATTTTAGGGCCTACATTGCGGGCACCAACGACGCACATGGACTTGTCTACGCGTACAAACAACACTAGTGGCGCCCTCGATGCCATTGCTGGAGTGATGG
This sequence comes from Parhyale hawaiensis, assembly GCA_001587735.2. Classification (NCBI taxonomy): domain Eukaryota; kingdom Metazoa; phylum Arthropoda; class Malacostraca; order Amphipoda; family Hyalidae; genus Parhyale; species Parhyale hawaiensis. The sequence continues at coordinate 50,728 of LQNS02000060.1, forward strand.
CCACGAATTGGAGACCTGATAAGCCTAGTGCAGTAATGGCTTACGTAGGCGTTCTCACCAAAGCTTTTGTATTGCAATAGAGGACACGGCACCTCTTGGCTCTAGCCGGTTCCAGGTTGCGTTTAACGTTACTAGACTAGTACAAGAGAAAAGGAGATAGAGGTGAAGAAAAAGTAAGTGAGGTATCCAATAAGCTGCTAGTAAAATTGTCTGAAGCTGACGGTCCACTCGGCAGAACTGCCTTGCCGACTAAGGCTAATACCGTACGCCAAGGGCGACTGCACTTGGGGGAGACAATTACGGTGGGCAAAAGAGTGCCTCTACCAACCTCCCCTGGCCCTTCCACAAGCAACGCAGAGAGAAAGAAAAAAAAAAGACTTCGTTGTGCTACCAAAAGATGAGGAGCTGACTGATGAAGAACTGGCAGACGGTTATAGCGAAAGCCAGGTAATCCTCGCTCTGGTTGCCGTTGACTCCAGAGAGCTCATCCGCCTAGCATGCGCATTTTCTTACGCGAGGTTTCTCAAAACCCGCTTTAAGTGGCTGCGGCTGGTGGCCAACCAGAAGGGTTACAAGTTAAGTCGTTTGAAATCGACCCTGCTTTAGTACGTGTCATACTACTCGAGTAGGAGACGGAAGTGGCATTCCTAAGTCCCTACTTCAGGGGTCTGTCGAGGTAGTGTAGAGTATTGCAATGCGACGAAATAAGGTACGAGTGCATAAATCAATATCTACAGTATATTGTAATTCTGCTTGAGGCTCCATCCGTCCCTACGTCCATCCATCTGTGTGTCTGTACGTGACGCCTTTCAGTATTAGAATAGAGGAATGTTTCACTTAAATAAAGATCCGTGACTTCAGTCGCTCTTTTCTGTAATTGAAATACGATCCAACTTCTCCCCAGTGGCACATGCTCTTTCTTGAAACTCAAATTTCAGTACTGTTTGCTTGAAAATAACTTTCTGTTACCGTACTGATTGAACCACATTCACAATTTTCCATTGTTATGTCTTCTAATCTGTATAGACCCTCTAGATGTCCCGTCCATTCGTGTGGACCGAGCGCTTTGATCATCACGTAAGCGGCGCTAAGCACGTTCTACTTTTCTCTTGGAGGAAGCTCAATAATATCTGTCTTCTTTTCGCTTCACTGTTAGATAGCGGCAGCTTCAGCCAAGGAGCTTCTAATGGGAGGAGCAAGCGCAAGCTCACTGTGGGCGAGTAAACATGGCTTGTCACGTGACTGGAGTTGGCGTTTGGAGTCCCTGAAGTGGCTGAAGTGCTCTCAAGCTGTGGGACGAAAGCAGTGTCGGCACGTATAATTAAGGAAGACACGGTCGGGCAGTTCTTCAATATTTTTGAAGAAAATCGTGTCTGAAGATTTATATCCCAGTGCTCACTCTGTTACTTTCATCATAAATTGGCATACAGGATACGAGCTTCCTTAACATGCTTCCATCCGCTAGAATTTCGTCGATGGTTAATGGCTATAAAAATTTGAGCTCAGGACTTCTTCCTTTCCTATACACGCTGCGTAATGCAATGCCGCTCTCCGATTGGCTGTGCCAGTCAGCCAGTTCAAGGGAAAACTTTGCTCGAAACGCTCCCGTAGGGTAAGTAGACAGGGTGCACTCCTCTATTAGAACCTCTTTGGCTTCAGCTTGCAAGAAGCTCTGATTTTCGCTGGAACGAAGTTCAACTCAAGGAGGTTCTAATAGGGAGAAGCGCACCTTCTCTATTTACCCCACGGGAGCGTTTCGAGTAAACTTTCCCCTTGAACTGGCTGAGTAGCATATCCAATCGGAAAGCAGCATTGCCTCACGCAGCCTGTATAGGAAGGAGTCCTGAGCTCAAATTTTTATAGCCAGCAACCATCGACGAAATTCCAAGCGGATGGAAGTATGTAAAGGAAACTTGTATCCTGTATGCCATCTTATGATGAGAGTAACAGGGTGAGCACTGGGATATAAATCTTCAGATACGATTTTCCTGCAAAAATATTGAAGAACTGCTTCATAACAAAATTACAGTTTTGCATAAAGCACGAAAATTGGCAACACAAAGGATTCATCTCGCACATACCTGCACTATACAGAGTAGCGAGACGAGCGCTAGCAGCTTCATGCTGGCAGTCATTTCCATGCTCCTGCTGCTTTACCTTATTGGAAGAGATGCAAAACTTTCTACGATATGACTATGCGATAGGTACAAACTATTTCTGTAATTCGAAAGATGCGTTTAAGCTCTGTGTACTACTAGCAAATGACAGCGAAGAACTTGTGATGATGTTTCTCCAGTGTGGCACTTTCTTCTATATTTACAATTACTAAGTATAAAAAGAGCAGAGAGAATAGCGTTCACGGTTTTGTATCTCCTGAGAAGCAAACTCTTCTTTCCTTTCTCTGCCAGGGAGAAAAATTATCTACTTTTGCCGGCACCAATGCATCACTCAAATATTAATGTCGACTTAGCGGATCAACAAACAAAATTACCAAAACTTAGTTGAGCAACATATCTATGATCAGACAACTTACCGACCTGCGACTGAAAATCGAACAACAGATGCAGTGAAATGAATCAATAAAGCCCTTCAATAAATGAGAGACAGTTAAGAAATCAGTGACGAAACTTGCAAAAATCTCATCATCAAGAAATGTGTTACTCCACTCTTTTACGCTTCAATTACGATTCATAAAATTGGCCACCCAATTCGTCCAATAGTGTCATTCATCGATTCGCCTACTTACTTCATCTCCAAATTTTTCTCTCTCGAATCTTGACTCCAACTACTGAAAGAGCTCCACAGAAGGTGAAGAACTCATTTCATGCCAAACAGATATTGCAAAGTGTCGTCATTCCTAACCACTACTGTTTAGTTTCGTATGATGTAGAAAGCCTCTTCACTTGTATTTCTCAAGATTTGGCTCTACATTGTACCTGAAATAAACTGACTGAAGTGAAGTCTTCAAGCTAAACCACCAGTCACTCAACTAATTCCATCATGAAACTCCTAAGGCTCTGCCTACAACCGAACTATTTCTAATACGACAACCAAATCTACAAAGTAAAAGGAACTCCAATGGGATCACCAGTATCCGTCGCATTGGCCGAAATAACGATGCAGCACTTGGAGCATAACACCCTGTCCTTTCCTGTTCTGGATCAGATATGTTGACAACATCCTTACTGCAATCCAAAATCATCAGTGTAGAACTTTCTTAAAGCATCTCAACGCCATCAAACCAAGCATCCAATTTTCAATGAGGAGTCGACAGATCTGATCTATAAACTTGAATAGTCGAACTGTGATTCCTGCTACATCGGTGAAAGTGGTAGAAATTTGAAAACACGTATCGAACCTGCAAGCAACGTGAGGAGCGAGCAGGAGTTGTCCCTAATTTATCAACACTGCCGCGAATAAAACCATTCCTTTAATTTTCATGATGCAAAAGTATTTCAAAAAGTAAAAAATTGTAAACTCGTAAAGTAGTTGAAGCGTTCTATAGCGTACCAGAATCTAATAAGATTAATAGAAACTTAGAAGTTCTTTAACGGCTGCTTCCTTTGCTTATCAATTGCTGAAATGATTTTAGTTTCTGTATGGATATCTGTCTTTGTATATAACTCCAAACCAGTTTGCATCTACCCCCTGATGAAGGCTGAAGCAAATTCATGCCGACAGCTTGGGCGCATTAAAAAATCTTGTCTTGAAGAAGCTTTTATTAACAATGGAATAAGTTGATCATGTGTTCTTCCATACATATCTAGCAATCCCTGTAAATTGTAAAAATCCGTCCGTAACTTTTTGAGTTATCTTAGTGACAGACACACAGGCAAACAGACTAACTCAACGAAAACATAGATAAAAACGAATAAATAAAAAGATAATTATACGTCGGTCATTATTATACTGCAGATAACTCACTGAATAGATTCTCTTTAAAGGAGTCTTTTAACGGAAAATGCTCAAAATTGGTCATAATTTTCAATTTTTTGTTTTATGTTCAAAATGTGTCCTCAGGTATGGGGCTATAACGTCCCAAATTTTTAGGGGGCTAGCAGCACTAGAACCCGACGAAGAGGGGGGGGGCAAGGGGGCCTGCAAGGGGTCAAAAAATGACTTTTTCATTATTTATTCATCTAATACATAGCTATTTCATATTTTTATTAGTGAATGACGAATGTAAGGTATTTGTAGGTGGAAATGTACTATAGATAGAACATGTCAAGTACATTTCGACTGCAAACAGCGCATTTTTTACGAAATTCCTCACAAAAAACATAAAATTTGCCTCCCTGGAAAATTTGATTTTTCAGAATATGAAAAAACGTAAGTTGATGAGTTTTTATGCTACACCAAAAACAAAGACAGTTTTGGAATTCTTGAAAGATTCCCTACTAAACAAAGGAGGGATTTTTTAAACTTCCTTTTAGTTTTTTTTATTCTATGAAATATCAAGAAAAATTACATATTTTATGAATTCTTCGGTAACCCAAGTAAAGTCTCATGTCAATAGAAAACGAAAAGAAATTGAAAACCCCCCTCCTTAGCGTTGTTAGGAAAGTTTCAAGGATTCCAAAACTGTCTTTGTTTTTAGTGTAGCATAGAAACCCATCGACTTACATTCTTTCAAAATTTATAAAAAAAAAATCTCATTTTCTGAAAAAAACTAAGGCCTAAACTGAAAAAGTTACACGAACAAAATGTTTTTTTTTTTAATTCTACATCTTATGTGCAAATTTTAATAAAAATCGGCTTGAAAATAAAAAAAAATTGTAAAAGAATCCCTTAAGTGGCATTATGCCGAAGCTGAACCAACGGCATTTTAACATTTAATACCTGACAAAAAATGAATTCGATATGCCAGCGAATTTCTTTTCTCACGCTGCATGTTAGTACAAACAGATGACACCCTAAGTGTCCCCGACACAGTATAGCTACTTGTAGGGATTGCGTTACTTTAGAGGTATTAGCTCTCCGACTCCTGCAATGTGCATACCATTGCGGTGCACTTTTGCTAGATATAAACTGCCTAAATAGCTTTACTGCAGGTAAAGATTTTGTTCATTTCTGAAGTAATAGAAGTCTCTCAGAAATGGAAGTTGATGCAGTTAGGCACGTAAACTAATCAAATTTGACTTGAATCCATGCAATATTCTAAAAGTTATAAAATTTTCTGTAATGTGAAGCACTGCTAGATGTAAATCGCTTTATTGCAGGTCTCTGCAGATGCCCAGAAAAAGTCACTTGACGGCTACCGAAAAGGAGTCGATTTTTGCAGGTCTTGCGAAAGGTTTATCTTTACGTACTGTGTGGAGCTAAAGAGTTAGGGAGAGATAGTAGAACTTTGTTTTTATACGTGCAGAACCCCAACACAAAATCAAGGACAGGTAAAACCACGAGAAGAACCCTTTTACCTCGCAATATAAAAAAAAGGAAATGAGTCAATCAACTTCCTAACAGTAACAGTGCTAGCATATTTGACAAGGCTGGCACTGCTCATTTGTCCAGAAAAGCTAAAAAAAATTCGATGATGGCCGAGATACATGGGCCAAATTTGGCAGAAGTCCTCTTGGAGCCAGTGTCTCGCATCGACTGCGACGGCATCAGGGAAGGGGAAGTATTATGTTTTGGGCCGGTATCATAGGTGACGAGTTTATCGGATTTTTCGAGTGCCTAAGGGAGTCAAACTTTCGAATCAAGCTTACATGGCGTTTTTGAATGTGCATTCGTCATCATAGCTCGGCGAAATACGATTTTTACGTTGCCGTCAAATGATTTTGATGTACAACAATGCTCAATGCCTATCACATTAACCCTTGGGGTTTTGTTCATAGTAAGATTGGGCGTCTTTTTAATTGGCCACCTTATTCACCTGGCCTTGATCCCATTGATAGCTCAAGTTAATTAAAAAAACACCATTTATGAAGGCTCACTCCAATTTTATATCGAATTGAATAGAAAACAGGAATGGAAGTTAGCTCAACAGCCCGTTCGAGACAACCTCACAACTCCACTGCAACTCTGAAACTGTACGATGCCCAACTAGCGACAGCACTGCGTTCCAGCTGCAGCAGCACGGGACACTTGGAGTTGAGCTCATGTGCATTAATTTTCTTAGGAGAGCTCAAAATTAAACCGCATCGGTCTGGTAGTTCGTCAACCGACGGGAAACAAAAGACGTATGTCTGGATCCTTTGACCCGACAGGGCCCAAATCTTTGTTTTTGCAGTAAAAAAAAAACGGCTGAAATTTGGGGAACTATTTCAAGCACATTGTTTCGACAAAATTACGGAACATTTCTATAATTAAAACCGACGTTCATTAATCTGTTTACTAGTAGGACCGGTGAATAGTCAACGAATAATATTTTACAGTCAAAAATATGCCAAACCAAAGCTACGTTATTGAAACTTACCTTAGTATGACCTAGAGCAACTCATATAGCTTAACACACCTCATTGACGTATTTTCTCTAATGTGGCACACCAGATACAACCTAACGCTTTTCATCAAACTGAAAGTATTTCATCTAACCCAACCTAACACTTCTAATCTAATATAACATTCATCTTGCCTGACTTTCTTCATTCAACCTGATGACCATATTTCACTTAGCGCTACTCATCTAACCTGGCACACTCCATCTAACCTAACGCGTCTCTCAATTAACGAAAGAACTACATCTAACCAAACCAATGATCCCAATGTAGCGTAACACTCCTAATCTAATCTAACTCTCTTCTTCCAAGCTACCGCTCACAAAACGCCTCTCACTTGATATAACGCTTCTCATCTAATTTTTTGCTAATCATCTAATCTGACGCTCCTCGTCTAACCAAGAGATTCTCATCTGACCTATATCGCTTCATCTATTCTATCTTAATGTAATATAGCGCTCCTACTGAAACTTAATACACTTTTCATCTGACCCAACGCTCTTCATCTAACCTAGCGCATCTATTCCAACAAAACACTCTTCATTTAACTTTACGCATTATTTCAACCTAAAGCATTTTTTCCATGCTAACGCTCCTTTTTAACCTAACGTTCCTCTTCTAAAAACAGCTCCTCACCCAACCTAATCCCTTTTCCGTGATCTAACACTCCTTTTCTAACCTACTGCTCTAACCTACTGCTTCTTACCTAGCGCGATTTTTTTAACCTAACTCCTTTGACGTTTCCTACCGTTCAAAAATCTCATCACATGCTGAATAATAATCCTTGGATTTCTACCGTGCCAATGGTTTAAATTATAAATTTTCTCCTATCTTTAATAACTCTACCGTATTCTAAAATACGTTGATGTCATCCGTAGGAAATAGTTCTTAACTTCAACTATATATCTTCTTATCTTCTTACTCTTATTTTTCCTCTGTCGGCAAACAATTCGTACTTGGTTATCTCGATAAAGACCCAGATAGTGCTGCAAATGCTACCAGTCCCACTTTTCGGAAGTAATTCTTGCATCGTTTGTCGTCTAGACTTGAATGCTCTTCGTAATTTAGCTTTCTGATAATTTGTAACTACTTTGGCCTTTTATTGTTTGGTAATTTCAATTTTTCTCTTCTGCATCTGATGTTTTCAACACTATTGTTGGGCACTGAATACGCTAATGAATATTTTTGTGGTTTATCTAAAGCAATAGTTGTAAGACTTACAATAAATGTTTTAGAATGGAGCAGGCCCCGTGTTAGTAATGCCATAAAACACCATCTAAGGAACATGAGAGGGCATAAAATGTATTGAAATTGGGCAGATATTGTGCGCATAAAATGGACTGAATGCAAGTTTTCACTTCAAGCTAAAGGGAAAATTTTTGAGGAAGTGAAAAAAGCACAGCTGAAGATTTGAAATCATTTCAGACAAAATCAAAGCGTAATGAACTTGCATATCACTGGAACCTGCTCGAAGTAAGCATAATTGGAGACGAAATAAGCCCTCGACAATGAGATGAAAATGTTTATGGTTGCTTTCTGAGATAGATTTCTGATAAGCTCAGTTCTCATAGTCTCGAAAGATATTAGGAGCCGCAATTAAGCGGCCACACTGTTGGGGCACTTATTCATGTACGAGCTGGCTGGCGGAGTCTATCAGCAATAATTACTGTTCAGGAAGGCATAGACATTTGGACTTGTTAGTAACTTAGATGCAGAGTGCTAAATACGCCGAGTTAACTAATGAATTGATATTCCAAGCACAATACCTGCAGCTACAACAATTGAAGAACAGTGCGATTCTACTGTTTTTAAAGCTCCAACGAATATCTCAGTTCATAGATTTATACGACATATTTCAACCAGCCAGTCAGACTGTGCCATGAAAAGCGGGCTCCTCGTTAATGAAGTCTCAGTACCTTACGTCGCCTCCCCTATATATTCCCACCGACTTCCATCGATCCGGCGCATTCTTGTCCAATGATGTCTCAGACCGAGCCGTATCATGCATAGGAAGTATGGAAATATATTCCAAGTCAGACGATGAATCTTCCGAACACGACATTCGAGCGATGGCAGCTTAAACTAGAGAAGCACTCTAAAAGTACATACCTCTGCAAAAACCAGGTAATGTTAACGAAAATTTAATTTGGCGCTGAAACTAGGATTTTCCTTTGATCGCTACAAAACTTTGGTCGTTTCTGTCTTTCAACATTTGTTAACAAGTCCTGGAAATATTGTGAAGATTCGTCGATAACGTTTTGGGTTATGTTACTGACCAACATTCATACAAACAGTAACAAAGAGACAAAAGGACTTAGTCATTTACTCTTCGTAACATTCCTAACAATTCCTCTAAGTGTTAGGACATATTTGTATAACTATTGCTGATACTGTTAGTAAATATATTGCAAATTGAAACGAGGTAAGGTTCACGTTAATTAATGGTGTATGTTTGTGTGCATATGCATATATACATGGGAAATACACTTTTACAAGATTATTTTCAATGATCAAAATGACATCATCAAACAGCAAGGGCAA
>LQNS02000060.1:83523-93665 GCA_001587735.2 Parhyale hawaiensis
ACACACAACTGCCGAGTCAGCGCACCAAGATCTGCAAAGAGCTCGAGAGTCTGGCGGAGTATCGAACCAGCGAGCGATACATGGTGTTAGAGCTGAGAACGGAAGCATGCAGCTACCGTTGCAGCAGAGGTATTTGTTAAAAGATTCTTGATCGTCATATAATTTCAGTAAAAAATAGCGATGAATGTTGTCAAATTATAATAATTCTAAGGCTTTATACATATCACCGGTGTGTGTTTCAAGTACATAGTTTATTGTTTTTTCGTACTTTCAGCATTGCACGTAGTATTTTATTCATAAGTGTTGATATCTTTTTTTTAGGTGACGGGGATACTCCTTCCCACAATTCGACACAATAAATCACATGGGGATATACAATGCTAAAATATAGATCCCTAAGTGTACTTAGCGGGAGCTTATTGGCAACACAGTAAAATAAACCAAGAGCTTTGCTTAGCTTTATAGAAAAAAGAACTTCATTAATATGTAAATTAAAAGATAGCTTACAATCTGTCATGATACCAAGGTATTTTATGTCTTTCACCCAATCTAACCTCACATTATTAAAATAAATATCTGGAAGTGCAGGGGTATCTTTTGTGGTCATTAGCATCAGTTTTGTTTTTGTTTCGTGAGGTATAAGCCTATTGGATGCCAGCCAGGTCGTCAGGTGCTCAATGAATCTTTTAATTCTAGTAACAGCTTCATTAAAATCTTCATCGGTAACATAAAACACAGCATCGTCAGCAAACAGTACACAACTTGTGTCAGGTAAAGCTGCAAAATCATTAATAAACATATTGAACGGAAATGGACCTAGAGTTGACCCTTGAGGGACACCGAGTGATATGGTTTGGCAACTGAAGATGAATTATTGTATGTAACGTATTGAGTGCGGTCAGAGAGATACGATCGTAATAAATTGAGAGCATTGCGAGATACACCATAATTTCAAAGTTTATCAACTAGTATGTCTGGATTAATAGTATCAAAGGCTTTACCTAGATCGAGAAATTGACAAATCGTGTACTGCTTGCGATTAAAAGCTAGTAAGATGTCAGAAACAACAGACAAGTAAACTAAACGATATTGTGCTAAGCTAAATTTTGCCTAGTATGTGCATTAGGGTGGGTCAAAAAAGTTTATTTTTTAATTTAGACTTCTAAGAGTTTCATTATGTTGATATACGCAGTAAAACTGTATTTGTCAAAATTTGAGCGATTCTGATACATTCATCAGGTGCCCCCTACTAGTGAACTTTTAAAATGCATTTTTTGAGGTTTTTTGTGTATGAGACCAAAAATTTCAATTCTGATAAATTGAAAACTATATTAAGACAGACAATATTGTGATTGAACTGCATATCAACAATGAAAAATAGTTTAGTATATCTGCGATTCCAATGACAGGAGCCCCAAGCTTCTGTTCTCACAGGAGTAGGCGCTGCTTCACTCCCTCGACTGGTCGCCAGTAAGTCACGTTGCTTCACTTATAGAGGAAGATTGCTATGTGTCAGCCTCGATTTCAGGTCAAATGTTCATACGTGTTCTTCTTACCATAAAATGAGGTGACTTTGGACAAAACAGTTAAAAAGGAATTTATTACAGTGACAGTAAAGTATCAAAAAGTTAGACGGAAACTTTTACAGCGTAATAAAAGTTGATATCTCTGTAGTACATCACTAGGCCCACACTCAAGCTCGACTAGCATAAACGGAGAAAGGAATATATGCGTTTTGTTTGTTGGGATATTCTGGTTTGCTTTGTTTACAAAACGTATTCCTTTCTGTGTTTATGATAGTGGGCCTAGTGATATAACTACAGAGATATAAAAATTTATTACACTGTAGAAGTTCCCTTCTAACTTTTCATACTTTCCTGTCACTGCAGTGAGTTCCTTTTTACCTGTTTTCATCCGAAGTCACCCCGTTTTACGGTACCTTGCAGTGATTTGTTTTGTGCATTTTATTGTTGTATTGATATAATACGTGAATTAGTAATAGTTTTTATATTTACTCAGTGAGTTTGTTCTAATCAAATTAAATACAAAATCAGTTTGAACTTTCAAAGCTCAAACTTCAGTTCAGTTATTTACAGCAACACGACGCTCCCGTAAAAGTGTAGCTAAGAATGAGCATCATTATTCAGTCATGAATCACAATGAGCAACAAAAGTATCATTCCAATTTATGAAATATTCCAATTTCAGTAGGGTATTTTCAAAATTATTTTAGTGGCTAAAACATTCTCTATAGGCATTTCCAGTGCGAGCCCGTCTTAACGAACAGATTCAGCTGCAGATCGTTTAACAAAGAAGTCCAGCGAAATAGTTTCCTCTACTAATCATCCGAAAGTTTTTGTGAAGCTTCTTGAACCGAGTTGTGAGTCATCAAAGAACACCGTAAAATGTTTGCCGTCAAAGCCGTTTGCTCCGTTAGCATCATTATAGTCAAATGAGCCTAAGTAGTCTTTTAGGGGCGGAGCTGAATTGAACGCAGCAGTGCCAAATCGAATCTATTGACTAATATACTTTAAGTATTCGAATGTTAATATAATTTTATTGATTGAGACAATACCACGCGCTTAAGTGAGATTTGGCAAAGTTGTTTTGCGTTCTTATAGCCACGCCCATCGGACTCCTTACGCTAGTTTGACTATAGTAAATCAGTTGGCGTCTCCAGAACATCGAGGCCCTTCAGAACTCTGACAGTTTTCACATTAAATTTTGTCCTATTTCACGAGACCCAGCAGCGTATGTGCGACCACAGAGTTGTAGAAAGTTTTGATCAAAACGTGACCTCGCCCCTATCTCTATGTATACATAAGCGTTCGGGTGATTCTTCGAAACTGCACTAAAATTAAAGTCTTTCTTACACTTTCCATTGAGTTTCAATCATTAGTCCAAAATCGATACTCTGAGACATGGAGTGTTCGGCCCTCTCAAGGGTAATCAAGTTGCCGCTCAAGCTGGCAGCATGGTCCAGAGTGGTGACGTTAACGTTCTGCCTCAAGTTGCGAAAACGTCGAATCTAATGACAGAGACAGGTTAAATCGACCGCATCTGAATGGCCTGGTCTGACATTACAAGCACACCAGCACCGAGGACCGATGAGTACTTGTCGTCAGCGTTGAAAGGCCCGATGCTAAAATGTGAAGCGTAGAGTACTTAGTCTGAGAAAGACATTGATGGCTGAAAATTGTTAGCAGTTGAGTAATTAAACTGCTTGCCGATGACTAGAACACTGAGAATAATAAGTCGTTCTCGTGTCTTAAAACTATTTTTCCTCACGCATAATCAGGCCGATTATTGGGCAATCACGCGGCTCACTTTTCTCTTGGTGCACTCCACAATAGAACAATAGAACTTGTCAAGTTTTTGCAGCAATTGAACTGCAGAAAATGATGAAGCTCCAGCCGTCAGGCTTCTGAAATTGTTAAGTTTTTTATTACCTATTCTACTAAAAATGTAAGTTGTTCTGTAAATTACTGCAAATGAACTATAATTATGTAAACTGCAATTGCAAGTAGCTAGGTAATCACACTACTGATATTCACGGATCATTTCATTATCCTTGTAAAGAAATATCGAAGTAATCTGAATCCTCCAGTGGTTAGACTGCTAAATATATTTGCTAGTCCTCAATTAATGCTCGTTCATCTACTGTACGACAGAAAATTGCGCCTTTCCGGCATGATTTGCCTGATAGTTTAGGCGGGTAACCTGGTCTCGTTCTTTTTACAATTGGGTTTTGGGCGAAAACTCTGTTCCCCTAGAGATTTACAGAAACTCAATTTCGTACCGTACAATGGAGCTGTCAGCTAGGTCCATGCAATCAGGTCGCATCCACCACTTGCAACGCGATTCAATGTAACGAAGCTAAAGATTCTCTCTGAAATTACGGACTATTAAAGGTAAAGTCAACTTTGACCGCACCCTCAACTGGGAGACCCACACGCACTGGTTTGTGCTGCGGGTATAGGCCCATTGGCCCCAGAGGAGAAATTAAGAGCGGGTCATCAAAAACTATGGCGCCAATTTGACGTAAGATTTAAATGACCCACGACCCCCAACCCCCTCATCTTTGAGGAAGGCGAGTTCCACCACAGCGCAGTGTATGTGTTGTGCGCGTTTGGTGGATTTGCGCGATCGATCGATCGCGCAAATCCACCAAGCGCGCGCAACATATGCATACAACTGCCGAGTCAGCATACCTAGACCAACAAAGAGCTCACATGCCTAGGTTNTTATGCTTATGCTTTAAAGTGTCAGTATATTCTTTGGCAGTATGGTGATATCTTATTTCTAAATATTTTTACCTATTGCTTTCATTAATAATAGTCAAAGGTTGGTCAATTTAGGATTATTTACGCAGTAATTTGGGGTGCATTAAGGATTTCCTGTCCTAGACATTCAGATAAGACTTCGTTTTCGTTTGTTAAATACTTCAATTAGTTTTATTTGTTCAGTTGCGGTTGTGGTATTTATACCATAAATAATTTCAGGTTTTAAGCAGACTTTAGCCACATCATCAGAAGGAACACTTATGTGAAGGTTATTAACGCTCACATTCGAAGTGGAGGTTTATTCGTAATCCACATGAGTTCAAGAATCAGGATTCGATACAACGCCGCCACAGTGTGTGTCAAGTAGAGGTTGGGTAACGCAGTTACCACTTATGTCGATAAGCGCTGTAATCAGGAAGGCGCACTGCATGCATACAACTGCCGAGTCAGCATACCGATTTAGACCAGCAAAGAGCTCACGTGCCTGGGTTGGCATCGAACCAGCGAAGTCAAGGACTGTGAGCTGCGAACAAAAGCATGCGGCTACCGTTGAGACTACTTACAATTGTAATTTTGTCTACCACTCGAACTCGTCCTTGTATCAATTGTAATTATGTAGAGTTGTCGAGAGATTAGAAGGCTGAAAAGTGTGAAAAAGCCAGTTATAGAATTATTGAAACTTGTGAGGAGTCCAGTAGCTAATGGTTTTTGATTAGCACCAATGACAGTGGCTCAGTCTTGACAGTTGACATAGACTTAGCGTCACTCAAGCAACGAGTGATTGCCAAGCACGCTGATGTTAGCCGAGCAACGCTGATGATTTTCACCTTCAAGCAAACAAATTTCAACTATGAACGAACGAAAATGAACACGTGAAGCTTTTTTTCTGATTCTCGGGCGTATTATTATTATACTCACAAAAATACCCTTCGATGGTAAACGGATTTTGCTAGTTTATGTTAGACAAAATTTTACAAATTATTGAAAATGTATTACCGTTAAGAGCGAGTTCATACTTCATTCATATAAACGCGTTCGCTTATCCAATTATTCGAATGTGTTACTGGGCCCTAGAAGTAGCAGAAAAGTCCAGTTTTCTCAGTTTCATTTCACTCAGAGTTTGAAGATATATCCGAAGCATGCAGAAAAAACTTATTTGGCGGTCAACATTTTAATAGCTTTTTGTGTCGTACACAAACTTTTGCTAACAACGGCGCTACAAAACATTCGGACGAGTGAATGGGTGAACGCGTTCGTGTGAATGACGTGTGAACTTGGCTTTAGCCAGCAAGTCTTCCCGTGCCCTGACGACGAAATATGCTTCGCTTGCCGCCTGCCGAGACCGAACGGTACCGCTAGAAGATTTGTTTCCGTAGGTGCACGGGAAAGTATGCCATTTTGAGGAAACACTGTTCTCATTGGGTATGAACTTACCTTAGCCTGTAGCTCCAACACTAATGACTGGTAGGGACTTATGTGCTGAGAAGACTCTTCAAAAACTTCGCTATTGCCGTCTCTGAGCATTACACTAACATTAATTCTGTCAACATACCAACAAAAATCGGTTAGCAATAACTGAACATTAATTATAGGGAACCTTTGGCTCGATATTAACGCTCATGAACTCTACATGCTCAGTGTTTTGTGTATTCAAGTGATGCATGTTGTCAGCTGAATACGGGGTAGTAGAATCGAATGGGCATGATGCGGCTGATGGCATTCACTCGTCGTTGAAATTTACTGCCGCTTTACTGTACTTGTGAATACAGTAATAATCATGCACAACATCGAAAAAGCTTGCTTCATGAACTGTTTTCTCGATTTAATTTGGTTTTTCAGCTCCTACTCACCAAACGTTAAATTTCTCATCCCATGATATGAACTTCAAATCGGCAAACATTGCTCACCAGGTTCTCTAAAATTATAAAGACATATAGCAAACTGGTGCTTTGTCAAAAGAGGCCTTTCATATCGAAACCAAGAACGTCTTCGCTTCGCGAGCAAGAAGTCTCTGATGTTGGACTTCTCCTAAACTTCAGGCAAAAGCTTTGGTATATAATGTCATTACGAATCGTGTTGCCAGCGCTAGACGCAACCATGTTACGATAAGCCAGCTACGAACTCTATGCTACTTATTAAAACTAATGTTTTGGAAGTTTCAAAATTAACTACTTAGTCAGCTCAACTGCTTGAAATTGAATGGCAATGTTGCGAGTGTTACGATGAGCTGATGATCAGTTTCTGACGATGATGTGCATCATCGTATCTCTACTTGAAGTACATTTATTTTACCGTTTGCCAGCGACATGACCCTAGAAGCTATGAATCTTTTAGAAATTTGCGTCAACTGGTATAGGACAGTCAAGAGGCACAAATGACTACGTTTTAGTGATGATTTATCTATCTCTTTGTGTGTTTGTCTCCGTGAGTTTTTTCTGATTATAACTCGAAGAGTGATTGACAGTTCTCAGACAAATTTGCAGCATCTGCTTCGAAGAACAGATGACTTAATTTTGGGGAGGATAAAAAAGAAATAATGGATTTAGGACAAATTCGCTCTCATAGAATGGCTTCTCAAGTTACCACCGCTTTAATGACTTCAATGGCTTCAGGGCTGATGACATAAATTATAACATTTTCGCAATAGCTAAAAGGACCGCAGGGTTGATGATTGACCTGAACAGGCCGCATTGCTGATGACCCAGATTATTGCAT
Source organism: Parhyale hawaiensis (assembly GCA_001587735.2). Lineage (NCBI taxonomy): Eukaryota > Metazoa > Arthropoda > Malacostraca > Amphipoda > Hyalidae > Parhyale > Parhyale hawaiensis. Next base: position 90,521 of record LQNS02000060.1, read on the forward strand.
TTTTTTTAATAACAAGGTAAACGGTTTGCAAGGTGACTGGTAGTTTCGCCGCAAGCAGTTACGCCGGATGCAGTTTCTCCGCAAACAGTTTCGCCGTAAACCGTTTCGCCGTACGATGGTTTCGCCTCCAGCAGTTTCGCCGCAATGAGAGTTCCGTACGGTGAAAAGTTTGAAAATTAGGTTGAATTCAGCTTACGCAATGTTCACGCCCTATGTGTAAAATTTTAGTCTACAGATTTAAAAAGTGCAACATGTAAAAACAAAGAAAATTGAAAATCACTGAATACACATCAATCAAACGTAACGTCATGCTATTAAAAAAGAGCTTAGTTACGTCAAATTTAAAGCACGGAATGAAGTACGTTAAAGTTAAAGCATTTAAATGCACAAGTTAGGCTATCTTTTTATAATGATTAAAAATCACACGTCCATTTGAATCCATCAACACATGGTAATAATATAGTAATTGCTGGAACAATTTTGCTGTATTTGAAATTATAACTGTAACAATCTACGGAAGTAGATTTGAAATATTTGATAATCATGCAGAAGAATTGCAACTGAGCGCAGAAATGACAGTTTGTCACTCGGTTCGTACTCGAATGATTGATAATTATTATTCTGACACTGATGCTTGCGTAGGCTTTTCGTTGGTGCGCGTCGTGTCTCTATTCAATATCATGTTTCGTTTTAATTGCCCAAGTCCTTTTTTTTCAAAAGGGAAACGAGCATCCATTCATATACTGGGGTGCGCTTTACTTACCGAGCTTTGTAGAGCTTTACATGAAACTCTTCAACCCAGTTGATGGTTCTGACCATGCCAACGCTTGTTCCTTCATGAACATTCCAGAGCGTTACTAAATATAACGGCTGAACTCTGTCTTGCCGTCTTCCGCGTCCTGTCCGTCTTCCTATATAGTATAGGTTTGATTTAGGTTAGGTTACGTAACGTAAATCCCATGATAAAATGACCCATATTAACCAGATATATTATGGTACAAAATATTTTACCTTAAGGTCGGCGACTTGTGAAATTTTACCATTTACAATTATAAGCACAAATACAGTAACCTTGCTCTTGAAAAATCAAGCCATTAGCATCCCTTTTGGTCATACTGTACCTACGTAAGGGTAAATACAAAGCAAACCAGCGTCAACTTCCTTCTATTCTTATGCAATCACAGGCGAATCTGAGTTCGTATAAATGAACCCTAATAACACCTAAGTCTTCCAGTTGTGATATATACTCCCATAATACAATAAAACACAGTTGTAGGTTGCTTGCTTGCTCCCTCCCTTGCTCCAATGTTGGTCCGCCACGCAGTTAAGAGTTTAATAATTATTGGAGAAAATTCATGTACTGAGAAAAAAGTTGAGATACCTTACAATTTCAGCGCTTGGAGTACCGGTGACAAATATAGCTCTGGATCTCCGGCCTCTTGATCCCGGGCTCTGGATCCCCAGCCTCTGGATCTTTAGCCTCTGGATCCCTGCTTTCATCTGAATGATATCGTAGTAGTTGAATCTTCACGCTGAGCAGACGCCTTTTTATATTGAATTTACATCGCGGCCAAATTTCGACGCTGGAGGTTCAACAATCAGTTGGTTTCCACAATACGGTGAGCCCTGGGCATTTCCAGTGAATTCTTCTGACTAAACTGTTATTTTCTCATTGCAGCTTATCGCTTGCTCAATTCCAAGCTGATATTCACTCCTTAATTATCTTCCAGGGGGGATATTTTCCTATCGCAAAACTCATTGTTGTACAGCTTGCGTTCCACTAATGGAAGATCAGGCATGCTGGGATGAGACCTATAATACAGCAAAACGTATTCTGGGAACCGGAACAATAAAAAGCTCAATCACGAAATTTTTGCCATCATTTTTGACGGCTGGGCCCTCTAGTAATATTATAAAGATTTAAGTTTGATGACATTCTCTGTGAAAAAATGTTTCTCAATTTCTTCTTGGCTAAAGCAGTGGATTTGCAGGTACACGGCTTACATGAAACTTTATCATTACACTTTTTCCTCATTACTGATATGACGCATAGGGAATAATTGTTTGCGTGTTGCTATGGGTGTAACGATAAAACGATACTGGAAACTTTTTTGTCAGTGGTTTAGAGCAGAATTACTAATGTATGGCAGATTTTTAGCACAGCATGCGTAGTTATATGCTCATTAGCAGAACCAAACCTGTACCAAGAACCTCTTCCAAATTAAGGGTAGAACTACTTTAATCGCTACATNCTGGAAACTTTTTTTGTCAGTGGTTTAGAGCAGAATTACTAATGTATGGCAGATTTTTAGCACAGCATGCGTAGTTATATGCTCATTAGCAGAACCAAACCTGTACCAAGAACCTCTTCCAAATTAAGGGTAGAACTACTTAAATCGCTACATTTAGAACTGTGACTAGAAGTATGACTCATATTTCGATGTCATATGTAGTTGGTGTCATACTGTACGTGTGATACAGATACTTTTATTTTTTTTTGTTTGTTTTATTTTGGTGACAGACTTTCGAATCTAGTGGACAGTCAGAAGGGAGCAATTGCGAGCACATGATTTCCTGAGAATCTGGTGTACGCTGGTTTTATTTTTTAGAGCAGCATATTGAAGCACTGGTCTTGAGGGTCTTTCAATGCAGCTCGTATATGTATGGTATTCTGTACTACGCGCAGGCGCACTGAACAGCACAAAAGTGCAGTAATGTGTGCACTACGTACAATAGGCAGGAAAGTAGGAAATATCACAGGAAAAGCACGAAGGAGCTTCTATCCACACACATTTTTGTAACTTAGTGTAGTTTATTGCTGTCATTTGCTGACGTTACAGCTACGTTGCTTTAAGGGGGTCATTTAGGCGAAAATGGTCATAATTATCAATTTTCTGTTTTGTGCTCAAAAAGTGTCTTCAAGTATGGGGGCATTACGTCCTAAATTTTTAGGGGGCTAGCGGCACTAGAACCCCCCAAAATGGGGGGAGAAATGGGTCCACAGGGGGTCCAAATTTGCCTTTTTTTTTTGCCGCAAAAACATCAGTATACCAAAGGCTATTGTATACCAAATTTCTAGGGGGCTAGCGGCACTATAAATGAAACATGCCAAGGGCATTTCCTTTGGAAATACTGCATTTTATAA
>LQNS02000060.1:94549-114641 GCA_001587735.2 Parhyale hawaiensis
TAAATGGAAAGAGTTACACAAATAAAAAGTGTTTTTTTTTTATTTTACATATTATGTGGAAATTTCAGTAAGATCGGACCACTAATAAAGAAAATTCCAAAATTTGTAAACGACCCCCTTAACGTCAGCAAATGACAGCATAATCAAATGACAGCATTTACAATCTTGTATCTTACAACGTCGCTATTTCGGGAGCAGAACACGATCATGAACCCCACGCTTGTGATAGTACCTATTGAACGTCATGCACAACAATATATGTGCGCACTGCCTTCGAATTTGCTGCATTTAACTGTAATTCTCACGCAGCTAAAGCTGCTTGAGCTTTGTAAATTAAGTTACAAATGGTATCTGTGAGAAACAAAATGGTCTGGGGTTTACAAGCTTGTACAGCATATGTATATCCTTTGATAAATATAAGCTCCAGTCTGGTTACACAAAATGCCTTGGTACATTGAAGTGCATCGTTAGGGGGTAAAATAGTTAAGGCTTTGTGCAAATGTAGTTATAATGCCAATGGCAGGGGACGTCCAGCAGAGCTCCGTTGTATGTGTTCTTGTTCATGATGGCGCAGTCGCTGTCGTCATTTGGGTCTTGATCTCCCCAGACCGAGGAGCCGGGGATTCCTGACATGGTGTAGCCTCCGAGCCATGTCCACCAGCCGTCCACCCGCCCCACTCCCACGTAGTACCTCGCTCGTGGATCTGCAGATAAATCGAATAGTCCTTTCGTTCAATTGCATTGAAAAAAATGATACAATAGCAAACCTTATAGTTTCAAATTTACCAGAAATAGGCTACGTCTTCGTAGAGCATTTCAAAATGTTGAAAAAGGGCAGGGACATTAGTTTTCAAACTCTTAGCTCACTAGATATGAATATTGTTTAAATTTTAGTTTTATTGCAGGTAGACCATCTTAGAAAAGCAAATGACGCTTACATAACTGAGGTGAAATCAATTTTTGAGGCCACTTGATTGAAACGGAACAAACAGTACACTAAAAGAACAAGCAATTGATACAAACCTGGGATATCTCAAGCATGTTCTGCTAAAGTTTCAGGAATTAGGTTAAGAAATTCACTAATATATTATTTTACTTGGATGTTTTAAGATTCAGCACGTTATCAAATTTGACGAGGCATTACATAAAAGGAAGCAATTTCATCTGAAAGTGACTGCATATACGCACATTTGCAAGCGAGAGGCTTCAAGCACTTACCTTCAGGCGCAGGGTTGACAGACCTGACGTAGTTTGCTAGCTGCCAGTAGGTGTCAATGTCCAGCGATGGCAGAGACGACCCCTCGGGACATGCGGTCTTCGATTCAGAACCGCTTAGTTTGTTCCACGAGAAAAAGAAGCAGCCGAGATCGGGAACTTCCTCGAATGGCGATTCACACAGACCTGGATACAAGATGATACCAACGTGTTAGTAAACTTTTTACCAGCACTTTCCCTTAGTAGATAAGCAGCAACTTAGGAGTCCCACATTCACATAAATATTGGTCCGATCCTCCCTTGTGAATGGTAATCAAGTAATGTATCAATGAAAGACGAAACGTGTGTGATGAAAGACGACTACCGTCTCATAGTCGCGGCGGCGCTCATTGGTCCCAAAATCTCTGATCCCTTCTTGTTCGGAAACCTAATTTTTACGAAACGTCCCTCATGTGGCACCGTCGGACTTAATGGGTTAAACTGTACAAAAATGTTTTTGATAAAAAATAATATTGTTTGTAGCTTTTACAAAGCCGTCGGTCAAACCTGTGTATGCGGTTTTTATAGCCCAGTTATTCATGAGTTCGAAGATACATATAACGCTGTTTTACGAGGGATCTCAGTCTCATCTTCCGTGTCGTAAAAAATCAAGTACATTATAACTTCACCGTGACTTACAATTTTATCCCATTTTATCACCGAGCAAGGAGAATTCAATTTTCTCGCTTATAAAATTTTCCACGCAGTCAATAATTTTATGTGTCAGTTAAACGGGCATTGTTGTATGCGTGGCTCGTCGCTACCTCTGTTCCTGGTTCACGCTACAGAGTATGAACTAGACTCTTGATTGGGGTGAATTCGAAAGTCAAAGTACTATGGCATAGCTAACCTTTAGGAGTCTCTGAAACCCTCTTCGTGTAGCACTCGTTTCCACTGTCATCAGAGTCCTTCTCAAAATGGGCGGGATATTTGGTGTCGATGATGACGCAGCTTCCAGTCGAGTTGACGCAAAACGACGGGAAATTTTGGGGGTTTGCTGATGCCCAAGCAGCACAATGCATTTTACTCGGGCTGACCAATACTCTTGTTTCCATCTGAATCAACCCCTCGGAAATAATTCTGTTCATGTTGAAGTCTACTCGACGGTAAGTCGTTGCTTCCACTGTCCAATTGTAAGGGTAAAAATTACCAGTGACTGTTAAGTAAAGAATGATGAAGCATTTTCCATGATCCATCACAACGGTTTTCTGAAACAAGGATGAAGGTTGGTATCATAGGTACCGGAAAGAAAAATTATCCACTATATATCAAAACACAGTTGTTGGTCGCTCCCTTGTTCGCTTGCTCCAATGTTGGTCCGTCTCTCCGTCACGCAGTTAAGAGTTTAATAGGAGAAAATTAATGAACTTGAAAACAAGTTGAGATACCAGACAATTTCAGCGCTTGAAGTACCGGTGACAATTAACTAAGCTCTGGATCACCAGCCTCTGGATCCCAGGCGCACTATCGTCTCTCACGACGATTTTGCATCACGAAAGCTTTCCTGCGCACGCCATCACTAAAACCAACACTAGGTACCTAGGCAAACCTAACCTAGCCTAACCTAACTTACCCTTACCTAACCTAGCCTCCTTACCTAACCTTCTAACCTAACCAAACCTTACCTAACCTTACCCAACCAAACCCAATATAAAGTCTCTAACCTTACCTAACGTTATCTAACGTTGCCTAATGTTACCTAACGTTACCTAACATTACCTAACCTAACCTAACCCAACTTAATCAGCGAGCAGCGCGGCGCACTAACGTGAACGCCGCTCACGCGCACACGATCTGCGTACACAAATACGCACACAAATCGTCGTGAGAGACGATAGTGCATTCCGGGCTCTGGATCCCCAGCTTTTGGATCCCCGATTTCATTGCTGAATGATATGAAAGCAGTTGAATCTTCACGCTGAGCAGACACCTTTTTATATTGAATTTACATCGCAGCCAAATTTCGAAGCTGAAGGTTCAACAATCAGTTGGTATCCACAATACGGTGAGCCCTGGGCATTTCCAGTGAATTCTTTTGACTGAACTATTATTTTCTTAGTGTAGCTTTACGCTTGATCAATTCCCAGCTGATATTCACGCCTTATCTTGCAGGGGGATATTTTGCTGTCGCAAAACTCATGGTTGTACAGCTTGCGTTTCACTAATGGAAGATCAGGCCTGCAGGGATGAAACTTATAATGCTACAAAACCTATCCTGGGAAGCGGAACAACAAAAAGCCCAATCACAAAATTTTTGCCATCATTTTTGACGGCTGGATCGTCTAGTTATATGTATAGTGCCACATGTGGCAGTAATGTAAATTTTCTTTTAACTGAACGTCATCAGGTTCGCATAATATAGTGTAGATGTTAAATTATTACCGAGTCCTTCAGGCAAGATGACAGCTACTTGAGAAAACATATTTTCCGAGATGACAGTGTACAAGACACAACTTGCTTCTGTTGTTTGACACAAACGTTTTATTCTCGCAGGATAAAGTTGTGTCTCGGGACACCCTTGCTATCTAATGCCGAGACCACACTATGCATTCATATAGACAACCTGATGAAAGCATACGAAACTCGGACCAGAGACCCTGGGAGATACAAAAGAGAAGGTCCGCGAAAGTTTTCGTGACCATCGCTGAGCTCAGCTTGTAGAGATTGATGGCAGGATCGAGTGCTGGCGTTGCTTCAAACAATGAGTTAAAATATGAGTGATATTACCTAGCTATTTTCACTGGAAGATTAGATACGAGTATATAATTAAATAGCTATAGACTGGGCCCAGCGATAACCACACGTTTCAATATCCTTCAGTTTTATGATTGAAGTCATTGAGTGAGGTCGAATTAATGTAATCTGCTAAAAGATATTTAAACTTCTAATACCAAAGAGTCACATGCTATAAAGTTCTACGAAGACAACCGCGAGGTTCACTGTACACGTACCGCTCAATTAGTCTATCCTATTGCATGGATCGTCATGAAAAGGACAAAGCAGACCAGAGTGTTCTCAGCTCGAGTACTGAACTGAGAAAATACCAAGAAAATAAAAGGGTTGCTTCTGCCAAGATAAGCAGGCCAGTGATATTAGTTGTTCAATTGTGGTCGCCGCATGTGTGCAAAAATACCGATAACATCGTAAGAATCTAACGCAGAGCAACGAAATTGTTTCATCAATTTCGAAACAAGCCATATTAGTGTCGCCTACATGAAGTGAGCCTGGTCTCTCTTTCTCGAGCAAATTAAGAGGACTCATTGAGCAACTGACAGAAACATTCAAGTAGTCGAATGGCTTCAACGACGTACCTTCAACGGGGTTTTCTGAGAGAGACGTTAATGATCGCCTGTGCATCAACGTTCAAAAACTCAAGCATAAAGCTCCAAGCATAACCCCAGCAGTTCTTGCCGTATCTCCAAGCGAACATCTGGAATAGACACCCCTCCAACGTCGTTAGTGAGAAGATAGTCAATGCGTTTTCAAATAGTCTTGACATATGCATATTAGGAAAGATATCCTGCACAGTTAATTCTTCCTCCTCCAAGAGTCACAACCTCTAAACGATCATAGCTTTGGAGCCCATCATAATCCTTAACTTTCCCTCTTCTGCTCAACTAACATGATGTCGCTAAGCTCCTCAGATCTGCAGTTGTAACTCGTGCTTACATGATCGTCTCTTTGGCTGAGATTTTGTCACCCGCAAACGAAGTGAGAGGTGATAATGTTTTCGTTGAAGATTTAAGTATATGAATATTTGTATATTTGCGTGTCCACCCCAAAACGGTGGAAGTAGTTAAGCAATTCATAATTTTTGCAGGGAGTTTTGTGGGTTGACATAGATTTGACCCTTGCCGAAAACTTGATCTAGCTAGCTATCAAAAATGACGGAGTGAATTGGACTCCATCATAGCAGATTGTCTTTTGCCACAAGGAATTTTTATTTTTAATTTTTTTGTCTTCCTAGTGGACCCGTGCGTGAAAAAATTCACGCAATAATCGATTTGTCTGTCTAATACATAGGCCGGTGCGGATTTTTAATTTGACTTACTTCTTCGTTTTCTTCATTGATCCTTTATCGTACTCTCATCCTTAGGTCTTCTATATTGATAGGCAGACGTAACATCCTTATTAAAATACTCAAATAAACTTGAATGCAACTCCAGCCAGGTCAGCTTGTATACAATGTAAGCGCTGCCTAGCAATGATGCCGTTGATACCGTATTTCCTACTCAAATGTCTGCTTCATTTGAAGCGCTAGAATTTTGAAGAAAAAACTCACCGTAAGATAAAAGATATAATTGTCTTCTGCCAGTGAAAAATTATCACTTCCAGACCGCTTCGTTGACCCTCTGCCAAATTTATACTTCCTAACCTGAGAGAGAGAAAAAAGAAGTTACAAAATCGGACTCCAGAAGCTGCACACATATTGTTTCGATTTCAAGAACTGTTTTTAAACAAGAAGTGTCTTCAGATAAAGGGATAAGGATCAGCTTTCACCAACTTCTGCAACCTGGTCATCGATTTCTATCTAATAACAAAATCTGCAACCTGGCCTATTTTTCGCCAATTTCCTCAAGAGCGCACACTAAATAAATGTACCAAGTGTTTTATTATATAAGGATCATTGGGAATCTAATGCCTTAGGGGCGTTGTGCCCTAGCCTGGTTGGAGAGGGCATCCAATACCATCCATATGAGAAACTAGAACCAGCTGGCCATCAGAAATGACTGAGTTGAATTTGCCCCTGCCGCGGGTGATGGTCTTACGCCAAAAGACGTTCTAGTTTCTCTTTCTTTCTTCTTTCTTCAGTCATCTAAATGGCACTGACATAATGGCGATAGTTGAAAGAGGGACGTTGTTGATCTACTGCCGCCTACCTCATTAAATTTAATCTAAATACTGTGCTCTCTTCGTGACCATTATTTATTTCACGCCTCGTCCATTGGAATTAAGCAGGGCGGTAAACATCATGTACCCATTTGCCCTCCTGGACTTGGTTGCTCAGTGAACGCAAAATCCTATAAGAGCCAAGAGCCAGGATTGGCTTTGGGGCAAGTGAAAGGATGAATATACAAAGCGAAAATGAAGTTCGTGCGCCTAGTAAGTGAGGATATATACTGTGCTAGATGCTCGGGGGTATTTCAAGGCATTGAAGAAATCATAAACAGGTTACCAGAGAATGTGAATTGGTATTGCAACGGCTGTCCTCAAACTTTTGGTAAACAACAAAAACACACCGCCATGGATGCTAATGAATAAGTGCAGAGTGAACCTCCATAGCAACAAATGAAGTACCGTCATAAGGACAAACTAGAAACAATAGAAATAAAAGAGACACACAGTAGCGTCTCTAGTTGAAAAACTACCTCAGATGTGCTAGAGAAACCCGAAGTAGTAAATAGAAAGAAAAATGTAGTTTGCGGAGTCTATGCATGGAAGGGGCTGAAAATACGGGTTTTGAGGTAAAGGATACGATTTTTTGTTTTCAAAGCTCAAGGTTTATAAATTATGGCAGCTACGGTTGCAAAAGTCGCAAGGAATGGAATGTGGGCTCTTCCATACGTGGATTTGTAGTGTTTCATGCAAGAACGGAGAATACCTTGATACTTCACGTCGCGAAATTCGCTTGAGAGGTACCGTACGTGCCACTAATTCTAAACGACAAGTGTCGCACCAAAGGAGCCACAAAGACAATGCTGGGAGAACGTAGCAGAGACAAATTCAACCTACAGCCAACAGGCGAGAGTCACACAGCGTGAAGGCGCATGATACGGAAATGATTACAACCATGCATGACGTGAGCGCATCCTACCAAGATATTTTTCGCGGCTTTCAGAAGGTGAAAAAGTTTCTACACACACTAGTAGTGTATAAAGCCGCGAATCCGCCATTTTTGAGGGTAACCCCTACCCTCGTGGCTCCCCTCGCGCGTGAGCTTCAGGTTTATAACGGCCAGTGCACTTCCGGCTTAGCGGGGGTCTGGGGGGCGCAAACCGGAATTGGGCGGGGCCTGGGAAACCGGAAGGAGCGGCGCGATGACCCGGCAGCGCGAGGGGAACCTACCCTCAAAAACGGCGGATTCGCGGCGTTATACACTACTCTCACTGCATCAAAAGATGCTGCCAACGTGAACTTACCTGGGAAGAGAGCAAAAGAGAATTCAACAGCTAACTTGATATCTACCACGATTGGGAAATCCCACCCAAACGCGGATAAGAGATTTAATAAATTACCAGATAAACCATCGAAACCCTGCACTGCCCCCAAAAGAACTGTATGGTAACCAAACATTGAATAAATTTTATGTTTTCAACATTGAAGGTTCGTACATAAAAACTACAGAAAGTAGCTAATACTCAGAGATGTTATCAGTGGGGCGAATTCGCTCTTCCTAGCAGTTACTGAAGCTCACATAAATGATAATATTTGTGACGCAGAGGTAGAAATGTGAAAGTATGCTATGCACAATTGTGACAGTGGAAGCCGTATGTGCGGCGATAAAGGTAAAGTTGCATGTGAAAGGGCAGCATGGTTCACACATTCTACGGAAATTATTGAACAGTATGCGCGAAGGTCAAATTGTAAAAAAAATAGAAGAAATGAAGCTGGTCAGTAAGGTCTGCTACCGACCGCCAAAATGTGGTTCTGAGAATTTTGCAGAGTTGCTTGAAGAAATTGAGACACATTGCAGTGGACTTGAAGGAATAGTTTTCAGTCAAATTATAGTTACTGTTGGCTTCAAATTTTCTTTTCTAAAATGGCTACAGCCATTGAAATCGGTTTGTGTGTTTGAAGATATGCTTCTCAGTCTTTGCAAACTTTAGTAATGATAAAAAATCCTGGTATCCGGACTAATTTTAATTTTTCATTTATTATCGCCTCGCTTTGCGGAGGAATTTGTTCTCCAGTGCTCTAGCTTTAGCTTGATAATCTCTGACATCATTTGATATGCAGTGTAGGAATGTATAGAAATGCATTGACTGGTTGAGAAAATGATGATATTTCTATTTTGGGTAGACAGCTTAAGGCCCTTGAAGAACAAAACCAGTACTGGCATGCTTCGCAAATTTTAGCAATCCACCAGAAGGCTAATTCACAATTTCCAGCACTGCGATCACTTGACAATGGTATTCTCAATTTTTCAGCAGACTTACGATGGACTACAAGCAATTTTCATTAGTCAGGTACTGGACTGCTTGTAAGCTTCAGTAATCTGTTAATTGGATAATTAGGATATTCACTGGCAACATTATTGGACAACTCGTAAAGTTTTCCAGTGAGACAACTGGTTACTTACAGATTTAATAGTTCGCTATTATGACTACTTACAGTTTCATTAGTCAGTCATTATGATAAAATAAAATTTTAAGTACATTCGTTATCAGACTATTAGACGACTGACAACTTCTGTAGTTCAATATTTCAACCATTGCTAAAGTTATTGTCGGAAGCTCCATTGCTGAGGTGCTAACAAATCTCTAGAGGGCTCAGTTAATGTTATTACTGCATGGACTACAAGCTGTAGCCATCAGATGCTAGCCTCTGCCGTTCTAATGCTCTCTAGATAAAAAAAGGCAGACACTCAAACAAACAATTGAATGGATCTTCTCCAAAAAGTGATGAACTGTTCCTCTTAACATACAACGCCTAGACATAAGTATTTGCAAAACTCTATTTTGTATGTACTTTAAAAAATTTAGGGACTGCTTTAGGATAAATTAAGACAGGAAGTTTATACAACATATATATAATAGAATATTTAAACAGAACAGTGAAATGTGCACTTATAACAAGAAAATTTAACACAAGCAAAAGTAATGAGGGACAAAGGTAATCGACCAAAAAAAAAAAATATGACATTAGTACTTGGTGGCGTGACCTTTATTGGCAATAGCAGCATGGAGACGATTGTTATAGCTAGAAATTAACTTTTCACATTCACTTGATGGTATTTTTTTCTATTCTTCCATGCAGATAACTTTTAATTCAGTAAGGTTTTAGGGACACCGTGTGTGGACACCAGATTTAAAAAGAGACGCCACAAATTTTCTATTGGATTAAGGTCCGGTGATTGACTAGGCCATGGAAGAACATTTATTTTCTTCTTTTGAAACCATTCTTTCGCTAAATTCGCAGTATGCTTGAGGTCGTTGTCTCGTTGGAAGGTCCACCTGCACCGTCCGTAGAACTTTTTGGAACTTGGAAGCATCTCCTTCTCTAATATCTCCCTGTGCATGATACTATTCATCTTGCCATCAATGATATGAAGCTCCCCAACACCATGGGCAGTAAAGCAACCCCACACCATGATGCTGCCCCCTCCATGCTTCACGGTGGGGGTGGTGTTCTTGGGGTCATAAGCACTACCACGTTTCCTCCATACATGCCGAGCTTCGTTTCGGCTAAAAAGTTCTATTTTTGTTTCGTCAGACCATATAACCGCTTCCCAAAGCTCATTTCCTTTGTCCAGGTTTTCTTTGGCAAATGTTAAGCGGCTCTTGACATGTTTTGCCGAAGAAGAGGAGTTTTGCGAGCAGTGTTTGAATGAATGCCAGTACGGTTCAATTCCCTAACAATAGTTTTCTGGCTGACATGCAGTCCCTGAGACACCAGTTCACGTTGAAGGTCAGCACGAATTGTCATGGGGCCATTAGTAACTTTACGTAGCATGTAGCGCCGAGGACGACCCATGATCTTACGCGGAGCTCCAGCTCTTGGCAAGTTGGAGACCGCCCCAGTCACTTGATGCTTGCGGACTATTGCTCCAACCGTTGTAATAGGAACATTGACACGTTCTGCTATTGCTCTATAAGTTAATCCCCCACTACGAAGTTCAATTATCCGTGTACGAGTAGGTTCAGGGATTCCTTTAACTTTGAGCGTTGTAGTGAACGCATGCACGACTTCAACTAGGTCTAGAGAGGTGATGCTTGCTCTGTGGTTTGTTTACATTGCATTTGTTTCGAGACGTTTCGTGACCGTTCTAAAATAATTTCCAAACTAATTTATTCAGATTATAACATTTAATATCAAAGATTCAACATCATATTTATTTTGGTCATATACTTTTGTCCCTCATTACTTTTACTTGTGCTAAATTTTCTTGTTATAAGTGCACATTTGATTGTTCTGCTTAAATATTCTATTATATATATATTATATATAAACTTCCCGTATTACTTATCTTAAAGCAGTCCCTAAATTTCTAAAAATACATATGTATTTTTATATATGCAAATGCTTATGTCTAGGCACTGTAGCTGACAATCCCTGTTAATTTCGTATAGATCCGCCCGTAACTTTTTCAGGTTTTTTGTGACAGATAAACTGAGACGCAGACAGAGACATTACTTCAACAAAAACATAACCTAGCTGGCGGAGGAAACAGACGTATATTGATGATGAAATGGCGATAATAGATGCAAAAAGCCTAGTTTTTCCTTTTTCCAAGGATACGTTTTTTTTTTCTCACGAGCATCCTAGGACAATACAATGAACCAGTTTCTCCTATGAATGTCGTCACAAAGCTGTAAACCTGTTGGATGAATTGTTGCCTGTAGCCAGTAGGTCTGATGGTAACTCCTAGACAGGCCAACCACCGTATCCATACAACACGGCTATAGCACTAACATTCTTTAAGTCGGTGCACGCCAAAGTGTGCTGAATTTAGCAAAAAAATCACTCACTGTATACGAGTTTGCCTCACGCAGAAACTACATCACTAACGACATGAAGGAAGCATGCACTCATACAACCTATAGCAAACTACGCTGTTGTCATTGCAGAGCTGTACGTAACAATTTGTCATCTGTACAGATTTAGTTGGTAATGAATGAACGCAAATTACATAGAGCAGCGGGTTTTATATTGACTACCTTAAAATGAACATGCTTAGTCTGTCGTGACTAGAAATGATTGATGTTGCCAGCTGGATAGGAGGTCTAGCAATCAGATGGATCTGTCTTTACCCTCTTCAACCATTTATTATATCTGCAAAATTTATCGCAGCTATACAATACTTGTGAATGCAGTACTTTGTCTAACAATACATCAAACTACTATGAATGCCACCCTGTACAGCATACTGTATATTAGCTCAATGCCAGTAGGAATGTCGGCAGAGTCTTCCGAGTGGAACTTTACATTTTTCATTGACGCATGCAGTATAAAAAACAATATATATAACTGTTTGATAGCTTACATCATCATCCAGCTTAACTGCCACATTTATTATCAAAGCTGTTTATATATACAGTATATAATTTCACTAGCCGTATTTATAATGAAGCCTTAAGAAAATTCTCGGCTACTTGGAACCAAAATCGAAAAGCAGCTTTGCTGCTTGGAAAGTTGGAAACATGATAGAGAACATGACATGATAGAGAACCACTGCAGCCTGCATCATTATACTTTAAGAAACGAGTTGTTCCTAAACCAACACTCTACTACCCATATACTTGCAAGTATTTTTCTTCGCATATACAAACGGACAAAAAGATCATCATATAATGTTTGTCAATTGCTTCTTGTAACATTCCTAACCTAACAGTTTGTGCAATTCGTGATGATCCGTTCCGTAAATTATGTACTAGTTTTACGATGGAGAGATAAATTATGGTCATTTATTTTATCATATTAATACCAACTTTAATATTTTTGAAAAATGTAATATAAAATTAACTTCAGCTATTGGATGATCGTTGTTTCCCTTTTTTTATAAGCACGATGCCAACCTAAAAAAATCTAGAAAACTCTGAAGCATATTTCATTCCCAAAATCGAATTAGTTTACCATGAATTCCACTTACAACAAAAGTGGGCCGTTGCAATACTTCTGTTTAGACTGACGTTGAGACTTGGACAATGTCAAAATCTGAAGGAATACTTCTGTTTAGCAGTATGTGCTCTGAGAGCTTAGCCAAAGTGTAATCCTGCAGGATGACTTCACTTTCCTTGTGCGCTTTCGAGGCTTGAATTTAAATTAACCGACGGAAACTACTGGCAGTTCCACGTCTTCAGATGATCGGAATAATGGGGTAAAGCACGTGATCTCCACATGAGATAATCGAAAAGACGACCTCTGCTAAAGCTAATAAATAATCATCGTTTACAACGCATATAAATGGCGCTGTAGGTCATAAATCAACGACAGCAGGTAGTTTCATTGTGCTGGCTTGTATCTATATTGCCACTCCCGGAGAATTACAGGCTACCCTTTTTATCCAATAGAATGTATTGACAAGTCTACATAAAACAAAAGGAATACAGACCGATAAGTGAAACGTTCAAACAAAGAACACGTCAGTGGAAAGGAACAATGTTTCAAAACGTTAGACATCAAAAAAAGAATCTAAACCCCTGCCGGTATAGAAAACTTATTTTATGACTGTAAACGTCAAGGCAGATTCACACAATTAAGAGACAAAAGCGTCGGGACTCGCAATCTCGTGACAAACGCTCAACTTGGAGGCGAGGAATAAAATTGCTACTAGAAATAGCTACTTGGTATAGATCTTATTTTAAGTATGTGTGTTAACATTCGACGCTAATCTCTCGATCATTTCTTAACAAGTAGGGCAAAGTTTTTAAAGTTACAGTCATAGCAGAATCTGATGGAAGTATCAATACTTCTCGAATTTTTCTGTACTTTACTCGAAACAAAATGAATCCTAAATTTCTGAGTAAAAAATGAAATGGAAATTTTTGCAACTGTTACAAATCGAGTTACACCCGCAGGTTGTGATGCCAGTCATCTCACAAATTGTACGAAAAGGCATTACCAAGAAGTTCCCTCTTTAATGACACAGTTAACACAATAGCGGCTTGGAACATATTGTACTTCTCGAATTTTACGCGCCTCCACTTTTACGCACGTTTCGTGGCCAGTCTCAAATTTTACGAAATGTGTTCTTTACTCACGAATATTACGATTTATCCTTCAGTGAGGTATTCCAAATGTTTGAAGATAAGACGTACTGTTTATCACTAAGTTCTTTTTTGTTTTATAAATATTAGCATGAAGTAATACGTCGGTAGTACATGTTTGTTCCGAATATAGTATATCTTTTATTACCTATTATTCAGCATTTGCTAAATGTCAGACGCAAGCAAAGCGAAAGTGGTGACAAATGTTTTCGTATATAAATTAAGCGTATATATTTGTTTGTCTGTCCACCGAAAGAGAGGGAGGAGTTGGGCAATACCTTGTACCTTGAGGGTCTTCGGAAGAAGTCCAGGTGACGTTCTTCACGTCACCCCAGGCGTGTGGAGTCACTCTGCTGAGTGTAAGTTTTGAACTCTACAATTTTGACATCAGTGGCCATTCGAATATGCCGAGGTATTTTGTTAAACAACATTGCTCTCCGTACAGCGAAGCTATTAGAATATTTTGTGGCCACGGCTTTTCCACCATCTCTGCTTGGGATGCGATTATCCCAAGTCTTTCCAGTTCTTTCCGAGTGTCTGGTGACAATCCACTCATTCACATTCACAGTGATATGTTGCAGAATTTTCCAAAAATATAGATTGTAAATTGTTTGGAACAGCGCTGTATTGAATACAAGTTGAGACAGCTGAGTCGTTTGTGGTAATCGTACTCTTGTATGCCTCGAATTTCGGAAGTGAACGATCGTTGGATACCTTCAAGTTGTTCAAGCTTTTTTCCTGTACTCGGCATTCAAAGCAGGGAACAGTGTTCTATTCTCGGAAGAATTAGTTTCTTCCATAGTGTGAGCATTAAACCTACTTCGCAAGACGAGAAAGTTCGTAAAACCCATCCACTCCATCTTTTTCCCACAGCGATAACTCTAGCTCGATAACTCCATCTTCAAACATAGCATCGTCTTGCATTCTCACTCCGAGGTCTCTTAAAACTGTTTTACTCTCATTTCATGCCCATCGCTGGTGATATATTGTGTAGATTCAAAGAATGTTTGATTTTTCCCTATGTTCGCAGTTCGAATTTTGTTTCATGAACGGTCATATTATTTTTTACCGACCATGGGCGGATAGTTTTCAAATTTCGCTGCACAGACAGCACGTCTTCCACAGATTGAGCAGCAGCTAGTATTCGTGTATCGTCAGCAAATGACGAAGGGACCGCATAGTTACACTCGCACCCCATGTCATTGATCATGATGAGAAAGAGAACAACCCCAAGCACGGTGCCTTGTTTACTCCACTGAGTACCGGCTGTCTGGATGACACTTTGTTGTTGACAATTACACTTTGGGGTCTATTTGACAGGAATGCTTCAAGCCACCGAAGACATTTTCCACAGATACCCACGCGGGAAAGTTTCAACATTAGAGTCCCTTGGTCAACCTTGTCAAAAGCTTTAGCAAAATCTAAGCAGATTGCGTCCACTTTCTTTCCTTGGCACATTGTCTCTACGATGGAATCATAATGTTCCAGCTATTGTGAAGTAGTGTAACGTTTATGTCGAAAACCGTGTTGTTTTGATGTGAGAAGGTCATTACTCTCTTGATGGTGCACTATAGGTGCTTACGGAACACCTTCTCAAACGTTTTCACTAGGTGGCTTGTAATGAGACTGGTCTATAGTTAGCTGGATCTGTACAATTTCCGGCTTTGGGAATTGGGGTAATGACTGCGTGTTTCTAGGTGCTTGGTATAACACAATCGTCCAATGATTTGCGCCACATGAGGTAGAGCGGGTAAGAAATGCTTAGCTTGCACATTTTGAGGATTTTTGCAGGAACATCATCTGGTCCTGGAGCACTGTTTCCGCTAATTTAATCGATGGCTATGGCAATGCTTAGTTGTGTGAATGCAAAATCCATGAGGTAGTTATCCGTTGCTCCTAATACTTGAACATCAGGGTTACTGGTCTTTTTGCATAAAAGTTTCTGGTATTGACGGCTCAGTATTTCACTTATCTGATCGTTAACAGTCATTGATCCATTTTCGTCCAATATTGGTCCTATTTTTTTCTTCTCAGAGACACCTAGTTTGATGCATAAAAGAAGAAATAATTACTGTTTTTTTTATATTTTTGATGGCTTGCAGTTCTTTTTCCTGTTTTCTCTTCATCATGAGATTTTGCAATGTTATGTTCAATCTCTTCCAGTTTTTGCAGGCATTCAGTTTGTTGCTGTAATACAAACGATGACTTTGGGCATTTGATTAATCTTGCTCTTTTCTTAAGGAAGCTCTTGCGAAATTTAAGGTGGCGATTTTTAGGACACTTCCTCTCGCCTGTGGTAGGTATTGCACGCACTTTTCCAGCAGAACGTTTTCAAAGATTTCGTTCATTGTTTCACTTTGAGTAGAGTCACTTAGAAGAGCGTCCTACTTCACCGACTTCTGCTCATCGTTCAAACCTTCTCAATTTATTTTATTATTGACAGCATTTAAATCTCGAAGTCTATTTATGCCATTTTGCCCTTTATTCTTTGAGTCACTCGATTCATAGCAACGAAAGTGGGTTGTGATATCAATGAATTTGTGATCAGACAAAGCTCTATCTTGGTGTTGATATTCTTTACATATTCTGTAAAAACAGGATGCTCAATTGTTCATATTTTTTGCTAGGAATCAGGTGGGTTAACCTAAATGTGAAAGGTGTAAGAAAATTGATTAAGTTCGTCTTCAAAATCAAAAATGACTGCGTTGACGCTGTAGTTCCTGACTCAGTTCTTTTCGTGGGTAATTGTCCTACGCGACTAGGCGTTTACAGTAGTTATACAAGTAATTCTTGACTTTTACGAGAAATACGGACCATATAAAATAGTGATGCTCGAGGTGAATTAGTAAAAGCCAAGGTCACACTTCGATTACAAAGAAAATTGTATTTCAAGCATGGACTAGGTTAAGCTAGCTGGAAGTACTTTTTCCTTGTTCTACAACAGTATAAAGGAATATATAGAAAATCAATTTATAACATGTTTATTTATTACCCAAAATGATGGTGTTATACAATAAGCCATGTTAAATAATACAGTTCTTCGTTGAAAACGTTTAGAATACTGGACAGAAGGACAAATCATAGAAATCGAGATAAGTGAACGAATATTGTAAAACTGAGATTGCTCCACGAAATATGTTCGTAAAAGTAGAGAATCGTAAAAGATGGGACAGGTAAAAGTCGAGTTACTATGGTATATTATCTGTGTTTTGTTTATTGTATAACACCAACTTCTTGAGCGATCAGTAAACATGTTATCAATTTCTCTTGTATATACAGTACCGTCCATAACTTCAAAATTGTATAACTTTGCTTATATTCGTCACACATTCCTTATCTTCCTCTTTGCAGAAAAATAATCCTTAAGATGTTTATTAATGCGTGAAAATTTTAATCAGGAGTAAAATATAATCAGAAAGTTATGAGTGAAAATTTTTATTTTGAAATTTGGAACGTCCAAAACCAAGGGACAATTACAGTGAAGTCAATATTCAACAAAAGTTCAAACAGAAATATTCAGTAAAATGCTATGCAAACTCAATATTTAGTAAATAAAACCTTACTTTCAATCACAACTGCACCTATCTTCGAATACATGAACGAATAAGGTCTTGACAATCTCGGACACTAATTTTAGACCATTCTTCTTGAAGTTTCATCCACAAATCCTCAGTGTTGGTGGGATTTCTTACCATAACTTCAATCCTAGGGTCTTCCAAAGACTTTCTATAGTATTCAAGTCAGGAGTTTGCGGTGGCGAATCCATAGCTTCAAAGTCTTACTGGTTCAGGTCACACATCACAGTCTTTGTCTTGTGGCAGAGTGAATTATCGTGGATGAGAATAGCCATATCCACACCTGAATTTTGACTAGTAGGCACAACAACATCTTGCAGAATGTTTTTAAACACCTGAGCGCTCACACGGGTTTGTAAGCGAATGAAAGGCGTTGTCCCCTGATTTACAAAAATACTAAACACCAGCAAGCTCCCGCCCCCAAATTTCCCATTTTTTTTTTGCACACTTTGCTTTTCATCTTTTACCTGCACGACTCTAAACAAAGTTCTTACCATTATTTTCAAACAGATTGAATTTGCTCTCGTCCCTGAAAAACACTTGGGCCCAATTTTCACAAGGCCAAATTACATGCTTGTTTGTACACTTAAAAATGTATTAAATGGTTTCTACTGTGGACTTTGTGCAAATAAGCTTACTTCCAGTAATCGTCTGGAGACAGCCTTCCGTGACACATTTACGCATGATGTGTCATTCATTACCTTGCCTATTTCTTCTGAAGACTTGAAACGATCCTTTAATGCCATACGCTGTATGAGCCTGTCCTCTCTAGCTGAAGTTTTGCGTGGTCTGTCGTCGGTTTATAGGACTAAGGATGCAGCCAGTTTCATTATGAGACATCATAATTCTGTGCACAAACTTTACCCGATCTGAAATCTCTCGAATAGTCCAATTATACCTGGAACTTCATAACATTTTGCCTTAGGGAGTTATCAACTTTCTGAAGGGGTGACGTAAGTCCACTGCTGCAATGTTTACAGACCGTCAGCGTGAGGACCCCCAAATCGAACATTTTGGTTTTTTCATCTATTTTCTTGTGATTCATGAACTGAAACTTGTTCTATATGATGTAAAAGACAATTTAGTATCGAAAAAGTGTTAAAATCACCGTAAACAAAAAAAAAATTGTTATCCATTTTCTTGTTTTACGCCGGGCCTTCATTTCCCGCTCAATTTGAATGAAAATTGGTACATATATACTATAGATGACTGCCCACAAACCCGCGGATTCAGATTTTTGAATTTCGTTTTAGTTTTCATATGATATATATATATATCTTTTTATCACTTCTCTCGAAAATCAGTTTTCCCAGTTTTTCCACAAAATTTTTGAAAAAATGAATCCATAGATGTGTTCTACATTAATTTTACTTAGATATAAAAAATCATGATATTTGGTGCATTATTCACCAAGTGGCGTTCAATTGAAGATCAATAACTTAGATCTGAGATAGTCACTGAAACGCAAACGCTACTAAAATATACATTGTACGTGAGATAGCAATCAGACTTTCAGTTGTATTGGCATTCTTTTGCCTTTTGTCAAGGTACACAATATATGTGTACAAATTGTGAGAATTTAATTCAAATCGGCCCATAAATAAAACCTCAAATTTGAACCCTTCGGTAGAAAACTTTTTATGGTGAAATTCGAGAACACGAATGTGTAATTCATAAATGTACATCATAGTCCTGCTTGTCCCTCCGTTCGTTTGTTAGTTACTTAGTACCAAGGAGGTTCTAATAGAGAGGAACGCACGCTCTGTATTTATCCTACGGGAGCGTTGCGAGTAAACTTGTCCCTTAAACTGGCTGAGTGGCTTATCCAATCGGAGAGCACCCTTGCCTCACGCAGCCTGTATAGTGTATAGGAAGGAGTCCTGAGCTCAAATTTTTTATAGCCATTAACCATCGACAAAATTCCGAACGGATGGAAGTATGAAAAGGAAACTTGTATCCTATATACTATCTTCTTGAAAGTAACAGGGCAAGCATTGGGATATAAATCTTCAGATACGATTGTCTTTGCAAAAATATTGAAGAACTGCCTGTCTGTATCTTCCTTAATTATTTGCGCTGACCACTGCCACTTCAGCCACTTCAAGGACTCCAAACGCCAGCTTCAATCGCCTGTTGCAATCAAGCTGTCGATGTCACCCGTGCTACACCAGCCATCAATGCGACTCAGTCACACAGGGTAGGTAACACCCTCCAAAATTGTACGATCATGAGCTGGGTAACACTGCCTTAGTTCACAAACAATTCCTGGGCCGCCAAGAATTGTGAGAGGGTTGCAAGATAGAATCTGTGCGGACGAGCTCTGGTATTTACCATTCCGCTACTCTCCAGAAAAGAGTCTTCTACCGCCGCTTCCAGTTAGACTAATCCTTGAGCTGGTGCCTTCATCCCTTGTGTCTCGCCCTGAAAAGTGAGGTTCTCGATGAGCAGTCGCCTTGGACTATCCCCCATCGCAGCTTTCCTCTCGCTCCGGGGGAGGAAATTACCCAGCAACATTACTGCGCCACTACATAGCTCGGCGTGCTATTGAAGACCACAAATCACCAGTGGCCTCCGTTCCCGCATTCTGGCCAAGAAAATTCTTCCCATTTTGTGGTTTCCAAAAATGGGACTTCCCTGAATTGCCCCAGACTTTATTCACCATATCTTATTGATGTCCATCAGTTAAGTTTCATTTTGCGTTTCCTAAAATTAAAGCTTTAGATTAGTGCGCTTGTTTGTTTTCCTCCCTTCGTGCGACTCGCGGCGGTCACCGGCCGTGGTACATCGTCCACGTATTTCATAGAACGTTGACAATAAGTTAATCCGTAAATGCAAAGAATGCAACTATAAAAATGAAA
This sequence comes from Parhyale hawaiensis, assembly GCA_001587735.2. Taxonomy (NCBI): domain Eukaryota; kingdom Metazoa; phylum Arthropoda; class Malacostraca; order Amphipoda; family Hyalidae; genus Parhyale; species Parhyale hawaiensis. The sequence continues at coordinate 114,164 of LQNS02000060.1, forward strand.
TTATTGACTCTCGAAACTCTTCTCGCAAGTTGTTGCAGGTCCTGAATGATATGCTCGATCAAAAAACTAAACCTAAGTCAATATCTCTCACTGCAAATGGTAATATTCTCACTGATGAACAGTCTGCCAATTTGCTTAATGCTCATTTCACTTCTGTCGCACGCAAGGAAAACATTTCTTGAAGCTCTACCTCCAGAACAAGGGAATTTTACCATTAATGCAAATAATGGTGATACTGACTGCGTTTTAGATCCAACTTTTCCCGATGAAATAGTTAATATTTTCAAATCGTTTAATAAGAATTGTATATCAGTATTTAATTTAAAGTTCAGTTTAAAAACTTTCTCCACCTTCCACCTTCAGCATGTGATCCCGAGCCGAGGTTCTCTGGTTTTGCTTTCAGATCCTCTGAAGTGCACCGCCTTCTTCTTGACCTGGACCCCTATGGAGGCACTGATCCATCGGGTATGTTTCCTTT
>LQNS02000060.1:115760-133461 GCA_001587735.2 Parhyale hawaiensis
GTTTGGAATGGTCTTGATGGCTCTGTCTTTGCTGGTGCTGGTATTGGCGGCTTTAAACGATCTGTACACAGAGCTATTCTGTGATTTCGGATCTTCTTTTTTTCTATTCTTTTGTTTGTTCCACCCGCTGGGCTGGTTGCGTGGGGGTTTGTCAACCTCATGGAGTTTCTCCGTTCCTGCGTCGCCAGTCTGGTGTGATTTAATAATAAATAATAATAATTCAGAGACTCGCTGGTCAATTTTCTTAAAATGATACGAGAATAAAACTTTGTACTGGCAAGGATCATTATATTAAAAATGGGCACAACGTTTCGGCCTAAAACACTGGCCATCATCAGGTTTAGGATTCAGAAAATAGTCATCTGCAAAAATAGAGAGGAATATTAGCTATATTGCATATAAATGGCTAGGTTTCTAGAAGGTCATAATATTGCACAAATTACAGGTATTTTCCAAGTTCCCTAAATTCTAAGATTTCAAATTGTAACACTGAATAACTTCAGGAAGGTGGAGAAAGTTTTTAAACTGAACTGTAAATCGTTTAATAATAAACGTTGTAATAGTGATGAAATCCAACCATTATTACTACTAAAAGTCATGCATCACATTGCTAATCCTCTCTGTTACATTTAAACTTGTATTTAGAGACCAGTGTTTACCCTAATATTTTAAAGCATGCCAGTGCAATTCCTATCTTCAAGTCCGGCAGTGCAAATGACGTATCTAATTATAGGCATATATTTACCTTGTCTATCTTCGACAAAATTTTAGGAAAAGTTATTCACTCCAGATTATCAAATTTTCTTTCATCACACAACATAATAAGTAGAAAGCAGTTTGGTTTTCGAACAAAATCTAATACCACGCTAGCTATATTTCAACTTGTGACTGACCTGAAGTGCTTCCATGATAAAGCAAATGGTATATGTCTCTTCGTCGATCTCAGGAAGGTGTTCGATACTGCAGATAAAACTCTTCGACTAAAAAAAAAAACTCGACCATTACGGCGTTCGGAACGCTGCAACTGCACTGATAAAAAGTTACCTGTCTAACAGGGACCAATATGTGCTATGTAACGATGCCAAATCTCACACATTACCAATTACCTCAGGTGTTCTTCAAGGAAGCATTCTAGGCCAGGTACTTTTCAATGTTTTATCAATGATATTACTACCCTTGACATGAATTGTGTATTGTATGCGGATGATGCCGTTTTTACACCAATAGTTCTAATTTTCAGGTTGCTATCGCCGATATACAAAATTTCATAAATGTAGTGTCCAAATGGTTAACTCAAACTAGATTAACAGCCCACGGAAAAAAACCTAATTAATGCTATTCTCTCCATGCACTCACCCACAGCTGCCACCTATCTTCTTTAATAATAATCAACTAGAGTGGGTGCCTCAGATAAGGTATCTTGGATTGATTTTGGATGAGCGGATGAATTTTAAAGTCCACATCGAGGAAGCAGGCCATAAGCTGAGCAGAGTTCTTGGTATAATCGATACAATATCCAACTATATCGACCGAGAATCACTAAAAATGGTTTATTTCTCATTAGCTCACTCAGTGTTGGTCCAGGCTATCATCATCTGGGGTTAAACCCCACGTTATTTTCATAAACTTGAGGTAATATTGAACAATATACTTAGGGCAATACTCTGCGTTATACGTAACGCTAGCAATATTCCTCTAATGAATTGCAGTGATATGTACTCTACTCTGAAAATGTTGCAATTTCAGGATGTCTTCAACTATTCCTTACTTCTTTTCGATTCGTGTTAAATAATCATACCCGAAGTATTTTAAGAGCATTTCAGTTCACTTATTCCCCAACAAAACTACGAAATGAGACGTTCTGCTCCCAATCTCCCAAACGTGCACGTTGACGTTGAAAAACGCTCAACAGTTTTTTTTTCAAATTGCATTGCTTCTCAGTTAAGTTCTTTTGTATTTATTACATCCAATTTCTGAACATATATTAAAAAACCGTTTTAAAGAATATATATTGCAATTGTGTTAGCCTTGGTTTTAACTTTGGCCGAATATTATGCTTAACCTCTAGTGGCCACGCATATACATCATTGTATATTATTGCTTCTTACTCACGTACGAAAACTATGATTGTGTTGTATCAATGTGTCTGTGTGTAATAAACCTATCAAATCAATTCCATTTTTTCTCTTCTCTCCAGTCCTCTACATCCTACTAACATAATGCTAATAGCTCATAGAGTGCCGGGGTGTAAGTTCCTGTGCCTCTTTGGGAATGGGCCAATTTGGTTCGTCTACTGTCGCCTATCTAATCTAATCTGGCAGCAGCAGATGCATCATAGAACAGCCGGGTTGATTTTTTACTCTCTTATATGATATTTTTTCATCGATGACTAAATTACTTAAGAGGAACGCACCGCAGCTGACAAGTGAAATGCTCATGAGAGGTGACCGCTCTCGGCTGCAATTCTACTAAGCCCCTCAAACCATCCCATCTCTTCGGCGCCATCAACACATCAACAGAGTGTAATAAACACCACCGTGTGTTTATTTGTTTATATTTTTTATATGTAGGTATCTTTCGTGTTACGCTCTTAGCGAAATAGATAGGCGAAAAATAAGCCTGGCTGTAGATTTTGCAAATCGATGACCAGGTTGCAGAAGATGGCGAAGACTGATCCTTGGCTGATCCATCCTGGCTCTCTTCATACAAGAAAATTCACTTCCATGTGAGTTTTGCGGAAAAAAAGCAATAAAACGACACGGTATCTTTTTTTGTTTGTGTGCTATTTGTCATATAAATTTTGTGAAATACCACAACTTTTCTATTCCAGTCTCGTACAAGCGCAGTATTAGTATGATGAAGTGCCGTGTTTGCTATTTAGTTGGTTAAAAATGAGTAATGGTGCTCAAACCTCGTAGCCTATGTGATGTAGCTAAATTTAATTCAAATCTGCGTGATTTTCCTAAGCGAGGTTTTACGCTACCGTAGACCCCCCCCACAGGTTGAAAACAAATCAGGTCTAGAGACTTAAGAAGTCTTTGTTTATAATATTACGATCTTTGAAGAAGGAAGCACGGTAGAGATCCCCGTCATTCATGCTGACGAACACTAAGAAAGTTAAATACGGATGAAAAAACCCGTAGAGTTTGCCAAGAGAACCTTGCGCTGTTCAGGTTTGAAGTGCTGGCAAGATTTGAGTGGCCAATCATGGCTTTTGGTACTCGAAATCTCGATTTAGCTGAGCTCTGAAATTCGTGCTTTATTATCTCTCCAAAATATCGAGCTGATGAAACACAGCAGAGTCCAGTCATGTGTCCGAGTGAAATGTTAATGTATCGATGAGAATTCTGCTTAAGGCTCCGTCTATTCGTCTCTGCGGCCATCCGTCCGTCAGTCCACCCATGCACATGCACATTACGCTTTTGAGAACTAGACAGGGAGATTTTCAGATTGTAATAAACTCTAATTTTTGCTGGGAGGTAAGATCAACCACAGCTGTCTGGCTTCCGCTACTTGAAAAAAAAAAAAATGATCAGTCAATTTCGAAGAAAAGATGTGAAGATAATCCTGCCCGTATCATATCTACCGTTTTTTATAATTTCATGACCAATAATATTCGCTTTTGTAGTGGTGGATGGCATTCTTAATAGGGCCAGAGTGGGTGGTGTTGGACATGTTTAGAAGTGAATGAGCTTAGACTAAAGAAATACGATGGCATCTTAAGAAGAAGGTCACGTTGCTATAACTGAAGAAGCTGATCGAGTCTATTATGTTCTGTAGCTATCGCATAAAACACAGCAGAAAAGTTACGGGCAACTGATCAATATCCTCGGGTCTCGTAGTAGTGCAAGGGAAGAGAAAAACTCGGATTAGCAGACAAAACAAATGCAAACTGTAAAATTAAAAAGAGCTAGTTTATCCGTACACTATGGGACACACTGTTTTAAAAAGGCGTGCAAACGCACAGAAGAAAAGTGCAAGCAGTGCCGTCACTTTCAGTGGACATCAGACTACTGAGAGAGGTAAGACGAGGTGCAAGGTAGACGGACGTGGTAACGGTTGACAGGGTTAAGCGGCGGACATTACTGTAGTTTAGACGGGTTGGGATAAGTTAGAAGCGCTGCCTCAGATCAAGCTAAGGAATGTGAAAACAATTAACCGTAGAATTTTCGAGGGTCCCGCTAGTATCAACTTAGTTTACAATCATTGGACGCCTTTAAAACCTAGCTGCTTAAGGACCTGTTCACTCACCAGTGGCCTAAATGCGTGTTTCTAGTGGCTGGCCCGTATGCTTCTGTAAGTGGGAGAAAAATTTCACTGGTGCCTGAGTTTCAATTCCCTCAACAAGTGAAGAGGTAAAATATGCTCCAGAAAAATACTCGTTTAAGTCAGATAACTTGCCAGTTAGCGTTTTAGTAACTCTCTTCAAAGAAGTACCGCGATATTTGCCGGCGCACGGCAGACTTTCGAAAGAGTAGCTGAGCAAACACATAAAAACAACTCACACCGCGAATTTTATGTTTATTTGACCATTTGAGAGCGGGTACTCCTTCACAGCATAACTACATTGCATTGTTCAAGTCCTTCCAAAGTTGGAGATTCAAGAATCTACTAACTTCAATATTTTGGAAGATATTTTGACACTCATGAAGCCTGTGTTTCTGTAGAGGTAATATCAACTTAACTGTCCCCTCCACGAGAAAACAAACATGCATTGGTTCGTACTGTAGTTTTACGCCAACTGCCCTAGAGCTGTAAGTGCGACTGCAGTCGACCATGGATATTGAAGAACTGTTATGAAATTGGACCCTCCCAATCTGGGTAGCGTAAGTGCCCTCACAGAAGCTGTGCATAGGAAGCAAATGCTGATCGACTACACGAAGCGCCACAAAGATCGCTTTCCTGCCTTGGTTCTCCATCACCCATCTCCAGTATCATCAGTTCAGCACGCAAGGCTGCTGCTAACCGTAGCTCCTTTATGTTCTGGGTAATCTTTCCAGCAGTTTCTGTTAATTTCCTCATTCGTTATCGTATGCTACACATAGCGTAGAACGTTCTAATAGAATAGGAACAATTTTTATGATATCAAATATTCATTAGCCCGTAAAAATCCTTCTGTTCCTAACGCATATTCACCAAGTGATTCTTGCTAGGATAGAAATTAAAAAAAAAGAAGCTAGTGCTTAATTTTTTGTTGGTCAATTCATTTTCGGTTACTCTTGAAGAAAGCTGAATACACAAATTGGGCGGCGAAATTGGAGCCTCACCCACGCTAGGCTAAAATTACGATAAAAAAGATGTAGCTGTGCGAATAACAGCGGGATTGAAGATTTGTCCAAACAGTTAATATAGGAAATTTACTTATCATTTCATTCCATGTAATCACTTCTCTTTATTATCAAGCTATCTCCTCCTTTCCTGTTCACATTCTAATGTACAAAATCTAAAAAAATGATGTGTAGTTTCCGGTTTAGCTGTCCAGTTTGTGGCACGCTTTGGAGAAAACATATAGGCGAAAATTAGGCAAAGTTGGAGACTGTGGCCAACCTGTCGAGCCCTGACGTATACTAAATAGCAAGGAAAGACCAGGTTGAAGACGATGGCAAAGTGTGCAGCAACCTTATATTTGAATGCGGTCCTTGTGTGGTGATCTTTGAAATCGAAGTACTGAGCATATCTGGGCCTTTTTTTCCCGCTCTAATGCTTCCTGACCCGTAGTTACTGCCCAAGAATAATTTCGTAAGATCACCTTCTCTTCTCAGTTGTTTTCTTTCGCTTCGTCTACGAAACAGCCTGTGGATCAGCAAGAAAATTCGGTATATGTGATAACTTGGTCCATTGACAAAAGATTAGTTATGTCAGATCTGAGTGTTTGGGCACCGCCCTTCAAACCTTCAGAATTGTGACGTCACGGCATCAGTGTCCCTCCTGTTGTAGAGAAACATTTTTGGTATTTTCACACTGGCGTGCCGCAATTGTGACGTCACAATACTGAAAGTTTGAAGGGCGTGGCACAAACACTCAGATCTGACACAACTATCTTCCGTAAATGAACTGTGGCGGTGTTTGACTGCATGCGAAGAGCCCTAAAATTTTCCCCGTATCAAGGAAATATAAAATGGTTTCCCTGTTCAGCAGCTGGGCAGCCGAGAACGTTCGTCTCCATATTCCTTTGAGTGGGCAGTTGCATGAATGAAAGTCTGGCAATGAAAATTTTTATCACGACTTCCTAGCCGTCATTTTCGAAAGCCATGTGCACGAGTAAACAAATAAAAATTTAGTGCACTTTAGTAAAAACTGAAAATTACTATAGCAGTGCTGCCACAGGCGTAGCTCGGAGGGCAGAACTGGCAGCAGCCACAAAATATAGGCAGATCCAAAGATCTTGCCTGTATCAGCGAAATGTACTTTTTCAACAGAGCGACAAATTGTTATAGGCTTGGGCTTTGTTATTTGGTCCTTACGGAAAGGAGGCTGGCAATGCCCTGCGAAAGGGAATCAGCAGTTCCCATTCCATATTTTTACTGTTTATTAGTAACCATTCATTGCAAGGTCGCTCTTTTACGCAGCCCGTGTGTTTCTAGGGATATTACGATACGTATGACAAGCTGACCAGTGGGAATGAGCCACAAACGCGAAGGAAGCGAGTAAAGTATATTTTTTCACTGCAGATCCAAGAGCAGAAATGGCGAGAAGGAACCAGGCTCCCATTGTCAAAGTGGACGCTTCTATCCCTCTAATGACTGAAAAATAGTCGGAGAGATAAGCAGCAATGGAATGAATTTACGATCAATTGCGTCACGTTTGAGTTGAAGAAAATAAAGATGAATAGGAAACCCTAAGCTCCATAACCGCAGTGATGTGCTGTGATAGAGGGAGCTACACAGAAAGGCGAGCAAGGCGTGTAGTTGTAGGGCGTCTAGTAATGCAGTGGGCTACTCTCCAGACAGTGGCACAGTGGGTTGCTCTCCAGACAGTGGCACAGTGGGCTGCTCTCCAGACAGTGGCACAGTGGGCTGCTCTCCAGACAGTGGCACAGTGGGCTGCTCTCCAGACAGTGGCACAGTGGGCTACTCTACAGACAGTGGCACAGTGGGCTACTCTCCAGACAGTGGCACAGTGGGCTGCTCTCCAGACAGTGGCACAGTGGGCTACTCTACAGACAGTGGCACAGTGGGCTACTCTAAAGACAGTGGCACAGTGGGCTACTCTCCAGACAGTGGTACAGTGGGCTGCTCTCCAGACAGTGGCACAGTGGGCTACTCTACAGACAGTGGCACAGTGGGCTACTCTCCAGTGAATGACAAAGTGGACTACTCTCCACACAGTGACACAGTGGGCTACTCTCCAGAAAGTGGCACAGTGGGCTACTCTCCAGATAGTGACACAGTGGGCTACTCTCCAGACAGTGGGAAAGTGGGCTACTCTCCAGACAGTGACACAGTGGGCTACTCTCCAGTCAGTGACACAGTCGGCTACTCTCCACACAGTGGCACAGTGGGCTACTGCCCGTTGCTGCGACACGAGCTATTGCATGGTATTGGCAGACAAATTAATTTCGCCGTCCCATGGGCGTGATTTAAGGAAGGAGCCGGCGTCTGGACGCAGACGGGGGCCTACGTTGCCGCGTGCCCAAAGGGTACCTTCTTCGCATGACACTGGGCGAGTGTGTCTACCAAGCGGGTGAAAGACATCTCGGTTTCGTCATATTGGCCCCCACATGGCATCTACGTTACGTGTTTACTGTAACGAGAGTCTCAATGGCTTCACGTGGTAACCATATGGAGCAAAGCCTAAAACGAGGTGGTCTTTACAGAATTTACAGAAAAACGATGTGGAGACAATGAGTTTTAAGGGAGTTAAAGCCTCATTGATCGTTGGGGGTTCATGTTACTCGGAGTAAAATTTTCTGCCAACCTTCCAGTTTTGCCTCCATAATTTGTTTGGTCCTAAGTTTTCTATTTTTCATTTATTAAATTTGAATTTTTTTTTTCATTTTAGAAACGGTGAATCAGAGCTAGCTGTGCGATGTCTTCCAATATACTCAGTCGTAAGTCTGCCACAAATGCCTGAAACTTTTAGATGGATAACTTCTAGTTACTATACTCTCTTTGTGATTATTTCTCAACTTCTAACTTATGAACTACAGTGTGCAAGTGGATTTCCATCTTTTTTTTCATGTTTACAGCATCACTGCCTATAAAAAATCTCGTCAAATCCTTCTCATAAGATTACAGGTGTGTGGAATTTTTTTTTTCTCCGTGCAACGCGTGAGCCAGAGAGCTCAGTGCGATTTACTCCTGTGTATCCAAGTGTCCAAAAGCAAACTAAAATCTGGTACAGAGCGAAGCAGCTTTTTCCAGATGATTTTTGGAACACTGAAACTGAGAGCCGTATTGTCCATCCCTGTATGAACAGCGGCCCATAAACCCGTCTGGCATGTAGTATAACTGAAGATACCTGAGGTTCTATGTTTGCTAAGTTCAGGTGACCACTGCTGGAAGACTCGGGGCCTCCAGTCCTGGGACTGGTCCGTCTCCTTCTTTCTGCACAAGAACGCCGAGGTCTCTGGCGTTACAAAAAGGTTGGTTTTGGCCCTGATGGAGAGACTACGAGATCAGAAACTAGGCTGAACGTACCTCGGCTACGTGCACTTTTTCAATGGGTACTCTTTTAAGACATTTAAAGGCTGTCGTTTATTATTTTTTATTTAAATTTGAATTAGGATTTCATCAGTTCGATCCAAGCATTCTTCTTCGTCTTCACTTCGTAACTTTTTCCAGAAGCGAATCTCGTCTCGGTTGGTTGAAAATCTATCAGAACAAATAAATCAGGTTGCAGATCTTAGCAGAAGCGATGAAATTTCAACATATAATAGTTTTCTTGCTAAGTATATTTCGAATTTCTAGTAAAGTGATCAATTCTGATGTTTATATGCGCCCAACCCCAACCTCCTCTTTGCTCCAGGTTGCACGCTGAGCAAATTCTGTTGACGAACAACGCAGCAATGAAAGAGACATAGGTTCGGGTACACTAGAACAATAACAACGAAGAGGATAATAACACGTTGGTTGCACTTTAGCGCATATTTTGTTCCGGTTGGAATTTTTTTTTTTAAGTAGCAATTTTCAATGGAGCGGAAGTTTTTGACTGACGTATAAATGATCTGCAGCTTCACTGGTGAGCCATAGTTGACTGCCTGCCAAAAGAGAGGGGTTCTAGCCATGGTCGACTGCCTGCCAAGAGAAAGTGAGAGAGAGAGAGAGAGAGAGACAGTGGTTCTAGCCATGGTCGACTGCCTGCCAAGAGAAAGAGTGATTTCTAGCCATGGTCGACTGTCTGCCAAAGAAAGAGTGGTTCTAGCCATGGTCGACTGCCTGCCAAGAGAGAGAATGGTTCTAGCCATTGTCGACTGCCTGCCTAGAAAGAGTGGGATTCACTGAATTTTGCACTCATATCTAATGATCATTTGGGTGGGCAGTTGCAGGTCGACATTCGCCCACATGTGTTCCCAAAGATTTGATCGTAACAAAATAAAAGATCAGGATCACAGATACGATGCATCTGGGGCGGCGAAATTAGTAGGCACTGCAAGTAAAAGACAATGAAGAGGCTTGTTTACACACTACACCAGCATAAGAACCAATAACAAAGTCATGATGAGCGTCGCCGTCCAGTGAAGGGGGGGGGGCAGATAATTCCTTAGGTCTGAAAAGACGAATTTGTCCTGTAAGAATGTCCTGTAATATGATCTCTTTACGCCGGGATTAGTTATTAGAAAAAAACTCAGTTTGCATCATGAATGTCCGATCCCCCTCTTCGGATCGAGCTCCAGTTGCCAAATAGCAGCTCGGTACATTAAAAATGCAAGGCTGAGTAGGAACTGATTACATCGAATAGACAAAAGCTGCCCTACAGAACCAGAAGCGTGCTACCGCAGCTGTAGTGCAGAGCTCGTCTGTTCGTTATGCAGAGACACAGGCGGCTAGAGCTGCTGCCAGCCGGGACCACAATCTCTGTGGCGAAAACGCTTCTTCCAATAGCAGGAGCTGGTGAAATCCCTATAGTTAGCTCAGGACCTTAATTTTAGATTGTAGCTTTCTCCTTCGCACCACGCAATTTTTGTCTACATGTTTCACAGAACATATCTCGAAAAATTCTGAACGGATCATCAAGAAAATTCATAAGGCTGTTATACTGTCATGAGGCAAAAATAACCAATTTTGGTGGGTGAATGGTAAATCCTAGTTTCAGAACCATTTGGTTTTAATAACATTACCTTGCTTGGCAGAGGTATGCGCTCGCGTAGTACTGTAATTCAGCATTCACCATCACTATCATTTCACGCATTTGCTAAATACACACGGTGGTTCTATGCAAATTCGCTGTCACACGAATAGACAACTCTGACCACTGGCTCTCACCAAGGGAGAAATTTCATTCCTAGGCGGTTTGAGCGCGGCAGGCAATGACACGATACTGTATTTTTTGTATGTATATGGTTTTTATGCGCACATAATTTAGTGTGATATACTGTAGCTGTTATGTTTGAGTTGGGTCCTAGTGCAGTAATGTAGAGAAAACTGTCAGATTTATTTCTTAGCCGTCAGAAAATTGATTCGTGGAACTCAAACCCATTTACAGTATATGATACAGATACATGGTATTCGTTATCTCTGAATTTACCGTTAGCGAAAGTTTTCGCTGTACAGTAACAACTACAAATGACAAACAAATATCTATAGGCTGTTGAAACTTCTGAATTATATCATTAAGCTCCATAAAGCGGGGGAAAACGGTAGCCACAGGATCTGATACATGATTCTAATATTCCAGTTACTCCTTCCGGCGTTCTGAAAGGTAGTTGAGCGTGGGGAGTAATGCCCGTGGAGTTACTGTTATATATCACCAGCAGTTGATTTTTAAATACTGGCTACATTTTCGTTGCACCCTTTTCATTCATAGCACTCGAGATCACGATTTTACTGAGCTTGCAGATTCCTGCTCCTTCATCATTCTAAAGCATCGCGTTAATGAAGCCCAAACCAGCCTATTCTCGTGCGGCAGTGGCTCTGTTGAATAATGCAAAAGAGCGCTTTAGATGCCGATATTCAAACCGTTACATCGGTACTGTTGCTGCAGCACCTTCAGTACATCCAGATTTTCATGTTGAAATGAAAATTCCTCCGTCAAAGGAGGAGAGCAAAGTGGAAAAAGTAACTGCGTCTACTGCCTCATAAGGAAATTGTTGCTTCACCTATGTTTCATTGATCATCTACTGAATTTATAAGTTTTGAAATGAGAGCAAGTATGCTTTAGAAGTAGGGAGAAAGTTGTAAAAACCAAATTTCATGGCAGCGCTACGAGAAGACATAATTTCAAAGTCTTCTATGTAAGAAGTTAAATTAATGAAGATCCCACTTTGCCATATTCTGAATCCTGACTGAGCCCCTGGTCTCCAATGCAAAAAAAATTGTCCTCCTCGGGACACTCCAGCTATTGCGCAGGTGTGCAGGGGCTGGACTGGTGGACACTGACAGATTAAGATTAGAAGATGCCAGTGGCCACTCCTCCTCTGGGTCGGAGCTTCCAGAGCCTCACTTGTTGATACGGCCGCACTGCAGGGCCGCATGACTCACCAGCTGGTGCCGGGTGCTCTGCCCCTCATCCCCCCCCTCAAACATGGATGCCAGCACCCTGTACACTAGTAACTATCGGTTTCATGACGTGTATCAATACGCCTCTGACACTCGAGAGATGAGACAAACATTGTACTGAGCTCCCTAACAACAGCGCTATTGGAGTAAGAGTAATACCAAACTGCAGAAATTGAAGAGCAAACAAGGCACCGAGTTTTTACGAGCTGTAATATTTGAACGGGCTGTTGCTGCCACAGCAACTAGCTCTAGAGAAATTGAGCCATGCCCTCTCCTCCTCTCCCTCATCTCTCTCTCTTTTTTCCTCCCTGACTATCGCCCTCGCTCTCTTATTCTCGTAAGAAACTACAACGTTAATTTCTCTCCAGGTTGTCTGCGAATCACACAGACATCGAGCGACAGGTTATAGTAACTCATGAAGTAAATCTACTTTGTACTTTAAATCTATACGTGTTGCACTCCTCAGTCAAAAATCTGCAGGTTAAAAATCGCACTGGCCGCTACTTGCATCCCATGCCCGACGAGAGCCGCTATAGGTAAAGTCAACTTCGACTGCACCCTCCACTGGGAGCCCACACGCACTGGTTCGTGCGGCAGATAAAGGCCAACTGGTTCCAGAGGAGTAAGGGCAGCTGCAGCCGAGGGAGGGCCATACGCTGATCTTGAATTGCAAATATCGGTTAGAGATAAACGCCGCCAACTTCAGAGTGAGGCTACTACAGAAGTTTAATAATTGAAGCAAGAAAGATTTTATTCGCCACAATTTTCGTCAAGAAAATATATATGTATATTTCATGCCTCAGCCGGTTTCAGAAGCCGTTTAGATTTGCTAGAATTACTGTCTTTGTAACGATGCTCGACACGGGAAAAAATTAGATAGAAGCATGATAGCATTTGCTATTGAGTGAAACATGTTATACGCAAGCATGTCACCCCGCACGATTGAGTGTTTATTAATGTCACAAACTACAGTTTTCTCCGGTATGATCTCAATGTTGGCAGTGCGACCTCCGGAGGAAGATGAATATAACGGTGACAGCCTTTGATGTTAATGAACAGATGCGGTAAGCAGAGATACAAGAGTCTTACACCGGTACAATAGGCACACGGGGGACTCACACATGTAATGCTGGAAATTGCTATCAACCCCGCGATGGGCGCCCCCACAGCTCTCCACTTCCTCCAGGGCGGGGGCTCACCAAAACAGGCTCCACTGGCACGCTGAAAATACAAGACTGCAGCAGAACAATTCATCCGGACTCGATTGGGAATCAGGCAGGCACAACCCTTCATGAACTCCCGAGTAGGTCTGATAACCAGAGGGATAGGTACAGAGAGAGGGCGAGAGTATCAGGACCAACACCCAAACCTAAACCTTGTCAAGAGGGGTAAGTCATTACAGGAGAGTTGAGTAGAAGTGAATTAGAGCAGAAAATGCAAATATAAAGGAGTAGAAATTACGACCGGAGGGAATACACGAACAGATTATGATAGAACTGGTAAATCCTAGTAACGTTCATACAATATTCTAACACGGGTGCATCAGAAATAAACACATCGGTATAAAGAATAGAAAAAGTCTTGAACTTCACAAGTAGATAATTCGGGCCATGACTGAACATAACAACTTGCAATAAATACTAACATTAACGACCATCACCAGGCCAGTAAAAAAAATTGATACATCCGGAGAAATATCCCAGGCAAGCAGGCCATATAAGAAAAAGCCACGATATTCTCGATTTCCATCACCGGGGCTGGCATCTATTACGGCACGTATCAACCAACTGATTCCATTGCACGGATCTTCTGTGGTCTACTGCAGCCTTTCAGGTTTTAGGACTCAGCTATCATTCAACTTCAGCAGCACGAACCAATGCACGAAGATTTTCGATTCTGAGTGTGCGGCCAAGTTGACTATACCTTTACTTCACTAAAGCAACAAAGGAATTTGCCTGCACCACCCGTGTCTCGAAATGTTGTTGGTTGCAAGTGCAGTAACTGTGTAGGGGCAGAGCATAACCGTACGTACCATCCTTCTTGGTCGAACATAAAAGCGAACAAACGATCATGATATTTTTTCATTTGTATCTTTTTACATTTCTGATAATTTCTTAAGAAAACTTAGGTATTAAGTAATATTCTAGCAAATATTAGTCAAACACCCAAACAGGTGAACCGACTAACCGAAAAATTTAGTTGTTTGTGTTTTTGATAGTTCCTAATTTCCCTAGAAAGTTCATGACGCTCGTCATACTCTCTCAGTCATGTTATTGTCATGCATAAAATAAATATAGAGGGAAACTAGAGCACTGTGAGAGCGTATAACTCCACCAAGCGAGGCAACGGTAGCAAAAAATTCAAATTGGCTCTGAAACCATAATTTTCTTTGTATCAACTCCAAACTCTAATCATTTGTTCCTTTTAATTATTGTAATGACAGCTTGTGCAATTTTCTTGAAGATCCGTTTATAAGTTATTGAGTTATTGTGCGAACAAGCATAAAATTAAAAACAGTGACAAACAAACGAACGAACAAACGGATCATCACAAAATTTGGTCATTTATCTTTGTAATATACCAAACAACTCATATGAATTTCATAAAAATCTGCCTATAACTTTTTGAGTTACGGCATTGAGAAAAATGAGGCACACAAACAAACGGATACTCGGATCTACACCAAAAGTTAATCATCTGTTCCTCCTAATATACCAAAAGTCCATGTAATTTTTTTTTTTCAAAATCCGTCCGTTTGAGTTATCTTGGTAACAGACCGACAAAGAAACAGACAGACAAACCCGACGAAAACATAACCTCCTTGGCGGAGGTAATAAAAACAAACTGACCAACAGATAAACAGGAAAATATTGGTCATTATCTTCTAGCATCAATCCGAACAACTCCTGAAAATTTAATAGAATTGGCTCATACCTGTTTGAGTCATCCTACTGAGAAAGAAAGACAGCCAAGCAAACAGTTGGACGAATCTTGAGCAAAAATTAATTACCTATTTCTCCTAACGTACCTAGAAAATCTAGTAAATTCCGTAATGATTCCCCTATAATTTATTGAGTTATGTTGGTAACAGACCAACAAACAAATTCGACACAAATATCACATCGTTGGAGGAAGATACTTCAATTTCTTGTGATAGTTGCATTATTTATTACCAAAAGCTCCTGCACAGAATACGCAGCGCGTTCATTAATGAATGCATAGGGCCCTGGCGACTAATTCCCAGATTCCAGCTGCCTGTACTGCAGATGGTGACTACTCAAGGTATCCGCACTCTGCGTTTACACATAATGTGTGAGTGCCGTGCACGTAAACCAAATATCTTACAACATCCACAGACAGCACCACTTCGGTGGGCTTGTTGATAAAAAGTTGGGAGTTAGGTTTTGTTTCGGTATTTACGAACTGAAATTACCCTATGTCCTATGGTCATATTCATTATACCGACCTCTTCACCTTAGAATTCACAAGTTTTGTCATTGCTGTAGCTGAGTAACGTTATTGCATTCACGGATAGGTCATTATCGATACAAAAATAACCTGTTCCATGAGAACGTTACTGACCCAAACCCAACTTTCAGTAGCCGAGGGCAGGGGCAACTTCGACTCTACCCGCTACCGATCCAGCAGAGCGCGCTGATTGGTTTGCGCGTATTCGTGCATTCGCTTCTAAGCGATGCCTGTCATAGCAGCATCTCTCGCGAGTAGGGAAGGCAATAATGTTCTATAGCTGTAGAGTGAAAGATGCTACGGCTTTACCTACGAAACTAAATTATTGCGGAACTATGGCTCTCTCTAATTCACCTTCAGCGCATTTTACCTAATACTTCTTGCTATTTATTGAAGTGGCGTGTAAGGTATTGGATAAAAGTTTCGAGGAGGAAATTAAATGTTTAAAATCTATTTTATGAGGTATTAGGCACAGGAGAAAACAATGTAGTAGCGTAAAACAAGTAGCACCAGCATTTAGAGAGAGCGTACACCCCCCCTAAAGAAATGCAACTTTTCGAAATTCGTTTTTTGCACTAAGTGGTAGCTATACAACAGACAGACACGTAGGCAAAATTTTAGGTAGCCAGTGTAACCCTAAGTGGGTAGAATAGGGGTTGGGGTGGGTAGAATAGGGGTTGGGGAGGGTGGGTGAGGTTCTTCGTAAAACTTAATATTTTGACTTTTTATTATTCGCCCGATCTTAATGAAACTTGGTAGAAACATATAACATCCGAAGAAAATTGGCGTTTAACTCGTGTACTTTTCCCATTTTCACCATAAAACGAGTTATAAAACAAAACGAATAAAACGATTTCTTTCAATAACTCGTTTTCTATGGCGAAAATGGGAAAGTACGTGAATCTAACCCACATTCTTTTCCGATTTCACATGTTTGCATGAAGTTTCAAAAAATCAGTTCATAAATGAAAAGTTTTCTTTTCAGCAGCGTTCTCGAATTATTTATAAAAAAATTCCGCCAAAGGGCTCAAATTTGATTTTTCATTTATGTACCGATTTGAATAAAACTTGGTACAGATATGTAAATCGGAAAAGAATGTGGGTAAGACTCCTGTACTTTTCCCATTTGCGCCATAGAAAACAAGTTATTCAAAGAAAACGGAAGCACAGGTTCAACTAATAAGCTCATTTTTTCGACTTCTAAACCGTACTAGTCCTACAGTATTTGTGCAACAGAGATGATTTTGGTGTCAAACGAAGCAAAATTAAATTCTCTGCTAAATGCTTAGTGGGTTAAGTGAGTTTCTAAATGGGGAACGAGTGTCGGTTAACATTTTGGAAATAACTAGATATTTCTTTTTGTTTGTTTCTTTGTTTATTTGTTTTCTTATATTTTTTAAGAAACAAATTATAAACTCACAAAACCCAATAAGATTTTATTGGAGGATCAACTTCTGCTTCGTTTCTTACCAAAATTATCTCTAGCTAAAAAATTGTGCACATAGAGGTAGGGTTTTCCCCCGCCCCTTTTACAGTTTTTTAATAACTCGTATTCTAAGGCGAAAACAAAAAATATATATATGAGTCTAACCAACATTTATTCTTGATTCTATATATGTGCACCAAGTTTCATCTGAATCGGACCAACAATGAAGTTTTTTTGTGTACGCTGCCCTTGAAGTTGTCAAATCACCACACGTAGCCGATTAAACACAATTACAAAGCCACAAAAAACTGATATAGCACTTGGTAGACATGCATCACAGTACAAAAAAGAATTTACTGTTGTATGAACTGGAAAGAAACCCTGCTGTCGAATTATGCACGTTATTGAGTCAATTACGGTAAGGTTTTACCTGAGGGTAAGGCGTTCAACTGTTAGGAGAACCTCAGAGAATGATAGCAAAAATCTTTAGGTAAACCCACATCACTTTCCACAAGCTTGCTGTGTCGAAACGCATTAAAAATTCTATCACGTTCAGAGTCCATGATTTTGTTCACGGATGCGCTATATAAAAGTTTTCTCTGATCAAATCCGAAAGTGAGAGCGACCTGTGTCTTGTCCTTCAGCTTATTTACATAAAAAGAAGCCAATCGAAAATCGAATGCCCAGTAATTATTTTATTGTATTTTTGTCTTTTTGTGCACTTTTTTTTAATTCTTTTATTGTATTTTTGTGCACTTTTTTGAAGAAGGATTGTTTTAAACTGTGAGTCAGACTGCACACTGCTGTGAGACATACTCCAGCATGCTCAGAGTTTGAAAACCTATCAACAGTCCAATAAAAATCTTGAAATACGGACTATGATTACAGGGGTAGCAGTACGAAGCCGTGAGTCAGAGGCCCCAGGGTGATCTCTTCCTATACGAACTGATCGCAGAGGAACCGCCAGAAATGCAATAAAACTCAAGCCTGACGACGTGCCACGTGTGGGGTGCTGTGACGCCGTCCGTGCACCATTCCGTGATCAGGTGATCATATCCGGTCACACCTTTTCCTGTCACGCCTTGTCTGTCGAGCCCTCAGCTATAAAAGGGTTGACCCGCTTCCCGGGGCAGCTCACAGCTCCGTCGTA
>LQNS02000063.1:0-23088 GCA_001587735.2 Parhyale hawaiensis
AGTATTACTTACGACTCTTGCAGAATGTCACATATTGTGCTGGTATATCAATGTGCAATAATTCATGAACACCGAAAATACACCTGAGTTTGGGCCTTTTGGTGCCCAAAAAGGAAAAAAAAAAAATTGAATGTATTTACTGAAGTATTTAAATACATTTATGTATTTAAGTATTTAGTATTTAAATACATTTAAAAAATGTATTTAGTATTTAGTATTTAATTACATTTTACGGGTGTATTTAGTATTTAGTATTTAAATACTTTGATGTATTTAGTGCCCATCACTGACCAGTAGTAACAGTAGTAGTGCGCTGCTCTTTCCGTACGTAGGTTATAAGATTGAACTTTGTTCGGTAACACGTCTAAGAAAATGAATGCTGGCTAGTACTATTCGAAAAACCAATTATGATTCTCACATGCTGAGAGACATTTCCAACATAATTATAATGCCTGCATGGTTACTACCATGATTTCGACCAATCCTTTAATGATGAAATTCTTCCCTGTACAAAAAAAAATAACATAGCTTCAACACTTATAATATGACTCTGATGCCATTGCAGAAGTGACATTTTCAAGGGAATTATTCGATCGGTGTAAACATCGAACTTAGCCGGAGCTGTGCACGTCACCGCCATCCAAGCCTGCACCGCAAGTCCCAGAAAGAGACTTTTTCTGTACGAAATCTCCATTTTTCCGCCTCTTGTTTCGGTATTTCGTAGGTAAATTTCACTTCAACTTATCTTTTCTCATTGGAGCACGTTTTACTATAAGAAACAAAATTTACACTCGAACTTTAAAAATTTATTTGGACAGAGAAGCCTAATTTTGCATTCAAATACCGTGATGGATAAAGGATTGAAGAAAAGTATTCCTGTTTGACATGGCAAGTGTCTCAACTTAGCCACATGTGTAAAATGTCAAAGTTTCAGATTCAGATGGAAAGAGTGTACCCCAATGTCATTAATGAAATCGTTTGAAGAAGAGACTGTTAGTATTGAACTTGAGCACTCTGAGAGCGCATACCTCTGCCAAGTAAGCCAACGGTGGCAAAAATTCAAATTGGCTCTGAAACCATAATTTTCTTTTCATAAACTCCAAAATCTAATCATTTGTGCCTTTTTATATTAATAAAAGTTTGTTCAATTTTTTTGAAGATCCGTTCATAACTTTTTGAGTTATACTGTTAACAAACGTTATGACATATATGAGTCAAACATACAAACGAACTAACCGATCTGCACTAAAAATTGATTATTTATGTCTTTTACCATTACTAACAACTCCTATGAATTTCATAAAGATCCATTCATTATTTTTTGTGTTATTGTGCTAACAAGTATAAAATTAAAAACAGTGACAAACGAACGAACAAAGAAACGGACCGTTACCAAAATTTGGTCATCTACTCTCTGTTATATACCTAACAATTCATGTTAATTTCATCAAAATCCATCCATAACTTTTTGAGTTATGGCATCGAGAAAAATGACGCAGACAAGCAAACAAACAAACGGATGAACATATCTTCACCAAAAGTTAATCATCTGTTCCTCCTAACATACCTAACAATCCCTGTGAACTTCATCCAAATCGGTTCATAACTTTTTGAGTTATCTTGGTGACAGACAAAGAGACAGACAAACAGTCAAACAGACAAGCAGACAAACACGACGAAAACATAACCTCCTTGGCGGAGGTAATCATTGTAATTTCCAAGAGAGAAAACATATCGCTAACGTAACATTACATATAACAGGGACCCAGAACGCTGCCCTAAAGAGCACCCGAAACCAACCTGACAGCTGTGGCCACGCGACCATTGACTGGCCCGCCCGGCGTGCTCGCTGAAATAAAATCCCGAATGAGTGACAACACTCTACCGCCCACACCAAACAAATTCGCTTTATCCAGTTGCCCTCTATGGTTGACTCAATCGAACGCAACCCAGAAGTCCAACTGAACGAGTTTCACTTCAAAACTACGATTCGACTCCATTTCGACGAAGTGTGACACAGACAATAGAACTTCGCATCAATCCAAATTCTTTTTCTGAGCAAATTGAGCTTCTTAAAGTCTCAGGGGTTACCGACTGAGGGTTAATTCTTGACACTTAGTTCAGCGGGTCCAAGCCAGGGCACTTGCGGGAAGTTTTGAACTAGTTAAGCCTCAAACGCTTCATTTTGGTGCCCAATCGAACATGCTAAGCCAGCTATGCTTGATTCGTCGAGCGTCTCTAACAGGATCGTTGGTTTCGCCCCTTTCAATCCGGTTGCAGAGTTTGGCGCCGGATCAATCATCCTTGAGATGATGTCAGTAATCAATTCGAGGTGAACGGCTAAAATTCCAATCAAGAGAAAGAAGCCAACACTCGTGTCTGAAGTTTTAAATTAGTTAAGCCTGTTGGCTTAGCTTTACTTAATTTTACTGGGAAATTTAATGACTCCTTTAGTCTTCGAGATTACAAATCAATTTAAATTTGGAAAATTCGTGTGTATTTTTGAGTCACTGGTCGTTCAGACCTACCAGTGACTAATTGTGTTTCAATTCTATATAATCAGAGCACTGCACGTCTATACCGGCTACCCGCGTTTAGGGCGTGAAAGTTGCATTCATTTTATCTATTTCATTTTTCTTTTTAGCCACCTAACGGTTAAATTAACCTGTACAATTTAGGCGAGAATTACTAAATTGCCTGTTGCATTTTCTACATAAATTTAGTTAAAAGGCTTTAAAATGTGAAATAAAGCATAATAATTACAGCAGAGGTCCAACATCTGTTCACCTCAGCTGGCTAGCACTTGATTTACTGCATCTATAACTCATCTTGGTTTCATACATACAGCACTGCGTGCTTAAGTTAATTGCTTAGCCCTCTATATACTCCGTCCATAATTCCTCGTTAGTCTTATTTGCTGCGCGTTTTTTTTTTTTTTTTCTTGTCATTGATGCTCTGTTGCCCACTTACCAGCTTTCTTAAATTCTCCGTCTTTGCACCTGCTCTGCGAATTACTGCATTCTTTCTTATTTACGCTTTAAGTACATTTATATGATAAATCAGCTTATGCTTAATGAAATTCCTTACCGAAAATATAATTGCATTCGTTAAATCCTGCTCCGTATTTAAAATTTAATTATTAGACCTCGAGGATTCTAAAAGTCAATTTAGGAAAGTGAAAACGTAATTCAAATTGAGCACATTTATAGAAATTATGAACTTGTGATATGTATATTTTTTGCAGTTCTAGGTCTGCTGATTACACCATATTTTCTTCACAGATGTTAAAATTAGTGCATATATGTTACTGTAATTTCTGGGCACTGATTTTATCATTTTTCTGCACTTCATAGCCATGAAAAAGTCGAGCAAAGCTCTTTTTTTTCAGACTCTCCTACATTCCTCTAAATCATTAGACCAACGAACTATAATGCAGATTGCGCCCTCTATAGTACAGCTAGATGCTTCAGAAACAGTGACCTCATTTAGACTGCTAATACCTATATATGTAAGTCATTAGACCAAAGAGGTATATTGAAGATTATACTATAAGGTGCAGCTAGATGTCGCATAGGCAGTAACTACATTTAGAATGCTAATACATGATAGTTAGCATAATTGGACTTTGTACACTCTGTGATTGTCATTGTGTGTAAGAAATTGGTTGGCAATGTGCGGCTTTTTATTAAACGACACTGGTCACTGGGGCCCAACTGAAATTACCATACTTATCTTCATCATCTCTATTATTGTGGAATTCGTTCCATCAGATCTCGCCAAGACTTGTTCGGCGTAAGTTTGAGCTGAATTTTCGTCGAGGTTTGAGTTATGTCATTACCAACTTTTGAAGCGTAAACGACACCACAACATAGAAAAAAATAATTTATTCATCACACAAAATAACAGCAAGAACTTCATTTTTTTCAGTAGGTAATTTTCTGAAAGTATGTTGGAAACACAATACAATTCTGAGAACAGCAGCAACTAAAACGAAACCAACACCAGAATTTTACCTGAACTATTTTGACACAATTATATTTTGATCGTGTGTGTTTTGTGGATAAGTGTTACCATCAAGATTTCACCCATGTACCACATATATAATAATTCTCAATTTATTGGTTGGCTGCTTGCTTCGTTGTTTTGTCTCTCCGTACCGGTCTGAAGCTCGTCTGCAGCAAGGCAAATAAACTGTATAGACTCACTAAGTTTTCGATATCTCAATACTGAAGGTATCTGTTGCACATCGGATCAGAAGTACAGCTACTGCATGGTACCTAAATTAGACAGATGGCTGTAGACGGATCAGTAGACCCATTCTCATCGAGTGACCGGCACTAAAAAATCAGCCTTCTATCAGGTATTACTTCCTTGCTGATACTAATCTATCTAGATTTGTGCTCATTTACTAATGATACTCAAAGTGAGTAGACTATGGAAAAGAAAACCATGAAGAAACCAATAATAAACCGGGGTTACGTATGAAAAATTAGTTTTTGCAACCATTTAATGATGACGCGGGGAACTAGTGACATAAAAATGCTAAGAGTGAAGCCAGTGTAGAAATAAGTGAAACTTTATACGTGATTTTCACTACACTAGAACAACTAAAGATCTACTAGCCATGCCACGTGGATCCAAGGTTTCGTTTTGGAGTAAACTAACTGCAAGCTTTTGCAAATGGCCTTTTTCTGTGACGTCACTAACGCAATCTGGAGCATTCGATAGTCAAGTCAGTTGCCATAGCAACGGACATTGAGTTTCAATGGCCTTGGCCATTTGACGGTGCAGTGAACCGCTCCAGCAATATTCGGCATTCGTCGTATAATTTGCACGGAAAATAGCCCTGGCATACTAAATGAGAGCAGACATCTTTCATCGTGAGTCGAGTCAATGCGGCTACAGCGTGTCCATTAATACCTCGTTTCTTTGCTCTTGCTGCCACTATTTTAAATGCGTCCCTGCTTTGTGAGCAGCAAACTGAGGAAAAGTTCTCTTTCACAAATTTTTGCAATGCCTGTGCATCATAATACTCTGTTTCATATGTTTTTAGACTGATTATATTTATTAACGCTGTAATCATATATCTAGTACTGTAGTACTACTCAGATAATGATGTTCATTTAGGCTCCGCACAACTTGAAGGGTAAGTTTCAGCTCAAGATTGAAGCAGTGCCCGTTCAGTCATCAGAAAGCATGAAAAGGGAGAACTGGAGGACATTATAAAGTTTTCGTAACGTATACCATGATCTTTACGTGCACTATTGCTTCCAAAGTAATAGCTATAAGGTCAAGCTATAAGGTCAACACCTTAAATCAATACAGGGCCTGCACTATACATTTCCCGTACTTCTTAGTTAATACTTGAAGCGAACTTATCTTATAAGTTACCAGAGCACAGATAGTCTACACGCTCCATTTCGTCTACACAAGTACTGTAAGCAGCACCTTCCGCAACTTCGAACCACTCCTAAATCGTCCAAGTGCTAACTGCTTTATCCCCCCTGAGGTAACTGTGCTCCGTTATGCTCCACACGAAACCTAACGCAATATATATGTTTGCACCGCAACCAATCTGATGCCGCTGATCAGGTTTACTCGGTGAAACACGTAGTTGCGTTTTTCTATTTGTTATTTCTTTGACCATTTATCAAGTGGATTGGAGAAACAGTATAATAATGCCATTTGAGTCTCGGCCCTACTCTCGGTAATTATTTATCTAATCTACTTTCCGTGTCAGCGTGCTCAACAGCTAACTTCACATTTCCTCTGCATACTTCCCCGGAAGAAGAGAAGGTAAATGTAAATCAGTCTTTTTATCTTTACTCACTATATTTGTTAACACAAATTCAATAAGTATGCACCTACTGAATGGCTATTGAAGTTGTGAAGTAAACCATGTAAGTGCCGTAAGTGCCAGAGATAATAAATAAATGGCAAATAATGCTTGTCAGTGGTAGCGCTAATAAGTTCCTTAAGAATACTCCATGGTCCGATAGATAATGAATTTTCTAAATGCACCCATTGCTTCTGAAGAAAATAAGTTTATAAGTAACAAAATGCTGTTAAAGGTTTTTTTTTTCTAAATGCATTCAACGCCAAGAAAATATGCTTTAAAGAATGCTTGATAGTTTGCCGACGAATAGATTTCTAGTGAAAAGTCGTTAATGCTAGACAACGATGTTTCTAGAATAGACTCATAAATCTTCGACATAGTAATTTCTCTTAGAAAAATCTGCGTTGTTAATGATAAGTCTCTTAGTAATTTGTCATACCTTTAAACAACTACGAGTCTCCTGTAGTTTCGTGCACACAAAAGATGTTGAGTATTCTATGGAAAGATATACTCTTCAATGCTAGAGGAAGAAAGTTCTATGAAATAGCATTAAGTTTTCTTAAACGTAACGAGTTTTTTTTAATACTCGTCCATGCCAAAGAATATAAGCTTTCTAAAAGTGCACATTATTGCTAGAAAAAAATACTGAGTTTTATGAATACTCTTCAATACTCTAAAATCACCCTATATCGTTAAAAAATTTTGAGTTTTTCATTAATACTCTGAAAACTGAAGACAGGGAGCGCCCTAAAAGCACACATTATGGCTACTAAAGGCTGATTTCTTTACGAATGGTGGTCAAATAATGATGTAAGACAAGTTTACAAGTTTTTTAGAGAAGAGCTTATGAAGAGTTCACTTCCATCAGCTGCATGCAGAGTAATAACTGCTTGCTTTCACCTCATACTGGTTATAATCGAAAACATGTATAACATTCAGATATATCGCAACAACAACTGTTGATATATTATGGTGTTGAGCTAAAATTTAGCGTTTCGGGATTTTTGATCTCAGAAATAAAATGAAAAGAAGTTGAAGGAATTTAAAAGAACTAATTTTATTTCAATTGAGGAAGGTCTTGGCTGATGCTATCAGGGGGAAAGCTAAAACGCTAGTGAGCGTGGTGCGCTTGGAGGGATTCTTATATAAGGGTCGGGCGATGTGGGATGCGGAGAGAAAAGGACATGTACAGTCGGAGGCAAAATGTCAGTCATGGACAGATTGTCTAAAAAGCGAATGAACAGAGCTGTGAGAAGGGGCCGGATGTCAGCTCCTGTACAGTCGGCAGATGTGGAGCTAGTTAGTCGTGGATAGTGTGAAGAGGTACAGCTGAGGTCATAATGTTGAGGCTAGGTCTTGTTCTATGGATATAAAGGGAATCTGATGTTGTGAGTTCTCAAACGAAGTTGACTTTCTCCGAACTTTCTACAAAAATAACGGTTATCCGCACCACCTTCTGGACCACTACTGCAAATTGTTCCTTGACAAACTGTTCAATCCCGGCATTAGCAAACCCTCTGCCCCTAAATTAGACTTTTTTCATTCACTTCCATACTACTGCAAAGCTGTTAGTGCAACAAACACATTGGAAACGCTCCTCGCTGAAACCTACCCACATGCACACTTTAATTTTTTCATACAAAAACACATTTACCATAGGGTCTTACTTTAAATTTAAAGACAAAACACCCACACCGCTTCTGCCAAGTGATATCTACCGTTTCAAATACAGAGGATGCAATGCCTTAGCAATGGTAGCACTGGACAACATTTCAGAGCCCGTATTGACCAAGCCGAACTGGTTTACCACTTGCAAAACCCTCACATTCAGCTTCCCGCCTGTATGCTGAGCAAACCGACCATCCCATCAGCAAAATTGACTTTTCAATCATCGACTCTTCTAATCCAATTGAACTCACAACAAAAGAATCCATTTATATCCATAGAACAAGACCTAGCCTCAGCATTACGACCTCAGCTGTACCTCTTCTCACTATCCCCGACTAACTTGTTGCACATCTGCCGACTGTACAGGAGCTGACATCCAGCCCCTTCTCATAGCTCTGTTCATTCGCTTTTTATATTATAACCCATGACTGACATTTTTCCTCCCACTGTACATGTTCTTTTCTATCCACATCCCACATCACCCGACCCTTATATAAGGACCCCCCAAGCGCAACACGCTCATTAGCCTTTTAGTTCTCCCCCTGACAGCATCAGCCAGGTCCTTCCTTAATTGAAATAAAATTAGTTCTTTTAAATTCCTTCAACTTCTTTTAATTTTATTTCTTATGGTGGGAGATAAAAAATCCTGAAACGTTAAATTTTAGCTTACCGTTGACTTTCTATTCATACGGTAAATTTGCCTTAGGATAGTATTTTTATTAGGTGTTGTTTGAGAGAATTTAGCCTCCTAGGGGTTGCTTATGGATTAGGGGAACAAATGTAGTTGCTGCCTGATGTGTTGGTTGAATCGTCCATCAAGTACTGGTACTCGCTCTTCAGCCTCCCAGCCCTGGAATGTGTTTTGCTTGCTTCAGGAGAGCCACTTTTCCAGGGGAAGGTACCGGGTACAGATGAAATTGGAGTGCCGTCACCCCATCGCCATTCGCCGCCCGCGCCATCTTCCTTTTCGGCATACAGCCACCACCTGTCGTGAGCTGTATGGCAAAAACGAATTATCTTTGCTAATATCGTCAAGGGTGCAGGACAAAATTAAAATGTGAGGCAGCCACCACACTTCATGAGCTGCATGGCAAATGAAAAATCTATCTTCGCTCATATCGTCAGAGTAGAGAGGTAGGACTAACACACAAGACCACCACCAGATGCCATAAGAAGTTTGACATCGAACAATTTTTATATTTGCTAAGATCGTCAAAGCTGAAATGCATAATTACCTCCGGAGAGGAGGTTATGCTTCCGTCGACTTTGTTTATCTGTTAATCTGCCTTTTTGTCTGTCACCACAGTAACGCAAAAAGTTACAGTATGTACGGATTTTAGCGAAATTTGCAGAGATTGTTTGGCATGTTAGTAGTAACAGATGGTTAACTTTTGGTGAAAATCCGTTCATCTGAGTATTTGTTTGTCTGTCTGCCAATGTTTTCTTAGTACCACAACCTAAAAATTTACGGACGGATTTTCATGAAATTTACATGAGTTGTTAGGTAGCTATATTACGAATAGTAAATGACCAAATTTTGTGATGATCTGTTTGTCCATTCGTTTGTTTGTCTTAGTCTTTGATTTTATGATTGTTAGCACAATAACTAAAGAAATTATGAACGGATCTGCGTAAAATATACAGAAATTGTTTGTAATGTTAAACGACATAAATGATTAAATTTTGTGATGTTCGATTGGTTAGTTTGTGTGTTGGTGTATAGGTAAATTCAACTTTGACTCTACCCTTCCCTGGGAAACCCACACACACTGATTCATGCTGCAGATATAGGCCAACTGGCCCCAGAGGAGTAAAAAGAGCCGCAGCCGAACACGGGTCGCTAAGAATTATGGCGCCAAAACTGAAGGTTCAACCACCCGCGCCCCCCACCCTCCCATTCCCAGTCAGTCAGGTGCCCCACCCAGCTCCGCATACCAAACAATTGCCAACTCAGTACTCCGGACTCAGTACTCAGTACTCATGACAGGCATGTCACTGGAACTCGGGACCTTTAGCACGGAAGTAAGACACGCATGGCATGTTGCTGTTTTGGGTATAACTGCTGAACTTATGTTTGTCATGAAGTTTGTTCTTCAAGCAAATTACAGAAACTGTTAAAGCTATCAAAAGGCACAATTGATTAGATTTTGGTGTTGGTACAAAGAAAAATATGGTTTCAGAACAAATTTGAATTTTTCGTTACCGTTGCCTTGCTTGGCGAAGATAAGCGCTCTCAGAGTGCTCTAGGTAAATAATGGAACAGCCACCAGATATTCTGAGCTGTATGACAAAAGAAATAATCGTCGGTAATATCGTCTGAGTAGAAAGCATAACTGAACAACGAGACAACCTTGTCAATTTACTGAAACACTACTAAAATTATACATTGCCTTACCCTTAAATTAGCGCATTGCCATTAAGATACATAGAAACGATTAGGTATACTGTGGGTTAAAAATAAAAATATGATTCAAGTTATAAAAAAAATGTAATTATAAATAGCTATCGTTTTGTTCGAGCTTAAGAACACCATGGCACAGAAAATGACCTAACTGTAATTGGAGAATGGTGTGCGAATATAACTTCAACATGAAAGTATTATGTTTCGAAACATTTTTATATTGTAATCTGTTCATAATTGACAGTGTAATGATTTATTTGTTGCTAAAGCTAGACAAGTAGACATGTTTCATATTAAAATTTCCCACTTCTGAAGTAAGTTTTTATTAGGCGAAGCATGCCTCTATAATGAAAATAAAGACATAACAATCATAGTAGTATAAGCATTTCCTTATTAACCGTACAAATTCGAATGAAATAATGCTAAGACAATTACCGTGACAGATACATCGAACAAGAACACCAATGACAGTAGTACTCCTAAAATGTTACGTGAAGAAGCTGGTGACGACAGAAAAAAAAGAAGGAAGCTACGGTACTGCCTTTTGATAATGTTAACCGGCTGGCAAATTTCAATTTTTCAATGATCCCTTCAGTTTGATACTATTCACATCTAAACCAGCGATTCCCAACAAGGGGTGCTTGCACCACCTCAGGATGAAAGAAGATTTCCTGGAGTGAGGAATCTTGAATAATTTCTATGTCCAAAAAATAACTGAACCGAATATGTCGCACAAACGTAGGATGAATTTCCCTATTTTTCCTCATATGAGATACAAAGTTTTGTAAGGCGTGCCAGATGAGAACATGTTGAAAATTTTCTAGGACTGCCAGGCATAGAATACATAGGTTGGGATCCAGTGCTCTAAACACTAGACTCGGGCTAGAACGTTAAGTGGTTAATACTGAATGCAGTAACCGTTACGAAATTAGTTTTTACACGGCAACCATCCCCATATTAACGGTATTTCCAAAGAATCATAATGGAACTCATGTCACCCAACTTTACTTGGATTTCGTAGCTAATAAAATTAAGTTTAATATTCATCAGCTGCGGACGAAGGGATAGACGTGACAATGATTTCGTTCGGTATGTCTATAGATGTAAATATATATACATATATTTTTTTCCACCCAAAAACTGTCAGAAGGAATTGAGCTATCATCACAATCTCCTACAGGCAATAAAGTTAGTTGAGACTTAGATATGAAAAATATCAAACTTGCCGACACCGCGCTTTCGGCCCAATCCCCTCTTGAGTAATGGTCTTATGGCATAAAACATTCTGATGATTCTAACCTTGAATGCCGCTGAAGCTTCGCAGAAGGTCAAACTTTTCTTCAGAACTGAATGAAGCGAGCACACCGTTTCGATTTTCACAAGCTGACTTGGAGTTTGAGAGGCTAGCTTGGTCAGATGAGAAGTAAAGGCACCCCACACCAGGTACGTTTGTGTAGCCCAGGGCTTCTAAGGCTGCAGTGCATTCTGGGACAAATTCTTTCGCTCTTGATAAGGTATGATTTTATTATTGTTTTACTATTTGGCATTTTACATATACGTCCACCTATCCCCCCTTAAACAGGATAGTTCACTAAATTGTGGATGTTCGATAAAATAGAGAAATAATTAGGATTTTATATTCATACTTCATGAACCAAAGACTATTCTGTGTTTAAAGTAGTCCTTGTTCAGATACACAAATTATATACAATTCAGTGCAAGATCATTTATATTTGCAATATGAAGGACTTCAGTAATGGCCTTGTTACAATAATTCTATATAGGATAAAAAAAATGTCTCAATGATTAGCATAAAAATCTCAAAACGGTTCCAAAAAATTCTTGAGAAGTCTTCCATATGATAAAAATCACTAGTCCGAAAAAGTGTGTTTTACTTTGAAAAAATTGAATTTGCAATAAACATCAATGTATGTATGAATAGAATTTTATAGGTAGCGCTCAATTCAAGCGAGGAAATAAATGCGGTAATCCAATCAAAAAGAAAACAGTGACTAGATCTGGCACATGTTTGAAGTGTTAGAGAACCATTAGTATGAAACATAAATTTCTGATGACGAAATTTTACTACCTGCAAAGATAGAGTCACTCATTACTTCCCAAACTGGCTGTTCAGGGTCCAAGGCATACAGAACATCAATTTATTTAGAATCAATAAAATCATGAAAACATACGTGCAAAGTGCATACTTGTTATTTGCCCACCGTGGATTTTCATTATGCTGTCACACACGGTGCACTAAATAGTAGTATGATAAAATGATAGTTTATAGTGGAATAGTAGCAAAAGAGTACCCCCATGCTTCTTGTAGACTTCACTACAGGCAAGGGTTTTCAAAGCCAAATGCAGCCGCTCTAATCATTGACGTCATCTTTTCATTCATAATATTAATAATAAAGTTAATTGAGTTTAAAACATATACATATAAGACATCAATAGAACGCGATCTAATTCAATAATATGAATCGAGCATTGAACTCAAGCCCCCTCTTCAGCTTTGCAGCTAATTAGGCACATATTTAAGAAAATGAACTTTTTGTTATTCAGGTACTCGGAAAATCAGTAAAACACCTAAGCAAGCTAAAAACATTTTAAAATAGCACCTTTCATGAAGGATACAGAGAGAACAACTTGGTAAGAGAAGGATTAATTTGGAAAGCACATGTGCGCCTGTGATACTGCACGGGCTTAAGTTACTGTTATACCGTATTATCCTTCCGTCGCTGCACGTTGTGATTATGTCATTTTTCCACGTGAAAACAATACTCAACTACTGGATTATAAGCCTACTTAACTCACCTCCTGTATTCTCTTGACTTTGTGCGGCGCGAGGTCGAATGAAAGTCGCGGTGAAATCATCGCAAGAATTTGGTGCGCCTGTCCAGGGCAGCGGTTCTGAGCAGGATTCCAGCTTGCTTGGTTCCAATGGTTTGGTAGTAAAGAAACACCCTGTCTTTTCTTCAGTGCCGGAATCCGTAAGGACAGTCTCCGGATTGGCTAAGGCACTTGCCTTATACGTACCGTAAGTGGCAGCCTGACATGTCGTTTGAACGTAGCACTGGCGGCTGCAGGTACCTGGATGAAAGATAACGGAACAGTGACAGCTACTTTTTTTGAAGGGTAAAGGAACAGTGACATATACTTGATGAAAGATAAACGAAAAGTGACATGGACCTGGGTGAATTATGAATGAAAAGTGACATGCACCTGGGTCCAGGATAAAGCGATAGTGATATGCACCTGGATCAAAGATATAGCAACTGTGATATGCGCCTGGGTCAAGCATAGCGCAACAGTGACACGCACATAGGAGAAGGATAAAGATTTCGTACCATTTTCCCTTAATAATAATCAAAATTCATAAAATTTGCATCACATAACTATAGTACACTAACCAATGTGCAAGCTAAGCATCTCTTACCCCCTATACCATATGTGGCGAAAATTAATGGATGATGGAGTAGTTCCACTCACCTACAAGCAAACTAATATTTCACATATTCCTAAAGCTGGAGATAGTATGGATCCAGCCAGCTATAGACCTGTCTCTCTAGCTAGCCAGGTAGTGAAGACGTTTGAAAAGGTGTTTAGAAAACACCTTGTGCATCATTTACAAACCAATAATCTGCTTACGTCCAATCAACATGGCTTTGGCCATAAACGTTTAACCACTTCGCAGCTGCTTGAGCATTATGACTTTATTCTCGACCTACTATGCCAAGGCAAAAATGTGAGCCAATAGATTTAGATTTTGCAAAAGCATTCGATAAAGTAGACCACTGAATACTATTACTCTAGCTCTGCTATGGGCATCCTTGGAAAATAGATGGATAGAAGCTTTCCTGACGAATCGAACCAAAAGTGTAACCAGAGCACTCTGGGAGTGTATACCTCCGCCAAGCAAGGTAGCGGTAACAAAAATTTTAAATCAGCTCTGAAACCATGATTTTCTTTGTATCAACGCCAACATCTGATCACTTCACCTTTACGCCTTTACACCTTAAACTTGTGCCGTTTGATAGAATTAACAGTGTCTGTAGTTTTCTTAGAGACCTGTTCATAGTTTTTGAATTACGCTGCTAACAAACATTTTAACAAACATAAGTGAGATTTAAAGAAAGTTTTTAGTGTTTCCTTCAATGTTATTGTACAGCTAGTTAAGTATGAAAGTTCATCGTACCAGTTATCTAAACATTTTTACAAAAGGCACTTTTTCAAAATACGAATAGTTCTGCTAATGTTGTGAATGTAATCCATACTGTGTTTATTGTACTTGCACTGTCCTTACTGTATTTATATTACGCTTTAAGTGTGCTTATTGAACAGCTGGTTAAGTATGAAAGTGTATCGTGCAAGTAGTCTTAATGTTTTATAGAAGGCACTTTTTCTAAATACTGATAGTTCTACTAATGTTGTATATGTTGTGCATAGTGTGCCTTTCCAGGTACTAGTTTTAAGTATGGACATTTGCCTCGTAAGCTTTATTGCTTGGAGTAGGCACATTCTCCATAGTACTTCTAGTCTCATATGTCAATAGATTGTAGTTGTTTTGTAAGCGAGAATAATAAAGGTGTTAAAGGTGAAGTCAAACACCCAAACGGACCAACCGATCAGTAGCAAAATTTAATCAATTATACCTTTTAGCATCACAAACAATTCCTGACAATTTCACAATGATCCATCCATATTTTTTTTATTATTGCGCTAACAAACATTCAAAAAACACAGGTCAAACGGACGAACCGATCATCATCAAAAATCAATCAATTATATCTGTTAACATTACTAACAATCCCTGAAAATTTCACTAGCATCCATCCATATTTTTTGAGTTATTGCCCTAACAAACATTTTAGCAAACATAGGTCAAGCGCGCAAGCTGACCGTCCGACGATCACCAAAATTTAGCCAATTATGTCTTTTAAACATTACTAACAATTCCTGAAAATTTCGCAAAAATCCATCCATAATTTTTGAAGTGATTGCCCTAAGAAACATTTTAGCAAACATAGGTCAAGCACACAAAGGACCAACCGATCATCACAAAAATTTAATCACCTACGTCTGTCAATATTACTAACAATTCCTGAAAATACCATAAAGGTTCATCCATATTTTTTTTGGGTTATTGCTCTAAAGAAACATAAAATCAAACACAGCGACAAAGAAACGAACGAACAAGCACATCATCACAAAAATTTGATAATTTATTCTCTAAAATAAACCCAACAAGTCATGTAAATTTTATGAAAATCCGCCCATGACTTTTTTAAGTTATGGCACTAACAAAATAGGCAGACAAACAAACAAAAAGTTAAACATCTGTTCATCCTAACACACTCAACAACCATGTAAGTTTCGTAAAAATTCCGTACATAACTTCTTGAATTATCTTGGTGACAGAGACAGAATAACAGAGAGACAGACAAACCCGATCGACGAAAACACAACCTCCTTGGCCGAGGTAATTGTAAATAATAATGTGTCCAAACGACAGCCGATTCTAAGTGAAGTCCCTCGAGGTACTGTGCTTTATCCAATACCCTACCTCATCATGAAACATTATATGGGGCACCAATGCAAGTTTGCTGTTCCTCACAAAATTTGTACAGTTGCGATAGGGGAAAAATCCCTCCCTCACTGAATCTTCGTTCTACACGACGAGAGCTGGGAACGAAATCGAAAAAAGGCACATTTTAAGGGACCTTGGGGTGAGAAGACAAGATAATGCCACTTTTGAAGATCACGTAGCTAGAGTTGTTACCCTAGTCAAGATATAGAGCGGATGGGTGTTTCGAGCACCTCGAGGCTCTCCGCAGATCGTTTACTGTCAAAATCCAGGGCATGAAAAATTTAAACTATCACGAAAGATTTGGTCAACTTCAAATATACTTAATTCAAAGGAGATTCGAGAGCCTCATGATCATATAATTATGTTTGCAAAATTCTAGAAGAAATTACTGTCAACGTTAATAGGCGGATCCGGGCCAAACATTCAGACCGTACTGCTCGCACTTGTGAAGTGCAAATTCCTATCAAAACTGGTGGTGATGTAATAGCCACAAAGTATTCTAAAAGTTTCGCGGTCTTGAGGCGAGATTACTTAAAAAATGCCACGTCACATTCGAAATATCACCGGTACAGAGACTCCCAAATTTAAAAAAGTACTGGATGCATACTTACTGAAAGTGCCAGATAATCCTGCTGTAAGCGTACGTGACGTGAAGTGTGGGGATAACTCGCTGTTAACCATCCCGCTGGTCACCCACTGCAGCATCACCTCTGCACAAGATGGGTGGCGTGCATAACGCCACCTGGACCTCGTCCGAATAATCTTCAACGTAATCAAGGTTAGCTAGGACTCACCTAGGCTAAACAAAACTAAGCCTTGAGCGCTCTGACGTCACATCGATAATGTAAAATATGTGCATCAGCAGAAGTTTAGCCAAAGCTACCAGTTCTTTCTTGTATTTCCTATTGATCTTTCTCTTTTTAATGTTCCGTACCTGGAACACTCCATTCTTAAGTAAAATGCGTGTTTCATTCAAGGAACTCCGGCGGGAAAAGTTATGAAAAGTGATGTGCTTCTGTTTCTTTTTATGGTTGCAGTGCAGGTAACGTTAATACCACAAATTAAAATAAAGAATGTGTAGGCTTTCATTCCTGGCCAAAAAAGGAGGAAATTGCGTCGTTTTTTGCGAACTAAAAATAAGAACTTGACCCGAATTAATTCGAATAATATTGTGATTTATTCAGTCCGCATACATTTTAATCCAGACGTTTAAAAAGATTACAGTACATATATGTTCCACAATTGAATTGGTCCAATCTCGAATGCTTGGCCTGCCAAATGCGAAATATGTAGTTATTTTTTTTAAGGCACTATGATAAGATAACAGTTTATTTTCAGCTTCTTTATAACAGTTTCATACATTTTACCTCCATAAAGACTGCTCTACACTTCCCTTGAAGAAGTGCAATAGAATCCGATAGGTTGTAGCTTGCTTAACATAATCAACTACAAAGTCATTTTTTATTACCCACCTATTAAAGTGAAGTTTTCTACTGCTTAAATGGAGCGGCTATAAGGCATTCCGAGCTTCAGTTGAGATAATCCCTTCATTAAATTATAACAAAATCCCAGCTTTACACCAACGTTTCATTTATCAAGATGCTATATGGGAATTACCCAATTGCCGAACTAACTCTATTACCGGACAAATATCAGTATTTGATAAGTGAAAGTAATAATCCTATTAAATAATAACTGTTTGTTCGGAAATAGAGTTAGATCGGCAATTGGGTAATTCCTCTACTCATTCCGCTGGTCTAGGGCAAAATTACAATATGCTTCATTTTTTTTCCTTGTCCATTGCTTACGTGTTCCTTCTGATCTCATCTTTCTTTCAGTAGTGGCTTCCACCATAAATTTCCCTGCTACGAAGTAATAAAATACAATGCACTGAATATTTGTAAGAAGCGTAGTACTTCATAAGCGGAGCTAACGTCTATATAGTCAATACTTGATTAACAGACGATGAAAATCCTTCCAAGATAAGATAAATAGACCTTGCCCATTAAAATCAAACTTTGAGTGCTGCAAAAAAAAAAAAAAAAAAAAAAAAAGTTATTAGAAGTATTTTTTTTCCTCAAAAAATAACATTTCTTAAAGATTTTTATTCCAATAAAATCATTACCCCTATGAGAAACTGGAGTTTCGAGTTTGGAGTGGAGCTTAATACGATTATCTGCAATTTTTTATACGAAAGTTAATTAACCTGGAGTTAATGTCTACTCCACCGGAACTAGACCCGGACACACTGCCTATATATTTACACAAGGCTCATTTTTTTTAATATAAATGGATTCTTTCATAATACGAGTAAATTGAAATCAGTGTTAGAGTAGTGATCAAGAATTACGTCATCAAACTTTTCATCTCCTATAGGGTGCCCCGTAAATTCGAAAGGATGGAAAGCTTTGTTCGTAAGATTGGTCAACCTCTCACTGAAAAGAAAAACTATGTATATGCAGAGCATTACATTATTAGCACACAGAAAAAATGGGTCTCATTTACAGCTTTGCGCTTGAGCGGCTAAACCTAAAGGATTTCAATGTGGTATTCAGATGATTTGACGCATATTGAAGACAGAATTGAACTACGAGGTACAGGGTTTCCAACAAGTTGTAGTAGCTTAAGCGCGTTATGTTTGAAGAGTTGCATTAAGTCATACGAGATGTGTTAGGAGAGACGAAGGATAGTAATTAAGGCAAAAATTAACATATGGGCACCACATTTCGGTCTGGAAAAATGTTAGACAACCCCTACATGACTTTTCCTCATGCTATCTTAGTAAAGTAATTAAAATTATTTAGTTCGTCAATCTGGAAGTAATTCCCTGTCATACAGTATGTTGCTTTTTGTATACCTTCAGAGGAAAGTTCATTCTTTTAGATGATCAAAACCAGCAGGCTGAATATAGATCATGTTTTCTACTTCAAAGTTAACGTGACACTTCTCAAGTAGAGCAACCCCATTAATATTTAATGTGGTATACTTACACTTTGAGTTGGCATCCATTGTCGAATTTATATATTCGATGGGCATCATTTGCATCCTGTAGACGTCTAAAGCCGCTGCAGGACGACCCTCTAATAGAGCCCATATCGATAGCAGCTGCAATAACTTACGTAAGAACGCCATGGTTGATGGGTCTTGCTGGTGAAAAGCTTTTTTTTTTTGCAAAAAATGTCTATTCTAGTTGCTCACTATCCTTGAACTTTTAGTTTCTTGCTGTAGTCTTTCAAATAAGCAAAATACTACATGTGAAAAACAATAAAACTATTTTGATCTGAGAAACATAACTTTGCTGGTATTTACAGTGACAGATGGAGCTGTACTGAAAATACAGTTCATGGGCATCCAATATTCTCATTTCCAACGAAAGGTAAGATTTAGTTCCATGGTAGAATGCAGAATAAAAATCGTAATAATATTATTAAGATAAATTGTAAGGAAAACAAACAGGAAACTTAACCGAAACTATTATCGCAATCTACATCAACCAGCCTTTTAACCAACATGTCCTGAATGACATTTACTTATTTAAATATCTAACTCCAGATCCAGTCGTAACGCGCATAATCTTGGATGGAATGAGCTGACAATTTTTCTAGTTTCTAACCGTATATCTTGAAGCACGTAGACTCATTTTCAACCACACTGTATTTATTTATTGTCCGCGGAAAAATTTTCTACGAACATCAGCGTTACGCAACACTGGCGTAATACTTTTACTTTTTACAATGCTCGACTTTTTCGTTTAGTGGAGCCTTTACACAACCGTGCTTCCCATACGACACTAGCCGATAATCTGCGTCTTTCTCGGAGCAGCCACGTGCGTGTTTGTAAGAACATCGTCAAAGTCAATCGCCAAAATGACCAACTGGCACGAACTAGTGAAAATTGACCATGATTGCTAAAATTACTCATCATCGCTTTATTGCGATGCGATATTGTTCAGATACACTAAATGACAATGATATTGCAAATTAATAAAGCTAACTGACTGTTTTTCGACCCCAGAACACGAACCTTAGATTCACATCGGTAGAATATCATAAGTATATGTAGGGTACATTTGGCCACTGTTAGTATGAGTGAGAGACGCAAACACTGACATTTTGGTAATGTAGCTTGCAAAGGCGTACATCTGGCACTGCAACCTTCCAAAGAAAGTATACCACGAACCAGTATATAACCTGAATTATATACGGTTAAGATATCTTTATTAAGTTTCTCGGACAATCAAACTTCAACGGACCAAGACACCATTTTAAAAAGTTAGATTGTACAAGCAACTTAATAAAGATTTCTTAACCAAAGTGTATGACGTTATTTTTATTCAAACTTGCGTCAATGAAGGGTTGCTACCAAAGTACTCGGATATATATATATATATATATATAAAATAGGCGTTATGTATTCACCCGCAAAAGTAGACCATGACTGCAAGAAATTTTTTTTTAGGTAAAAGGTAAAGTCAACTTGACCATACGCCAACTGGGACATCCTCATGCACTGGATTGTGCAGCAGATATACACCAGCAGGCCACAGAGGAGCATACTGCTGCAGTCAACCACAGATTGTCTAGAGCTGTGATGCCAATGGCGGAAGACTCCATGCCACAATCTGCAACCCCAACCTTCCCCATAGCTGGGAAAGGGGAAAGGACAGTAATCCCACTGCAGTACGCAGACCGGATGCTGACTGATTACATCAAGCGCCGCAGACAACGTGCCCAGTAATCGACACAAGAAGCCCTTACTATAACTCGGAACAAGCCATTAGGCTGTTACAACTGCAGCTTAGCCCATATGCAACCCTTAACTAACTAAGTGCTAATTGATTTAGAAACCTAAAGCAAATATAAAACAGCATATTTCCTCTGATTGAAAGGCTTTATTTACGAATCATGAAATAGATTATCCACATAGGTCATCGGTGCTGGAGAACAGTCGATTCGAAAACTATCAAAAACGCTACATAAATCACATTACTCTTCATGAACTTGGAATTTCGAGAAGGAAAGCATGGCTACAGTGTATGCATATCATCGAGTGCACCATTTCTCCCTATTTAAGTGTATGCTTGTAATCAGCGTTTGGTATGCCATATGGCCTACGACATGGAGGTTTACTCTCCACCATTCCTCCCCATTCTCTTTAATATCCTCACTGATAACATCCACACACAACTGACCGCTGCAGGAGTGAAGTACCATGTTAACGGTAATGCAGTGTATGCACCATGCTTGGCTGATGACATGGTGCTTGATTCTCCCCATTAGCTAGCCCATAGTGCACTGCAAACAAACTGGTCTCAATTTGCGAAAACGAAGCCAGCAAATTGTGTATTGAGTATAATACTGTTAAAACAGTCCAAGTTGTGCAAGTTTGATATTTACTCACAAAGTATACCGATTGTCTCAAAGTTAGGACAAGATAATTTTGCTCTTAGCAACCAGATCAGAATAGAAAAATCTGATACCACGTTACTCCGGATGATCCGTAATATATTGTTGTCATGGCGACAAACTATCTAACATGTAATGCCGACGGCAGCACATACTGTTACCAAACAAGGGCCAAACAATGGACTGTAATGCAGTGTAGTGTGTAATGATGGTATTACCCGATTTTTGTATCTAACGGGACTCTAGTGATAAGGTGCACCTCGCGTACCATGTCTCACTGTGTTCCTGATAAAGTATGTATATATATATATATATATATATATATATATATATATATATATATAAAGTGATAGTAGTGTCAGTCAGGCGACACGTTAAAAAATTCCTTTAATTTTACGGGTACATCAAACTTTAAAGGCGACACGGTCATGTACCCCTTATNTATCATAGGATATTAGGTGAACCAGTCCTGGCGGGACCTAACCTCTGTTCTCGGAGGTAAAAGCTCATTGTTGGTTAGCTTTATGTACCCGTATATAGTGTTTTTTTGCCATTGTCGTCCTCTAGACACTACCATCACTTTATATATGTATATATATATATTATTACAGTTTTTCGTCCCGTCAACACCCGGAATTATCCAGACAGGGGGCTCATCCGTCCACCCTTGTGCTTTAATAGAATAAATACAAAGCATCGAGCCAGGACTCGATCTGTGAACCTTGAGATTACCACGCCGGTTCTCTACCAGTAAGCTTATTGTTACTAGGCTGGAAGGCCGATACCATTCGATATGTACAAATGGAATGACAAACATTGTCCCATGTTTTTGTGGTTCACTGGCACATAAGATATCAAACGATATAAATTTTTTAATTGTGTAGACAAAACTGTTCGAGCTAACAAGCTGACGTCTACAGCTAGGTCATGTGTAACACACCCTTCACTATGACCCATTGCAAGGAGAGGAGCCGTGTTACAGTGCAGACTGCTCTCAAGGAAACATAGACGCATAACTTGATGAGAGTCTGGCTATCTAATGGGGAATCGTATTTTTACAACAAAGTCAGTCCTAAAGCTGCGGCTTTTAGAAATTATGATCACCACTTATATCTTAAATAAATTCACTATAATATGGGTCTCTTTATAAAAATTAAATATACTGAGAAGTAGAATATTTTCAGCGTTTCCATTTCGTTGCCAACACAATAATGGATATTAAACTATTTTGGCAGCCAGTTCACACAATTTCAGCTTGTGTGTGTTCGGAACTGAACTAATTTACATTCTATTAACAATAATATGGGATTTCTGCAAACACGATAAATTTTTCCGATAAGGGACTAAAAAGGAGAATTCCATGCCATTGAGAAAGTCGCATGTAAACTATATGCGTACGACATGAATTTGAAGAAACTGAGAAAGTGACATACAGGCCTTATACTTACAAGAAGAATTTGATGCCATGGAGGGAGTCACATTTTCTGGAGGCAACATTCGCTGTGCGTAAACATAAAACTTATCTTGAGCCTTGCAATTTACCGTCAGCAAAATTTTCACTGCCAGTCCCAACTAGCAGATTTTTCCACAGAAACTTTCCATTTTCCCCACTATCTCTATAACTTTTTATATCGATCGGTTCAGCTCCAACGGCCTTCAGAATTCAACTTTTTGCGTCTTTAATGTCAAGCATCAACAGGAATATAATATAATATCAATGTATGTAATGCTATATATACATTGTTTTTAAGTGTAATA
Organism: Parhyale hawaiensis; assembly: GCA_001587735.2. Lineage (NCBI taxonomy): Eukaryota > Metazoa > Arthropoda > Malacostraca > Amphipoda > Hyalidae > Parhyale > Parhyale hawaiensis. The sequence goes on from LQNS02000063.1 coordinate 22,659, forward strand.
ATTATTTTTATATCTAAAATACCGTGTTCTTTGAGCTCATTTCGTCTGAATATTTCACTGTCCTTGTGAGGGCAACTGTGTGGCTATCGCCATATAATGAAGTCGGAACATTACATCCAAAGCAGTTTGCATGCAACGGAGGCATCCGGTAGGTCCATCTTGGGGAACTTATAAGGTTCTAAAACTCCCCTCAAAATATTCTTAAGCTCTATTATGTTGGTTTTTTATCCAAACGTACATATGATATGTATCATACAAACAGTGCAGACTTGCTCGTAACACCAATAAGCCAGAAAACGAATCTGACAATAATGTCTTTGGACGTGGTACGTTAATCAAATTAACATTGTTTCCAAGCATTGCCTGACAATTATTGCGCATTGGTGAATGACTATACTCCTGGGACTAAGTTCTTGCCGCCGCCCCCCCC